>CAWUFW010006328.1:600000-1170173 GCA_963921515.1 Calotriton arnoldi | reverse complement strand
CAGTGTAGGGGTCTTGCTGGGGCTGGTGTTTCAGGGTTTAGGGCAGTGCAGTGGTGTTCGGGCAGTGTAGGGGGTCGTGCTGGGGGTGGTGTTTCAGGGTTTAGGGCAGTGCAGTGGTGTTCGGGCAGTGTAGGGGGTCGTGCTGGGGGTGGTGTTTCAGGGTTTAGGGCAGTGCAGTGGTGTTCGGGCAGTGTAGGGGGTCGTGCTGGGGCTGGTGTTTCAGGGTTTAGGGCAGTGCAGTGGTGTTCGGGCAGTGTAGGGGGTCGTGCTGGGGGTGGTGTTTCAGGGTTTAGGCAGTGCAGTGGTGTTCGGGCAGTGTAGGGGGTCGTGCTGGGGGTGGTGTTTCAGGGTTTAGGGCAGTGCAGTGGTGTTCGGGCAGTGTAGGGGGTCGTGCTGGGGGTGGTGTTTCAGGGTTTAGGGCAGTGCAGTGGTGTTCGGGCAGTGTAGGGGGTCGTGCTGGGGGTGGTGTTTCAGGGTTTAGGGCAGTGCAGTGGTGTTCGGGCAGTGTAGGGGGTCGTGCTGGGGGTGGTGTTTCAGGGTTTAGGGCAGTGCAGTGGTGTTCGGGCAGTGTAGGGGGTCGTGCTGGGGGTGGTGTTTCAGGGTTTAGGGCAGTGCAGTGGTGTTCGGGCAGTGTAGGGGGTCGTGCTGGGGGTGGTGTTTCAGGGTTTAGGGCAGTGCAGTGGTGTTCGGGCAGTGTAGGGGGTCGTGCTGGGGGTGGTGTTTCAGGGTTTAGGGCAGTGCAGTGGTGTTCGGGCAGTGTAGGGGGTCGTGCTGGGGCTGGTGTTTCAGGGTTTAGGGCAGTGCAGTGGTGTTCGGGCAGTGTAGGGGGTCGTGCTGGGGCTGGTGTTTCAGGGTTTAGGGCAGTGCAGTGGTGTTCGGGCAGTGTAGGGGGTCGTGCTGGGGGTGGTGTTTCAGGGTTTAGGCAGTGCAGTGGTGTTCGGGCAGTGTAGGGGGTCGTGCTGGGGGTGGTGTTTCAGGGTTTAGGCAGTGCAGTGGTGTTCGGGCAGTGTAGGGGTCGTGCTGGGGCTGGTGTTTCAGGGTTTAGGGCAGTGCAGTGGTGTTCGGGCAGTGTAGGGGGTCGTGCTGGGGGTGGTGTTTCAGGGTTTAGGGCAGTGCAGTGGTGTTCGGGCAGTGTAGGGGGTCGTGCTGGGGGTGGTGTTTCAGGGTTTAGGGCAGTGCAGTGGTGTTCGGGCAGTGTAGGGGGTCGTGCTGGGGGTGGTGTTTCAGGGTTTAGGGCAGTGCAGTGGTGTTCGGGCAGTGTAGGGGGTCGTGCTGGGGGTGGTGTTTCAGGGTTTAGGGCAGTGCAGTGGTGTTCGGGCAGTGTAGGGGTCGTGCTGGGGGTGGTGTTTCAGGGTTTAGGGCAGTGCAGTGGTGTTCGGGCAGTGTAGGGGGTCGTGCTGGGGGTGGTGTTTCAGGGTTTAGGGCAGTGCAGTGGTGTTCGGGCAGTGTAGGGGGTCGTGCTGGGGGTGGTGTTTCAGGGTTTAGGCAGTGCAGTGGTGTTCGGGCAGTGTAGGGGGTCGTGCTGGGGGTGGTGTTTCAGGGTTTAGGGCAGTGCAGTGGTGTTCGGGCAGTGTAGGGGGTCGTGCTGGGGCTGGTGTTTCAGGGTTTAGGGCAGTGCAGTGGTGTTCGGGCAGTGTAGGGGGTCGTGCTGGGGCTGGTGTTTCAGGGTTTAGGGCAGTGCAGTGGTGTTCGGGCAGTGTAGGGGTCGTGCTGGGGGTGGTGTTTCAGGGTTTAGGGCAGTGCAGTGGTGTTCGGGCAGTGTAGGGGGTCGTGCTGGGGGTGGTGTTTCAGGGTTTAGGCAGTGCAGTGGTGTTCGGGCAGTGTAGGGGGTCGTGCTGGGGGTGGTGTTTCAGGGTTTAGGGCAGTGCAGTGGTGTTCGGGCAGTGTAGGGGGTCGTGCTGGGGGTGGTGTTTCAGGTTTAGGCAGTGCAGTGGTGTTCGGGCAGTGTAGGGGGTCGTGCTGGGGGTGGTGTTTCAGGGTTTAGGGCAGTGCAGTGGTGTTCGGGCAGTGTAGGGGTCGTGCTGGGGGTGGTGTTTCAGGGTTTAGGGCAGTGCAGTGGTGTTCGGGCAGTGTAGGGGGTCGTGCTGGGGGTGGTGTTTCAGGGTTTAGGGCAGTGCAGTGGTGTTCGGGCAGTGTAGGGGGTCGTGCTGGGGGTGGTGTTTCAGGGTTTAGGGCAGTGCAGTGGTGTTCGGGCAGTGTAGGGGGTCGTGCTGGGGCTGGTGTTTCAGGGTTTAGGGCAGTGCAGTGGTGTTCGGGCAGTGTAGGGGGTCGTGCTGGGGCTGGTGTTTCAGGGTTTAGGGCAGTGCAGTGGTGTTCGGGCAGTGTAGGGGTCGTTGCTGGGGGTAGTGTTGTTTCATGGTTAAGGGCAGTGAAGTGGTGTTCGGGCAGTGTAGGGGGTTGTGCTGGGGCTGGTGTTTCAGGGTTTAGGGCAGTGCAGTGGTGTTTGGGCAGTGTAGGGGGTCATGCTGGGGCTGGTGTTTCAGGGTTTAGGGCAGTGCAGTGGTGTTCGGGCAGTGTAGGGGGTCGTGCTGGGGCTAGTGTTTCAGGGTTTAGGGCAGTGCAGTGGTGTTCGGGCAGTGTAGGGGTCGTGCTGGGGCTAGTGTTTTAGGGTTTTCGGCTGAGCAGTGGTGTTCGGGCAGTGTAGGGGGTCATGCTGGGGGTGGTGTTTCAGGGTTTAGGGCAGTGCAGTGGTGTTCGGGCAGTGTAGGGGGTCATGCTGGGGGTGGTATTACAGGGTTTAGGGCAGTGCAGTGGTGTTCGGGCAGTGTAGGGGGTCTTGCTGGGGGTGGTGTTTCAGGGTTTAGGGCAGTGGTGTTCAGGCAGTGTAGGGGGTCTTGCTGGGGGTGATGTTTCAGGGTTTAGGGCAGTGCAGTGGTGTTCGGGCAGGGTAGGGGGTCTTTCTGGGGGTATTGTTTCAGGGTTTAGGGCAGTGCAGTGGTGTTTGGGCAGTGTAGGGGGTCATGCTGGGGGTGGTGTTTCAGGGTTTAGGGCAGTGCAGTGGTATTCGGGCAGTGTAGGGGGTCGTGCTGGGGGTAGTGTTTCAGGGTTTAGGGCAGTGCAGTGGTGTTCGGACAGTGTAGGGGGTCGTGCTGGGGTTGGTGTTTCAGGGTTTAGGGCAGTGCAGTGGTGTTCGGGCAGTGTAGGGGGTCTTGCTGGGGGTGGTGTTTCAGGGTTTAGGGCAGTGCAGTGGTGTTCGGGCAATATAGGGGGTCTTGCTGGAGCTGGTGTTTCAGGGTTTAGGGCAGTGCAGTGGTGTTCGGGCAGTGTAGGGGGTCATGCTGGGGGTAGTGTTTTAGGGTTTAGGGCAGTGCAGTGGTGTTCGGGCAGTGTAGGGGGTTGTGCCTGGGTAGTGTTTTAGGGTTTAGGGCAGTGCAGTGGTGTTCGTGCAGTGTAGGGGGTCGTGCTGGGGTAGTGTTTTAGGGTTTAGGGCAGTGCAGTGGTGTTTGTGTAGTGAGGAGCGCATGCGCTGCATCGCTAGGCGAGACCTAAAAAGCATTGCACCAAGATGGCTGCCAACACTTCCTGGATTGAAGTGTTGGCAGCCAATTTGAGCCAAGCTCGTGCTTGTGTAGTTAGTTCCCGCCCAGATATATAAAGATGTTTTTCCTTTAATATCTCGAAAACTACTGAACGGATTTACACCATTTAAAAAAAAGGGCGCTTTCTGAACCAAGCACTACCTTTTTGCTAAATTTGGTGTAATTCCGTTCAGCAGTTTTGGCTGTAACCGTGTCTAAAGTTTCCTATGGGAAATTGATTTTTTGACCTTTATTGTTTTAATTTCTCAGGAACTACTGAACGGATTTACACCATTTAAAAAACGGCGCTTTCTGAACCAAGGGCTACCTTTTTGCCAAATTTGGTGTAATTCCGTTCAGCAGTTCGGGCTGTAGCCGTGTCTAAAGTTTCCTATGGGAAATAACATGGGGAAAACGCGTTTTGGGAACCCCCTTTTTTCTCGGCCCCTGCTTGATGAATCACCCCGACACTTTCAGGATAGGAGCTGACCGGAGCGCCCCACTAGTTTTGAAAATTTTGCGAAGATTCGTCATCCGGCGCCAAAGTTATTGGGAAAAAAAAACGCTTTTCCTATGGAAACTAGGTCCTAACTATAACTATCTACTGGCAACCACCAGTAGATAATATATATATCCAGAAAAAGGGTTGCCCCCTTACGGAAAAGCCTCTCAGGTGGATTCAAATTCCTTTAATGAAGGTGCAGCGAGCAAAGCAGCGACAAGATGCCTAAAATCACAGCCAGACGCGTTTCGGGCTTCCACGCCCTTGTTCACAGGCTAGGCAAAGAGTCAACAGCGAGAACTGCAGTCACATGTTTTTCTTTCAAAGATGCCCCGCCCCAACGAGCCTCCGAGCATTCTGGTGCTTGTAGTGCTGCAAAACAAAATAAAACCCCAGTGGGTCTCGATGTTGCTCCCAATCTCGTGCAAATTATTACCACAGTGGGTTGGCATTAATGTCATCAACCTGCTCCTTGCCAATACCTGTAGCCTTCATCAGGAAAACCACCAGTCCCAGGTACCACGCACTCGTGGTTCACAGATCCGCACTTCCACGGCGGGCAGTTCCACGAGCGGGCCAGCCGTATTAAATGCAGAAAAAGGGTTGCCCCTTACGGAAAAGCCTCTCAGGTGGATTCAAATTCCTTTAATGAAGGTGCAGCGAGCAAAGCAGTGACAAGATGCCTAAAATCACAGCCAGAGGCGTTTTGGGCTTCCACGCCCTTGTTCACAGGCTAGGCAAAGAGTCAACAGTGAGAACTGCAGTCACATGTTTTTCTTTCAAAGATGCCCCGCCTCAATGGGCCTCCGAGCATTCTGGTACTTGTAGTGCTGCAAAACAAAATAAAACCCCAGTGGGTCTCGATGTTGCTCCTAGTCCTGTGCACAAATTATTACCACAGTGGGTTGGCATTAATGTCACCAACCTGCTCCCTGCCAATACCTGTAGCCTTCATCAGGAAAACCACCAGTCCCAGGTACCACGCACTCGTGGTCCACAGATCCGCACTTCCACGGCGGGCAGTTCCACGACCGGGCCAGTCGTATTAAATCCAGAAAAAGGGTTGCCCCCTTACGGAAAAGCCTCTCAGGTGGATTCAAATTCCTTTAATCAAGGTGCAGCGAGCAAAGCAGCGACAAGATGCCTAAAATCACAGCCAGATGCGTTTCGGGCTTCCACGCCCTTGTTCACAGGCTAGGCAAAGAGTCAACAGCGAGAACTGCAGTCACATGTTTTTCTTTCAAAGATGCCCTGCCCCAACGGGCCTCCGAGCATTCTGGTGCTTGTCGTGCTGCAAAACAAAATAAAACCCCAGTGGGTCTCGATGTTGCTCCCAGTCTCGTGCACAAATAATTACCACAGTGGGTTGGCATTAATGTCACCAACCTGCTCCCTGCCAATACCTGTAGCCTTCATCACGAAAACCACCAGTCCCAGGTACCACACACTCGTGGTCCACAGATCCGCACTTCTGCGGCGGGCAGTTCCACGACCGGGCCAGCCATATTAAATCCAGAAAAAGGGTTGCCCCCTTACAGAAAAGCCTCTCAGGTGGATTCAAATTCCTTTAATGAAGGTGCAGCGAGCAAAGCAGCAACAAGATGTCCAAAATCACAGCCAGACACGTTTCGGGCTTCCACGCCCTTGTTCACAGGCTAGGCAAAGAGTCAACAGCAAGAACTGCAGTCACATGTTTTTCTTTCAAAGATGCCCCGCCCCAACAGGCCTCCGAGCATTCTGGTGCTTGTAGTGCTGCAAAACAAAATAAAACCCCAGTATATATATATATATATGAAATCAAAAGTCCTGTCCCACCTTCTGCAGCGAGGGGGAAACACAGCAGGTACGGACCAACAAAGATCCCCAAAGAATCCAAGGCAACGGTTCAAAGTTCTTTTCTTTTATTCAAATGTCACCACAGTGAAACAGACGAGTGTCCGCCACAGACGCGTTTCGATCGCCACACTGGCAGTCACCAGTAGGCAGTTATAGTTAGGCCCTAGTTTCCATAGGAAGAGTGTTTTTTCATTTGTCAATAACTTTGGTGTTGTTTGACAAATCCTTGAGAAATATTCAAAACTAGTATAACACTCACTTCAGCTGCTGCATTGAAAGTTTTGTGGTGATCCGTCAAGTGGAGGCCGAGAAAAAGGAGGGGGGGCAAAACACATTTTCCCCTATGTTAGTTCCCATAGGTATTCTAGACATGGCTACAGCCAGAACCGCTGAACGGAATTGCACCAAATATGCCAGAAATGTAGCTGTTGGTTTGGAGAAGTGCCTTTTTCTTATTTGATGTCAATTCACTCAGTAGTTTTAGAGATATGAACCGAAATTCAAATTTGTATATATAGGGAAGCGGATCCTCCGCCACGCCTACTTGCAAGTTTCGCGCATCCTTGCGCCATTAGATGTACTGTGATTGGCTGGTCGCAACCTGTCTAGAGAGTTTTTTTTAAATATGTTTTTTATTGACTTTCATGGAGTTGGGTATCACCTCAGTTATAATTACATATAATTTACAGATTTATGCAGAGACACTTCTGAAAAAACATATTTCTGCTCAATGAATCCCAACTCCCTCCTACCCCCCAAAGCTGCTCATTGGAGTACATAATATACATTCAGTTTACATTAAGCCGGTAGAGTTGTAGGCATGTGGCGCAGGTATGTCTGTCCATCACTCATTTCACTCCTGCATTTTTGCTGATCCCAGTTTCGGCTCCACTCTGGCCATCCCCCTTGTGTCTCTAGTTCCACCTCCCCCATCTCTTGAATCATCATCTCCAATTCTCAGCATGTTTTTCTCTTATAATGTACTATTAGTGTCTTGTTCAGATGGTATCTCGTTCTTAAGGTCTATCAACATCTGTCTCCATTCTAACAAATCACTATTCAGATGTTCATTAAGTCTCACATGTTTCATTCTGACTTCCTCGGCCAATGCCCACTCAGACATATCCCATATCCAGGCTGTGTATTTGGGAGGGTGTACACACATCCAATGGATAGCAATTCATATTTTTACCAGAACTAATCCCAGCATTAGGAACTTACAGCTAAGTTTCTTTTTGGACAGTGTCGGTCCCAGTATGTGAGTCACAGGGGATGTGCCATCCAGTCGCTTCATTCAAGCATTGCACAACCTCTCCCCAGTAGGAAGCCACTGGAGGGCAGCTCCAAACCATATGATGAAAACCTGCAGCCGGAGCACCACATCGCCGACACCAGTCAGATCGTGCAGGATAGATATCATGGTGGGTACTGGGTGAAAGATATGCACGGTGTATGTAGTTAGATTTGATACATTTGAAACGCGAATTAGAACTCACAGTACATACCCCCAGATATACTTTTTCCCAATCTCGTGCACTAAGAGCCTCCCTTAGCATTTCCTCCCAATGCTCATGTATTCTAGGCACTATAATTGGCAGATCCTCCCGAAGTTCATGGTACAAGTGCAAAATAAATCTACGGCCCCCAGTCAATTCTAATGGGCTGGTCAATGTTCTCGAGGGCCATGGCTCCTCAGGGAAACACGGCCAGATCTCCCGAGCCATAGCCGACATCTTTGCATATTATAGGCATTGCCCCGCTCCAAGCATAAAAGAGTCCACCGCATCATCTTGTGTAATAATGTTCTCCTAAATATAGATCACCCAGGACGTCGCAACCCCCATCTCACCACTTTTGTATTGACATCACCTTTGCAATGTCTAAAATGGTTTCAGTGCCCAGAAAGGCATATTGCGTGCATAGTGTGCACGATGTAGCACTCTTTTAACAGTCTGTTTCCATACCTTGCTCACTTGCCAAACCACGATCGGCATTTCTATTGGCGCCCGTTCACCACTCATTAGTAACTCTGGGAGGGTAGCATCCCCATGGGTGCCCCCAAGGAGTCATTTTTTCCAATTGTCACCTTCATCTAAACAATGCATGTGGGCAGCAAAATAGTAGAGTTCCAAATTGGAGAGTACAATCCCTCTTCATTCCCATGTCTGCTTCAACATGGCAAGTCCTACTCACTTTCGTTTAGCAGCCACAACCGGTCTGTGATCAAACTGTCCAGCTCTTTGAAGTACTTCCCAGGGATCTCATACAAAGTACCCTGCAGCACATATAAACACCTCACTAGTACTACCATCTTAACTAGGGATGCCCTTCCAATTAGGGAAAGAGGAAGTTCTTTCCAAAACTGTTGCGATGCACGAAGGCCCTTCATCACTCTACCTATTTTAAGGTTGAGCAACTGTTGCTTTCCATAGGAAATACAAATTCCCAAATACCATAATCCTTCCTCACACCACAGTAGCCCCACCCACAGCAACATCGCTGGGTTCACGTCAGACAGTTCACCCAATGGTAACAGTTGAGATTTATAAGGATTTACCCGCAGTCCTGACACCACACCGAAACCCTCCAGCGCTCTCATACGCACCGGAACGGATTCCTTCGGGTCTCTTAAGTAAACAAGGGCATCATTGGCATAGAAAGGCATCACATGGGTGATGCCATCCACTGGGATCCCCATGATTCAAGTCTTTCTCTCAACAGGGCCACTAATGGTTCAATCGCAAGGGCGAACAGTAAGGGTCATTGCAGGCAGCCCTGTCTCGTACTATGCCGCAGATGAAAGCTGGGAGACATAAGTTCACTGGTTCGTATCCAAGCAGATGGTTCAGTATATAGTAATTTAATCCACAATATGTATTTTGGACCAAGACCCAACTTTTCCAACACACACCAGAGATATTTCCACATGACCAAGTCGAATTCTTGCCGTCGCCTCCCAGTATCTTGGCTGGTTCCTGCCACCTTAGTGCGGTGGACCTCCTCTGTCATTATGTCTTCGTCTAGAGCCGTCCTCTCCTCCACGTTTAGTTTAGGAATATCTACCCTTGCCAGAAACATTGACCCACCGTTTTCAGGTTCCATCCCATATTGTGCATATACCCTTTTGAGCTAGTCACAGAAAACTTCATTAATTGCCTTCTGGGAATCAACTTATTTGCCGTGCATGTCTCGGATCACCAGAATCAGCTCCCTGAATTCCTGCTGTCTTATCAATTGTGCTTGAATGGCTCCTGACCTGTCCCCCTCCGCATCTAACCGCTGCTGATGTGCTGTATAGGTATATTTTTCCAGTCTGTGTCAATCCTCTAAAAGGTCACCCCAGGCGGGCCACCACTCCTCGAGTCACTGCGGCCATGGGGGAAGCTCATTCTTTATCTCTTTAAGTCGGGATTCCTTACGGGACAGATCTTGGGTTAATTGTTGGCAGACACCATGCACAGTTTTTAAACATACTCCTCTGAGTACTGTCTTCATTGCATCCCAGTCATAAGCTTTGCTACTTGAGCTACCCCAGTTTTCTTGAAAATATTTGGTGAGCTCCTCCTGCACCACAGTCACGAAAGCCGGTCTGTCAGGGCCTCTGCGCGTAGGCACCACTGTGGCACTGCAGGGCATACATGCCCCTTCCGCAGGCTCACCAAGAGTGGAGAGTGATCAGATATATATATCTTGTGCTAGATAGGATATCTCGCCAATTGTTGCGCCATGCCGGGTGAAGTAAGACAGTAATCACGGCGGCTATATGTTCCCACAGCTGGGGTGGGGCATGAACAACTGCCTAACAATAGGAAATCTCTCTCTCCAAACATCCAGTAGACCTTCTGCATCAGCTCTTTGAACTGCTCTGTCATACGTGGTTTTGTGTTCCCTGTGGGGCTCACGGTCCAGCTCTCCATGAATCGCACAACTGCAGTCACCTGCTAATATTATGTCAGCAGTCAGATAAGAGGTGACAGCCGTGACCAATTCAGCATAAAATAATGTACTGTCAGTGTTACGGGCATACACATTGAGAAAGCAGACTTCATATCCATCCAGGACACCGTGCTGGATTACAAAGCAACTCTCCGGAACTAATACAGGCCCCCAATGTTGAAAGGGCACCCCGGGGGCCACCCAAATCAGGGCTCCCCTAGCATATCTATGTTACATAGACCTGTCTTCTCCACCTTCTACACAAGCTTGGAATACTGCCCCTCCAGATATACGTTTCCAGAAAGAAAGCCACAGATATATAGTATATTATTTGAGATAGGCATACACTCTGCATCTTTTTCCCAATTGTGCTAACCCCCTGACATTCCATGTCAGGAACTTATATACGTCATCCGCCATACTACCTGTTACATACCAGCCACGCAAGGTACATATTATGTAGTAAATTCATCAACTCCACACACCCACAACTCTAGTTCTTTAGGCAGCAAATAAACCCCTGTAACTGTGTAGAACTCTGAACATTGTTCCCTCCAACTGCCCCCACCCCTGGGCAGTAACACTAACTCACCCTGTCCAGTATAGGGCAGTGCAGGAAATTTGGTTCCCGCCACAAACCTAACATTTTGTGTACTTATTCAGTCAAAAAATACAAAAAGCAAGTAACTAATCGCTTAGCTAGAGGTTAGCACTCCAAGGTGGCAACGAGACTTAGTCGCAATGCAGCCACTTCAGCGCCCGGACCCCTGGTCCCTACTGCCTCCGACGACTCCCCATACTATTTCCAACTGGAGTTTATTAACTTAATATGATTAACATGATTAAGTATCATTCCTAGTGGCTGTCCCCATATTGGGATAAGTGGTATTATTGCACTGGGTCAAGTACACCCAGTCAACAGCGCCTGCAGGCACACATTTGCAATAGGCCACCATCAGTACTGTACTTCAATGTGTCTCTCTGCATCCCCACTTACCACAATCTACTTCATATTCAAACCTGACACCCATCCACACTGTCCGTGCCTGACTTTGGCCTGGTCCGTCTGCATAAGAAGGAGTCTTGGGATGCCGGTATGGCCTCTGTATCTCGAAGGATGCCATCCGGGCACACCTCAATGCAGCCCGGGCGGCCCGGGGAGCCCAGGAGTCCTTTTCTACTCTTGTTGTTCTTGATGCGGGCCAATTGTCTGAGCAACATGCGAAAGGGCTATAAAATGTTCTGAGGATTGCTAGACATCACAAAACAGTACAGAATCCTCGGGTCTATGAAAACCAAAAATCAAAAGGTGTGATAAATCACTACATAGTTAAAAAGCATGAAAGTATAAAATACAGAACCAAATGACTAGGTGCCACAGATCTATCTATGGGCACTTCTCTTTTCAGGACGAAATCCCTCACTCACCATAGGTGACATGCTTCATCATTTGGGATTCTCCTCCCAGAGGAAAAACATAGTTCCTCTGAGGGCTACAACCCCCTCTCTGAGAGGGAGGAGCTCAGGGATGTTTTAAATAACTAATAGGATATTGTAAATCCACATATGAAGCGACAGCTGTGTGAATGAGGGCGCAGCGCAACAAAAAATTGATAAATGTGAAAATAGTGAAGTTAAAACCAGCTAAAGAGCGTAAAACAGATATTTTATTCAGATTCGCCCCTTGCCAGGATTAAAAAACGTGTACCAGCGGTATGAATTTAAACCGCAAAGGTAAAGTAGAAAATAGTGGTCAACATGTTTCAGCCATACACCTAATTGTAGGCAGGGCTTTCATCAGGACCTTAAAAGCTGCTGCTATCTCAGTATAAATGTTATAACAAAAAGGATATAAAGACAGAAAATCTTCTCAATCTGTCCATTCCAGAAGGAAGGATTACCTATAATCAAAAAAGAAGAATCAAAATTGATCCATACCAATGATCACAAGCATCAACCATAAACTGTAAAAGGTTCTGTAAAGGGTAACAAAAAGAAGCCTTACCCGCCACTGCTGGGTAAGCAACCACACCTCTACCTGGCGACAGCTCAGGAAAGGGGCACCGCTCTGGAAAAAACGGTGTATTTTGTCTTTAACAAATCATGTCCTATCAAAAATCAGGGTTATGACAATAGTACCGGTATCCCCGATAGGTATGTTTCTAGGAGTAAATGTGAATAGGGAAGACACAGGGAGCACTAACCATTTAAAGCATGAGATGTAAAATTAATATTAATAAAAAAAGCTATCATATCCAAAGCCTAAATGGCTACAACATAGAAATCACCATAAGGACTCAGCTAAAAATCGATTCTTTTATCCTTCTGTTTTTCGATTCGAGTGGGGTTTTGTCACGCTGTTTGCTTATTTGAGCTTCATATATCAGGCTCTTTGGCCATTTCGATTAAGCCTCTGAGTTTTTGGGGATAGTATGGCCATTATGATATTCTTTAGCTTCCTTATCTATGAATCGATTTTTAGCTGAGTCCTTATGGTGATTTCTATGAGATAGCAGCAGCTTTTAAGGTCCTGATGAAAGCCCTGCCTACAATTAGGTGTATGGCTGAAACATGTTGACCACTATTTTCCACTTTACCTTTGCGGTTTAAATTCATACCGCTGGTACACGTTTTTTAATCCTGGCAAGGGGCGTATCTGAATAAAATATCTGTTTTGCACTCTTTAGCTGGTTTTAACTTCACTATTTTCACATTTGTCAATTTTTTGTTGCGCTGCGCCCTCATTCACACAGCTGTCGCTTCATATGTGGATTTACAATATCCTAATAGTTATTTAAAACATCCCTGAGCTCCTCCCTCTCAGAGAGGGGGTTGTAGCCCTCAGAGGAACTATGTTTTTCCTCTGGGAGGAGAATCCCAAACGATGAAGCATGTCACCTATGGTGAGTGAGGGATTTCGTCCTGAAAAGGGAAGTGCCCATAGATAGATCTGTGGCACCTAGTCATTTGGTTCTGTATTTTATACTTTCATGCTTTTTAACTATGTAGTGATTTTGATTTTTGGTTTTCATAGACCCGAGGATTCTGTACTGTTTTGTGATATTGTTTTGGGGATTGAATCCTGTGAGGTCTTTAAATTTCCCTAGGACCCTCTGGTGTTGAACCGTTCTTTGTTTGGTAGATTGCTAGACATCTCCAGGCAGTGTATCCACTCAGTCACTGGCTTCTTCTGCTGTAAAGAAGAAATGTACCCTTCCTCCATGCACCACCCGTAGATTTGCCAGGAACATCAGGCTGCAGCATAAGGTTAGATCAAGTAATTTCTTTTTGACCACCATGAATGTCTTGTGCAGGTTTTGGACATTCTGTGTGTAGTCAGGGTAGATAAAAACGGGATGCCATTCAAAGTTCGGTGGCCTCTGACTCGCACCTGCTGGAGGATCATGTCATGATTTCTAAAATTGAATAGGTGGGCTATTATAGCAATGGGTGGTGCATTCGGGCGTGCAGCTGCACCAAGGCCAAATGGGCCCGCACAACCTTGAAGAATTTGGACAATTTGTATAGATGCATAATTTGTTAAGCCACTCCTCCATGAACAGTTCCGGGGACTGACTCTCTGCTTTTTCTGGAAAATGCATGAATTCTAGTATTCCTCCGGGATCTTCCTTCAGAGTCTTCAACACGTTCTTCCAGTCTCTTCGTTAGTTTCTGCAGTGAGGAGACCATCTCTTGCAGAGCCCCCACTTCCTTCTGTAGGTCTACCACCTGTCCCTCTGTCTTTGTCACATGGTCCGCCACGTTACGAAGGTCCACTCTGACATCTATGGCCACCGAATCTATCTTTGTGGCCAGTTCTGGAGCCCTTGATGGCTTCCATCATGTCCAATAGTGACGGGCCTCCCGCCGGGGTAGGGGCTGTCAGGGCGAAAGAGGATTCCGCGTGTTCATCTGCCACTTTTTCCATCACTGGGATACTGTGTGTATAATTTACTATTTTGTCAGCTTGGGTTGCCTTTGCTGCTTTATCTTTCACCACGCGTATTCATTCACAGATTGTGCCACTGCGCGCGCCACTGCCCCAGGGAAAAGTAAGCAATTCTCTTTTTGGGACTACCCCAACTGAGCCTTCTCCACCAAGCAACAGGTTCAGCAGGGTCCAGGTATTCCACTGCAAGGGGGAGGTCCTCTCAGTCACTAGATCCTCCAGACCCAGATAACACAGTTCAGGAAGGGCTGGTGCCTCACCCTCTGCCCGATGTTGCAGGCTGAACTCCAGATTGTATCCAGTGCCACAGCTGGTATGATATTAGGCGATGCTACCATTATGTCACCACAAGGCCCAATCCAGAGCCCCCACCTTGGTAGGTAAGGTCCACAGGCAAACAAAACTCCACTGTCCCCCAGCCACTGTCACCATAATTACTAGGCCTGGGCGGTAAATTCCGTTCCGTTCGCGGAATTTGCGAAATTTTGGCAATTCGGCGTTCCGCGGAGAACGCGGAATTGCCGAAAATTCCGCGGTCCGTGGCGTAGCGGAATTTTTTCCTTGTTCGCGCTTTCAAAATGCGTGTTCGCGCACGCGGTAGCGACTTACCGGGATCCCTGCGTTCACCGATGAGTTTTCCTATCAGTTCGCGCGATCCCGCGAGAGTGTGCGATCGCGAACACGTCATTCGGACGCGCCTTCGGACATCTGCGTTCGCGAACAGGAAACACGCATCGCGAGCGGGCGGGACAAGTGAAACAAGATGGGCGCGCCAATTGTCGACCGCATGGGCAAGTTCGCAAGATATTTCCCCCGAGCACGCAAACAGCGTCCCCGAACAGGAAAAACGCATCGCGAACGGGCAGAACAAGCAATTCCGCATGCTCGCGGAATTCTGCGTGCTCGCGGAATTCTGCGTGCTCGCGGAGATTTTTTACCGCTTCGCGGAATTTTGCGTAAAGCGACTATGCAAATTCCGCCCACCCTTAATAATTACTAGGCCCAGGTATCAAGGTATTGTCTCTGTCCTTGCCACCCATGGTCCCTCAACTCTAGACCATCTTCAAGGCCGCCTCGTCAAGGCCAGTTGCTGCCAGTGAGCTTCTCTGCACCCAGCAGGGGCCAGGGATGTACTCGCCGCTTCCACAATTATTTGCGACCAATTGCATCACTCAGCTGTGGGTGTGTGCCTTTCAGGTTCATCTAGGCTACTCTGGGGGGCAGGGAGAGGGGGAAAGTGCCCCAGTCTATTCTTTGGCCCCAGCCACCTGGGACTCAGCAGCGCAGCATCATCGAGGGCCACGCCCCATTAGCACTCACCGCATGTGGCTGCTCCTGTTCCCAAATGAGCATACCGGGCAGAGTCCACTGTCTCCAGGGTCGGGAGCCACGTCACTCCAGTGGCCAGAGTCTCCAGTCTCAGTCCCTCCATCGTGCCCCAGCCACACAGTGCAAGGCAGCCCCCCTGACCAACACCAGCGGGAGACCAGCCACAGGCAGCACAGATCAGGAAGCTGGCCCGATTCACCGAGGCCTCACACGAAGGTACTAGCGTGCCATATCACTGCCACATTCTGAAGCTATGCCAGCGCCATATTGCCTGCGCAGCTGGTCCGAGGGACTTGCACCTTCCAGGGTGCCATCTCGCCTCTGCTTTTCAATAATCGTGTGGCCCATGTAACTGCCCCTTTTGCCAAGAGCTGTGGGGGTTGATGGCATGCGGATGCTCAGGATTAGTATAGGATGATACGGGGCCTGGCCAGAGCTCCGATCAGGCACATCTAATTGGCCATCTTACTGCCCCCCTGTCTAGAGAGTTGCGCTCACCATTTTGTACACCGGGACCATGCCCCGGGGAATAAAACATATTATTGAAAAGCACAGAAGAGGTCAGGATAGCGGTATCCTGACCCCATGGTGCATTGTAGAGATTTGTGAAGGACCCCTTATGAGTTAGAAAATGTCGTAAACCTTTTCTTTTCCATGTGCAGGGAGCTGCGACTCCGTCACAATGCTCAGTGCGGTCCCCCTGTGTAAGGCCATGACAGGAGTCATGAATCTTGAAAAAAACGAAATACATGTAGACATTCAGTCACAGTGTAATGCATGAACTCAGAGACCCACACAGTCACACAGATAATCAGAGACCCACTGAGAGATTTACGCCCTGACTAAGATACCTACTCAAACACTCAAGTATCCACTGACTCACCCACAGAGACAGACATGCGTCTACCAGCAGGCACACTCAGTGATTCATTCACTCACTCACGGACCCACAGAGACACTGATCCACCCATTGACAGAGCTACTCAGAGATGTACGCACCCACTCAGACACCCATTTAGAGATTCATGCCACTCACAGACCCACTCAGATAATTACACACTCACTCACAGACCCACTCAGAGATGTACTTACAGACTCACAGACCCACTGAGAGACTCATGCATGCACTGGCAGACCCACTCAAACACTCATTCACCCATTCACCCATCCACCCCCTAATCTGAGACTCATGCACCCACTCACAGACCCACTTACACAGTCATGCACCCACTCACATAGCCACTCATAGAGCCATGTACCCACTGACAGACCTACTAAGAGACTTATGAATTCACTCAGAGACTTAGGCACCCACTCAGAGACCCACTGAGACATTCAATCATCCATACAGAAATCTACTCATGCACTCATGCGCCCATTTATAGACTCTTTTAGATATTCACACACCCAGACACAAGCCCACTCAGACACTCACACATCCACTCAAAAACTCACTCAGACACTCACACATGCACTGACAGACCCCCTCAGACTCTCATGCACACATTCACACACCTAATCAGATACTGATGCACCCACTCACAGACCCAGTCACACACTCATGCACCCACTCACAGAGTTATGAACCCACTCACAGAACAATTCAGAGACTTATCATACACTCACAGGCCCACTCAGAGACTTACAGGCCCACTCTGAGACCCACTGAGTTATTTGTTCATCCACTCAGACCCTAACGCATACATTGAGACTCCCAGTCACGTACTGATGCAACCACTTTCAGACCCACTTAGACACTCTTGCCCCCACTCACACATTCACTCAGGAACTGATATATGTACTCACAGACCCACTCAGACTCACGCTGTCACTTAGATACACACTTAGACAAAACTGCTCACAAAGTCATTCTAACATGATAGAGTAAAAATAAGAGTTATAAATCTTAAATGTGTTGTGCATTGAATTCGTGCTTTTGGATTGTGGATCCATGAAGGGATCGCGACTCTAGAAAATATTTTTTTATGGTCTCTGAGGAATGCAGAAACAGCTTTATTAACATGTTTCCTGGCTTTGTCAATCTGTGGACAAAAGTGATTTGACCACTTCCATTTCTGCCTTTGGCATATGTTGGAGTACACCAAGACAGTATGAGGGAAACGCGCCTTCAATTAGCCAAAGGTCTCCGTAATTGTGATTTCCAAACCAACCTCAGTAAAAGTTCCTAGTTCATTTCCTCCACGGTGCGCAAATAAGAGGTCTGGATGTTGTAAATCTGCAATAGTCTCAACCAAAGACAACAATTGCTGCCACTTTAACCCTCTCCGGCCAATCCATTTAATATCCACATTAGGCTAACCCAAGTTCCTGTCAATACCACTGTTTCTAGCAAACTCTCCCGCCCAGTAGATATAGCTGTGACCCACAATCCCCACTCTAACCATTTTGAAGGAAGGAGCAGTAGCACACACGAGACGGCTACTGCTGAATGTGACAGTTGGTACAATGAAAGGTAGTTAAAATGGAGGAGTGGACCTGCTTGCACAAAAGGATGTATTTCATTGGGTGGAGTAAAATGTTTTTTCAACTATATTTCAGAACCAACCACAATACTGAATTAGAAAATTCATATTTTGCAGGTTGTTGTTCAGTGTTGTACTTTTGGTAGGATCCGGTACTGTAGAACATGTGTATGAAGTGTTGCTGCTTGCTACGTCTGAGATTTAAAAAACATTGCCAAATCATACATTGATTTTGTACTACACATAAGTGAAATTTTAGTACGTAATGGACACTTATTGAGGTATGTGGGTAAAATGTAAATTATATACATTCCATTATAAGTGTGTTCCATGTGCACTTTCAGACCTATATGTGCAGTTTTTGAACCAGTAAGGTAGCCTGTAGCTTGGCAATAGGGTACACTCCCATGTGAATGAAATGTTTCAGTAATCTATATACACAGTTACAGGTTCATATACCCCATGGGTAGTCACAAACTTTCTCTCGGGGGCCAAATTTACAGTGTGGTTTGTAGCTGAGGGCCGCACCTGTGGGGGTGGGGTCAGTGGGGGGCGGGGCTAGAGTAAAAAAAAACTGTGACCATGAGGTCAAACACAGGCCCCTGCAGCGGACGCATTAGTCCACTGAGCCACCAGACCCAGCATACACACACGGCTGTCCCTGTCTGTCTCTGTGTGTCTCTGTCTGTGTGTCTGTGTGTGTGTGTGTTTGTGTCTCTGTGTGTGTGTCTCCATCTGTGTGTCTCTGTCTGTGTGTCTCTGTCTGTGTGTGTTTCTGTCTCTGTGTGTGTGACTCTGTCTCTGTGTGCGTGTCTCTGTCTGTGTGTGTGTCTCAGTCTTTGTGTCTCTGTTTCTGTGTGTCTCTGTTTCTTTGTGTCTCTGTCTCTGTGTGTGTCTGTCTCTGTATGTGTATCTGTCTGTGTGTGTGTCTGTGTGTGTCTCTGTGTGTCTCTGTTTTTCTGTGTGTGTCTCTGTCTCTCTGTGTGTCTCTGTCTCTCTGTGTCTCTGTCTCTGTGTGTGTGTGTCTCTGTGTGTGTGCCTCTGTGTGTGTGTGAGAAGTTGGCCTGGCATATGCTGTCCACTAATTATAGTGGGCACCTTGCACCAGTCCAAACAACCCCTTATTGGAGATAGGTTAAAGACAACCTTTATTGAAAGCTATCCTAGTGGTAGCTATGGAGAGCAGCCTTCAGGCTAAGTCTTGAAGGAATGTAAAGCAGCTTGTTTTACCAGTCTATAATCTCTTGAGTGACCAAATGAAAGAGGACCACACCAGGTATATATTCAAAATATATGTATTTATTGCTAAACACACCCCTCTAGTCTCTTTATGAGGCTAGAGTTCGAAGTACATAAATTATAAGTTAGTTATCTACAGTAATAGCACAAATACACGTTTGAGCCCTAGGGGCGTACCAAACCATATATCAATAAAGTGGTATAAGAACCACGACTGAGCTAGACACAAGGCCTAGAGCCTGTAGAAGTGCTTGGACCACAAGGAACCACCCAAGGTAGTGACACAGGGCACCCACGGGGGACGCGTGCAGTGTATGAACACAGCCGCGAATCGCCGTTAACTTCTATGGGGAAAGTCGCGATTTGAATTTAAAAGAAAAGGGACACTTAGAGGAGGACTTGGAGCAAACCCTTTGAGAACTAGGCTGTTCTAGTGTCAATACCCACGGCAGCACCGGAGTACTCGAGTTACCTCACCCAGGGGAGCCAGGTGCATACGTGTCTTTCGGGGTCGGGTTTCGTCGTCGCTTTCAATGGCGATCTGCTGCAAAGTGCTGCTGGCGGCCAAGTCGAAAGTGTTCGGGTGGATCCAAAGGTGGATCGAAGATCTGAAGAACCTGAAAGCAGAGGGGACAGAGTCTGGGTCACTAGCCAGTGACCAGGAAGGCAATGAGCAGATGCCCACCGATGTCGAGTGCTTCAGGTAGGTTGACAGTCATCTTGACTCTTCAGCCACAAGGTCCAGGAGGTGTCGACGATGACCAGGAGCTGGATTCGAGCTGTCCCACAATGTCTGTCGATTGCAGGGGTGTCAGCGACCGGATTGGACCCAACAAGCCTTGGGAACGGCAAGTCTTGTGGAAATGGAAGAAGGACGATGTTGCAGACCAGCAAGATCTGGGGGACTCACCCAGCAAGGGTAAGTCAGGGCACGCCTGGAGCAACCAGGGAGCCCAAGCAGAAGAAGATTGGCCTTCGGGAGGGCCTACTAGCCAACGGACTAGCGACCACAAAGGAGCCTCAAGTCGATGCACGTGGAGCTGGCTCACAGGACACTCGTGGAGTGGGGGCCAGTGATCTTCAGTGCAGTTGGTGCTGGAGGCTGGGGCTACTCGGAGCCCAAAGCACGACTTCGTGGGACACCCAGAAGAGGATGCACTTGCAAATGTGATCGGTGTCCAGGGGTCACGGTTCCACGTTACCCACAACAGCTACGGGCCTCAGCTTTGCTGGGGACTCAGGGCAGCCTCGGGAAAGTCTGAAAATCCACCTCTGGTGATGCAAAGACTTCGGCGTCCGACGGGAGCTTCAGCGATGCAAACTGGACAATTGCTTCTTTGGTGCCTGCCAAGCAGGGGAGTCACTCCTTGACCCCAAGGGAGATTCTTCAGTCCTCTAATCTTAAAGTAGAGTGTCGAAGGTCCAGGATTCTGTGTCAGAGTTTCGTCCAGGTAAAATCTAAAGTCCTAAGGACTGGGGTCCCATACTTATACTAAGGTAGGGGGTTGGACATACTCTGTGGCCCCACCTATGGGAGGGTCAGGGCAGAGGGGTGGTTACACCCCTTTCCCTTTGTCCAGTTTCGCGCCAGAGCAGGGGCTGGAAGCCCCTGAGCCGGTTTGAACTGGGGTGTGCACAGGGACACCAAATGTGCCCCCAGTGCAGGACTTCAAAGCACCAGAGAGTGCTCCCGCCCAGCCACAATACACACTATCCTGTCTGGGGAGGTGGTTACACCTCCCTGGGACAGGAAACCTATTGTCCAGGCCTCCCCTGCTGGAGTTTCGGTCAGCAGCAGGAGGCCAGACTCGTGTCTGTGACAGCGGCATCCATTTTGTGATGCCAGGGCTCTGGAAAGTCAGTACCGGGTATACCGGTGTGTACATGTCTCTCCCTCTAGAAGGGTGGAATGCTACCCCCGCTGCCAGAACTGGTGGGGGGTAGTATTCCAAGATGTTTGACACCAAACACGACATGTTTCCGTGCAGCCATCCCAAAGTTAGCATTAAACGCGAGGTTATAATGCGCTTAAGAGTATATGGTCGGGCTGCACTACAAACAGCATCAGAGAAGGGTCTCCGAACGCTGCAGAGGGGCCCAGCTCATGCAGGAGCACCCTCTCACATAGGAACCACGCACTCTGCCTTCAGGATTGATAAGGCCTGCCATAGGAGTGACTTTATATGTGTGTATGTATGTAGTGATATAGGTAGCCTATATCACAGTAAGGGGTGCATGCACCACCTTACCCAGGCTGCAGTAGCAGACCTGTGGTGTCATTTTGGATGGCCTTCCAGGGGTGGCACAATACATGCTGCAGCCCCTGGTAGGCCTCTGAGGTACCTATGCCCTGGGTACATAGTATACCATATACTAGGGACTTATAAGGGCACTCCAGATTCAAATTAGAGATGTGCCTAAGGCACATGGAAACCATTTTAAAGAGGAAGCAGCTAGGCTGGGGTTCTGATTAGCAGGACCCCAGCCAGACTAAGGTCGAAAAACAGTGAAGCATCAGCAAAAAGTGGGGGTACCCATGTGAAGCAGATCCTACTCTCCTACACAACCCCCCCCCCCCAAACGTAGGGTCATTAAACTAACCTTGCCCAGTTAAGTCTTCATGTTCTAAGTGGAAGTACCTAGAGAGTCCATCTACATTGGCATGGTTACTCCCAGGTCTATGGTCCACTGTGAAGTCCATCCCCTGTAGGGAAATGGACCACCTAAGCAGTTTGGGGTTTTCACCCTTCATTTGTTTTAGCCATAAGAGGGGCTTATGGTCTGTTTGAACAAGGAAGTGAGTACCAAACAAGTATGGCCTCAACTTCTTCAGAGCCCAGACCACAGCAAAGGCCTCCCTCTCAATGGCTGACCAACGTTTCTCTCTAGGGGTCAGCCTTCTGCTAATAAAAGCTACTGGCTGATCCTGACCTTCATCATTCAATTGTGACAGTACAGCCCCTACCCCCAATTCAGATGCATCTGTTTGGACAATGAACTTCTTGGAGTAATCAGGACTCTGTAGAATGGGAGCAGTGCACATGGCCTGCTTTAGGTCATCAAATGCCTTTTGACAGCTAACTGTCCACTGAACCTTTTGGGCATTTTCTTGGAAGTTAAGTCATTCAGGGGTGTCACTATTGATCCATACCCCTTGACAAATCTCCTATAGTACCCAGTCAGGCCTAAGAAGGCTCTCACCTGAGTCTGGGTAGTTGGAGCAGTCCAGTCCATGATGGTCTGGATATTGCTCTGCAGTGGTTGAACCTGGCCTCCACCCACAAGGTGGCCCAGGTACACAACCTGACTCTGCCCTATCTGGCACTTGGTGGCCTTGATAGTCAGGCCTGCTTTCTGCAGGGCCTGTAAAACATTTCTGAGGTGGACCAGGTGATCCTCCCAGGTGGAGCTAAAGACAGCAATATCATCTAGATATGCTGCACTATAGGCTTCCAGACCTGTAAGGACTGTATTCACCAACCTCTGAAAAGTGGCAGGTGCATTCTTCAGACCAAAGGGCATCACCACAAATTGATAATGCCCACTAGGGGTTGAGAATGCTGTCTTTGGCTTTGCATCATCAGCTAGTCTGATCTGCCAGTAGCCAGCTGTCAGGTCAAATGTGCTTAGATACTTGGCTGAGGCCAAAGTGTCTATTAGCTCATCTGCCCTTGGTATTGGATGGGCATCAGTCCTAGTGACTGCATTGAGACCCCTGTAGTCCACACAACACCTCATCTCTCTTTTCCACCATTGGTGTGAGGTTTTGGCACAAGGACCACTGGACTAGCCCAAGGGCTATCTGAGGGTTCAATAACTCCCAAATCCAACATCTTCTGGACTTCTGTCCTGATACAGTCCCTGACATGGTCAGGTTGCCTATAAATCTTATTTTTAATAGGCAGACTGTCCCCAGTGTCCACTTCATGAGTGCACCAGGTGGTCTGACTGGGTGTCAGTGAGAATATGTGTCTGAACTGATTGAGCACCTGTCTGCAATCAGTCTGCTGCTGGGTAGTGAGGCTGCCTGCCAAGGCTACACCATCCACTGACCCATCATCAGGGTTCTGTGAGAGCAGGTCAGGGAGTGGGTCACTCTCTTCCTCCTGCCCTTCATCAGTAGCCATGAGCAAGCCCATGTCTGCCCTGTCCACATATGGTTTTAACCTGTTGACATGGAGAAACCTGTGGGGACTCCTGGGTGTTCCTAGGTCTACTAAGTAGGTAACCTCACCCTTCTGCTCAACAATAGTGTGGGGTCCACTCCATTTGTCCTGGAGAGCTGCTGGGGCCACTGGCTCCAACACCCACACCTTCTGTCCTGGCTGGTAAACAGTCAGAACAGCCTTTGGTCATGCCAGGCCTTTTGAAGTTCCTGGCTAGCCTCAAGGTTTTTGGTTGCCTTTTTCATATACTCAGCCATCCGGGAGCGGAGACCAAGTACATAGTCCACTATGTCTTGCTTTGGGGGCTTGAGAGGTAACTCCCATCCTTCCTTCACCAAGCATAGTGGACCCCTGACAGGGTGGCCAAACAGAAGTTCAAAAGGGCTGTAACCAACCCCTTCTGAGGCACCTCCCTATATGCAAATAAAAGGCAGGGCAAGAGTATGTCCCATCTTCGCCTAAGCTTTTCTGGGAGCCCTTTAATCATGCCCTTCAAGGTTTTGTTGAATCTCTCAACTAAACCATTGCATTGTGGGTGATAGGGTGTGGTGAACTTGTAAGTCACTCCACACTCCTTCCACATTGCTTTCAAGTATCCAGACATAAAGTTAGCACCCCTGTCTGATACAACCTCCTTAGGGAAGCCCACTCTTGAGAAAATTCCCAGGAGGGCTTTTGCCACCACAGGTGCTGTAGTGGTCCTAAGGGGAATAGCCTCTGGGTACCTGGTGGCATGATCCACTACCACCAGGATAAACCTGTGTCCAGATGCTGTTTGGGGATCCATGGGACCAACAATGTCAATCCCCACCCTTTCAAAGGGAACCCCCACCACAGGTAGTGGTATCAGGGGGCCTTTGTAGTGCCACCTGCCTTGCCACTGGCCTGGCAGTTTACACAGGAGCGACAAAACTCCTTGGTGTCTTCAGACATGTGGGGCCAGTGAAAGTGAGGGACAATTCTGTCCCAAGTCTTGTTCTGGCCCAGGTGACCTGCTAAGGGAATGTCATGGGCTAGGGTCAATAGGAAGCCCCTGAACTTCAGAGGTATAACCAACCTCCTGGTGGCACCAGGCTTGGGGTCTCTACACTCTGAGTACAAGAGTCCATCATCCCAATACACAGTATGGGGACCACTAGCTTTCCCAGCAGCCTCAGCAGCAGCTTGCTGTCTGAGGGGTTCAAGAGAGGGGCAGCTCTGCTGCTCCTGGCTCAGATCTGCCCTGGAAGGGCCCCCTGTCCCCAAGAAATCAACCTGGTCAGGTTCAAGCTCCTCTGGGACAGTTCCTTCCTCAGGACTGAGATCATCCCTCTCAAGAGACTGATCTTCCTTCTGAGCCAAGGGGGAAGGCACTGCCTTTACCCTACTACTCCTCTTCTTGGAGGGCACTTGGTCCATTATTCCAGAATCCAAGGCCTGTTCAGTGTTAGACATTTTGGCTTGTGACCTGGTCACAGCAAACACATCTGCAGGGATGCCCAGCATTTCTGCATGGGTCCTGAGCTCCACTTCTGCCCAAGCTGAAGTTTCTAAGTCATTGCCAAGCAAGCATTCAACGGGTAGGTCTGCACTTACCACAACCTTCTTAAGGCCAGTTACCCTCCCCAGGAGAAGTTAACAACTGCCAGAGTATGGTCTGTTCTGACGTTGCTAGCATTGGTCACTTGGTACATTTCACCAAGTATAATCTGCCCAGGATTCACAAGGTGTTGTGTCACCACGGTGACACTTGCCCCTGTGTCCCTAAATGCCAAAGCCTCTTTTCCATTGATTAAGGGCTGTTGCCTGTACTTGCCCAGATTACTGGGACTCACAGAGGAGGTCATATCCATGCCTCCATCACAGACTAGGACAGCCTGAGTGAGTTCTCTGACTAGGTCAGAGCTCATCTCCTTACCCAGGGTCAACCCTACTAAACCCTTGGCTTGTGTAGTCCCACCACCAACTGTAACTGCACTAGGTGGAGCAGGTGCCTTAGGGGCATTGGTGGGGGCTGCAGTAGAGTCTTTGGACTTGGTGCAATCACTGGTCCAGTGGGTCTTTTGCTTACAGACCTTGCACCATGGTTTCCTTTGGCCTTTCCCTTTGTTAGACTGTGAATCCCCACCTGAAGAAGATTTTTGGGGGCCTTGTGAAGACTTTTGATCTTTACCCTTCTCCCCACCCTTATCAGAGGTTTTCGAATCTTGCTTCTTAGGGTCACCACCTTGGTTCTGTACCTTCTGCCTCACCCTGGATCTGACCCATTTGTCTGCCTTCTTTCCCTATTCTTGGGGAGAGGTCAGATCAGAGTCCACCAGGTGCTGATGCAACAGCTGATTTTGACAATTGTTAAGAATCTGCTCCCTCATTATCAGATTGTACAATCCTGTGAAGTCACACACCTTACTGCCCAATAACAAACCTTCCAGAGCCTTGGCAGAACAATCAACAAAGTCCACCCAGTCTTGAGTCTGTGCTTTTTGGGTATCCCTGAACTTTAACCTGTATTGTTCAGTGGTTAGGCCAAACCCATCAATTAGAGCACTCTTCAAGACTTTGTAATTATCAGCATCCTCCTCTCTAACAGTGAGGAGCTTGTCTCTACCTTTGTCTGCAAAGGAGAGCCACAAGATTGCTGCCCACTGCTCCTGAGGGACCCTCTGTACTTTACAGGCCCTCTCTAGAGCAGTTATCCATTTGTGGATGTCATCCCCACTCTGGTAGGGAGTAACCCTGGGCAAAGCACTACGCTACGCTCGCGTAGTTTGCGAAGTTTGCGCTACTTCGCACAACGCGAATTGCACGTAGCACAGTGCAAACACGCGTAGCGTAGCGTAGCGTGGTGCAGCGGTCATTTTTGCTTGCTCGCGGTCCTCAACGTCAAGTTGGCGACCGCGAGCAAGCAAAATGACATCCCGGCGAGATTCTCAACGCAGGGAGGTCAGGTTTCTCATTGCGAGTGGTCGCGTATGCTCGCGACCGCTCGCGATGAGAAACTACCAGTTCGCGTTGAGAAAGCTGCCGCTTGAGTAAAAATCTACTCGAGCGGCAGTAAAGACAGCTCGCACTGTGCAAGATGCCGTTTTCAATGATTGCACAGTGCGGACAAGCATCCGGCACTGTGCAATCATTGCGAACAGCGCACTACGCAGTTCGCGTAGTGCTACGCGTAGTTCGCGTAGTGCGAACTGCACTTTGCGTAGCTTCGCGTAGCGCTACTTCGCGAACTACGCCCAGGCTTAGTAGGGAGGGACAATCTTGCTCAGGTTTCTATGGTCATAAGACCTTTCCCTATCTTTGGGGAAACTGCTGCCACCATGGGACTCTAGTCCCAACTTTGTCTCTCTCTATAGAGATCTAGGGACTCCCTGTCTATAGCCAATTGCTGTTTTCTGAGTTCAAGCTGGGCTTGCTCATACTGAATCAGTCTCTTTCTCCTCTCATGAGAGGATTCCCTCCTATGAGAGGAGACAGAGGTCCCTATTGAGGTGTCAGAGTGGTTAGACTCCTGAGAAGGAGACCTAGACCTTCTGGGCACACTCAGAACTCTTCCTGGGGGGACTCAGGGGAAGTCAGTCTGATCCTCCTCCTCCTCCTCCACAGGAGGAATCGGGTTTTCCAGGACAAGGTCATTTTCACCTTCCTGGCCAGTTTCAGAGGGGGGGCTGGGTTTCTTCACCCCTGGCCCCTTCCTCATCTTCTGCCCCACCCTCTTTGCCTACCCCTTCAGACCCTAGGGGCCTGCTGAGATCATCAGCTAGTAACACCTCCCTGAGGTGTTGGGTGCTGGCACTTTTGCCTGCCTTCAACTTCCTAGTATTGCATAATGCTCTCAATTCCAAGAATGGGAGTTTATCATACTTGGAGGGAAGAAGCCCACTGGCTTCTGGCGAGGACTCACTGGGTCCTGGCTTTGAAGACATTACTAGTGAGGTGTGGTGTATGCACTACCTACTCTAGTGTGGCCTACTAAACTCTCTTGAGTTGTAGAAAGGGTGAGCTATCCCTAAACACACAACTCTAAGTTCAGTAGAACTTACTGTATTACTAAGCTTGATTTATATGTACCTTAGGTACCCTTAGTGGTTTTCAGTTGATCAATTCAATTGAGATTATCTGGTAAAACAATAGCAAGCTGGAATCCCACACGCTGCACACCAATGTGAGAAGTTGGCCTGGCATATGCTGTCCACTAATTATAGTGGGCACCTTGCACCAGTCCAAACAACCCCTTATTGGAGATAGGTTAAAGACAACCTTTATTGAAAGCTATCCTAGTGGTAGCTATGGAGAGCAGCCTTCAGGCTAAGTCTTGAAGGAATGTAAAGCAGCTTGTTTTACCAGTCTATAATCTCTTGAGTGACCAAATGAAAGAGGACCACACCAGGTATATATTCAAAATATATGTATTTATTGCTAAACACACCCCTCTAGTCTCTTTATGAGGCAAGAGTTCAAGTACATAAATTATAAGTTAGTTATCTACAGTAATAGCACAAATACACGTTTGAGCCCTAGGGGCGTACCAAACCATATACCAATAAAGTGGTATAAGAACCACGACTGAGCTAGACACAAGGCCTAGAGCCTGTAGAAGTGCTTGGACCACAAGGAACCACCCAAGGTAGTGACACAGGGGACCCACGGGGGACGCGTGCAGTGTATGAACACAGCCGCGAATCGCCGTTAACTTCTATGGGGAAAGTCGCGATTTGAATTTAAAAGAAAAGGGACACTTAGAGGAGGACTTGGAGCAAACCCTTTGAGAACTAGGCTGTTCTAGTGTCAATACCCACGGGAGCACCGGAGTACTCGAGTTACCTCACCCAGGGGAGCCGGGGGCATAGGTGTCTTTCGGGGTCGGGTTTCGTCGTCGCTTTCAATGGCGATCTGCTGCAAAGTGCTGCTGGCGGCCAAGTCGAAAGTGTTTGGGTGGATCCAAAGGTGGATCGAAGATCTGAAGAACCTGAAAGCAGAGGGGACAGAGTCTGGGTCTCTAGCCAGTGACCAGGAAGGCGATGAGCAGATGCCCACCGATGTCGAGTGCTTCAGGTAGGTTGACAGTCGTCTTGACTCTTCAGCCACGAGGTCCAGGAGGTGTCGACGACAACCAGGAGCTGGATTCGAGCTGTCCCATGACGTCTGTCGATTGCAGGGGTGTCGGCGACCGGATTGGACCCAACAAGCCGTGGCAACGGCAAGTCTCATGGAAATGGAAGAAGGATTATGTTGCAGACCAGCAAGGTCTGGGGGACTCACCCAGCGAGGGTAAGTCAGGGCACGCCTGGAGCAACCAGGGAGCCCAAGCAGAAGAAGATTGGCCTTCAGGAGGGCCTACTAGCCAATGGACTAGCGACCGCCAAGGAGCCTTGAGTCGACGCACGTGGAGCTGGCTCACAGGACACTCGTGGAGTGAGAGCCAGTGATCTTCAGTGCAGTTGGTGCTGGAGGCTGGGGCTACTCGGAGCCCAAAGCACGACTTTGTGGGAGACCCAGAAGAGGATGCACTTGCAAATGCGATTGGTGTCCAGGGGTCACGGTTCCACGTTACCCACGACAGCTACGGGCCTCAGCTTTGCTGGGGACTCAGGGCAGCCTCGGGGAAGTCTGGAAATCCACCTCTGGTGATGCAAAGACTTCGGCGTCCGACGGGAGCTTCAGTGATGCAAACCGGACAATTGCTTCTTTGGTGCCTGCCAAGCAGGGGAGTCACTCCTTGACCCCAAGGGAGATTCTTCAGTCCTCTAATCTTAAAGTAGAGCGTCAAAGGTCCAGGATTCTGTGTCAGAGTTTCGTCCAGGTAAAATCTAAAGTCCTAAGGACTGGGGTCCCATACTTATAGTAAGGTAGGGGGTTGGACATACTCTGTGGCCCCACCTATGGGAGGGTCAGGGCAGAGGGGTGGTTACACCCCTTTCCCTTTGTCCAGTTTCGCGCCAGAGCAGGGGCTGGAAGCCCCTGAGCCGGTTTGAACTGGGGTATGCACAGGGACACCAAATGTGCCCCCAGTGCAGGACTTCAAAGCACCAGAGAGTGATCCCGCCCAGCCCCAATACACACTATCCTGTCTGGGGAGGTGGTTACACCTCCCTGGGACAGGAAACCTATTGTCCAGGCCTCCCTGCCAGAGTTTCGGTCAGCAGCAGGAGGCCAGACTCGTGTCTGTGGCAGCGGCATCCATTTTGTGATGCCAGGGCTCTGGAAAGTCAGTACCGGGTATACCGGTGTGTACATGTCTCTCCCTCTAGAAGGGTGGAATGCTACCCCGCCACCAGAACTGGCGGGGGGTAGTATTCCAAGATGTTTGACACCAAACACGACATGTTTCCGTGCAGCCATCCCAAAGTTAGCATTTAACGCGAGGTTATAATGCGCTTAAGAGTATATGGTCGGGCTGCACTACAAACAGCATCAGAGAAGGGTCTCCGAACGCTGCAGAGGGGCCCAGCTCATGCAGGGGCACCCTCTCACATAGGAACCACGCACTCTGCCTTCAGGATTGATAAGGCCTGCCATAGGAGTGACTTATAGGTTTATATGTGTGTATGTATGTAGTGATATAGGTAGCCTATATCACAGTAAGGGGTGCATGCACTACCTTACCCAGGCTGCAGTAGCAGACCTGTGGTGTCATTTTGGATAGCCTTCCAGGGGTGGCACAATACATGCTGCAGCCCCTGGTAGGCCTCTGAGGTACCTATGCCCTGGGTACATAGTATACCATATACTAGGGACTTATAAGGGCACTCCAGATTCCAATTAGAGATGTGCCTAAGGCACATGGAAACCATTTTAAAGAGGAAGCAGCTAGGCTGGGGTTCTGATTAGCAGGGCCCCAGCCAGACTAAGGTCGAAAAACAGTGAAGCATCAGCAAAAAGTGGGGGTACCCATGTGAAGCAGATCCTACTCTCCTACAGTGTGTGTCTGTCTCTGTGTGTGTGTCTGTCTCTGTGTGTGTGTCTGTCTCTGTGTGTGTGTGTCTCTGTGTGTGTCTCTATGTGTGTGTCTCTGTCTCCGTGTGTCTCTGTGTGTATGTCTCTGTGTGTGTGTCTCTCTCTCTGTCTCTCTGTGTGTGTGTGTCTCTCTGTCTGTGTGTGTGTGTGTGTCTCTCTGTCTCTGTGTGTGTGTCTCTGTGTCTCTGTCTCTATGTGCCTCTGTGTGTGTGTCTCTGTGTGTGTGTCTCTCTGTCTCTGTGTGTCTGTCTCTGTGGGTGGAGTAGAGGCTGCGGGAGAAGAGGACATCGTTGTTGGCAACACAAAGCTTCCCAAAAGGCCCTTTAAAAGTCAGCTGTGAAAACGCTTACAGCTGACTTTTAAAGGGCCTTTAGGAAGCTTTCCGACTGTGCCATGTGTGAGGTCACAGAGGCCGGCAGTAAACACAGAAGGTGGCTGCAGGAGCATACATAGTGAATACATATTTAATACGTATTCACTACGTATGCTGCTGCGGTCATCTTCTGTGTTTACTGTCGGCCTTACTGGAAATGTAAAAACGGCAGGGCAAGGTCCGCGGGCTGCCAATTAAGGCCTCCCGGGCCGCTGGCGGCCCACGGGCCGTACTATGAGTACCAGTGATATACCCAGTTGTTCATCCAGTCTTTCACCCTGATTTAAATCTCATATAAGCACATACAAAAGGGGAGAGCCATTAATACACCCTCTCAGACAGTGTCAGAAGCATCTAAACATTCACTCACACGCTCAGACACAACTCTTTTGTATCTACCACTAAGGAAGGCAGTGTACACTCAGTTAAATAAACCAATAGTAACTAAAACACCCAGGAGGCAATCCGTGCTGCCCCTTACATATACATTTACAGAGCCATACAGTCAGAAACAGATCCAATAATGTACCAACAAACGTATGGAAACATACCTCCACATAGGGATTTAGTCACTTTTTCACATATCTAGTAAAGAACTGAGACTACCAAGTCACTCATCCAGAGAAGTAGGCCTTTAAGCATGTCTCAGGCCGTGTGCATTTGAGGTGTGCATCTAGTTTTACTGCTAGGCTGAGTTGGCATTTAAAACCCCTTCAGAAGCTTTATCCTGCTGTTCTACCACATATAACTCACCTCTAAGATAGACTGTAGCTAGGCCAAAACGCATGGGTACTCACAAACTTTCTCTTGGAGCCAAAATGGCAGTCTGGTTTGTGGCCGAGGGCCGCACCGGTGGTGACGGGGTCAGTGGGGCAGCGGGGTCAGTGGGGGCAGAGAAAAAAAAAATCACAACCTTTTCAAAACCCTACTAGACAATGCTGTATTTCGAAAGCAGATGTAACTACAAAGGTACAAGGAGGACATTTTCATAATACAGAGAAGGAGGGAATATCAAAGAAAGCACTCCATAAATATGAACGAAGGAGAAAGCAGTGAAAAGGGAGAGAGGAGCAAAGAAAACACTCCAAAAATGAGACGGAAGGAAGGAAAAAGCAGTGAAAATGGAGGGAAAAGCAAAGAGAAAGCACTCAGAAAACAGGAAGGAAGGAGAAAGCAGTGAAAAAAGGAGGGAAAAACAAGTAGAAAGCACTCTGCGCACCTAGCTTAAATGGACCACTAAGCGGTTGTGTTTACGGTGAGGAGGGCAGCAGGTTGGCCCGATCCAGCGAGGCTCCCTGCTGCAGTCTTAATGGCGTCAGTGAGAGCAGGCTGCAGACAGCGTCAGCTGCGGGCAGAGACATCGTGGGCAACATAGGAAGTAGGAAGCTTTCCAAAAGGCCCCCTAAAAGTCATCTGTGAAAGAGCGACAACTGACTTTTAAAGGGCATTTGCTCGTGACATCATAGAGGTGGTCAGTAAACACAGAAGAGGGCCGCTGGAGTATACGTAGTGAATCTGCTATTTCACATGTCCCAGCGGCCCTCTTTAGTGTTTACTGACACTCTCAGGCACATGCATCAAAGCTTTGCGATCGCAAACGGTGCAATTCGCAAAAATCGGCCGTTTGCGATCGCAAAATTAGCTTTTGCGATGCATCAAGGGTCAAGGCCCTCGCAATTTGAGAATTCGCAATTAATTGCGAGTTCTCAAATTGCGATTGCATTTAAGGAATCGCAAATTGAGATTCCTTAAATGCAATGCATTAAAGTAAAAAATTAGCGATTTCGCTAATAGAGGCGCAAATTACCATGAAGTTGAACTTCATGGTAATTTGCAAAACTTTGAAAAATGCACTAAAGTGCATTTTTCAAAGTTCCATTTACACACACATGCCCTTGGGGCATGTGTGTGTGCAAGATGTACTCATATGCACATTTCAGGGGTGCAACAGGGTGTCCTTTTGACACCCTGGCACCTTGAAATTGCATTCTCAATTTGCGATTCTCTAATTGAGAATCGCAAATTGAGAATGTCTTCCCATTCATTCCTATGGGCCTATAGGCCCATAGGAATGAATGGGGAGGTATTCCTTAATTGAGACTCGCAATTTGCGAGTCGCAATTAAGGAATGTTTAGAAATTGCTATTTTTTAAGTGATTTCTACATGCATAGGCTTTTGCGATTCCTTAAAAATCGCAATTAAGAAATCGCAAATTCCAACATTGATGCATGTGCCTGTCTGTGTTTTAAAACACCAGTACATTGCCTGCAAGGTCTGCGGGCCACCAAGGAAGGCCTGCCGGGCCGCTGGCGGGCTGTACTATGAGTACAAACCTAGATGCACCCGCAGGCCACTTACTTATAATTTACACATTTGTGCCACTTGGTAATGGTAGAACTGGACGGTCTCAACTAATACTGCTCAAAAAATAACATAAGGTCAACTTAGTTTGTACAGTGAGACAATGCTATAACAATTAATGGTTTGCTCTTTTGCCTAACTGCCCTGTCAGTGCCGCACCCTCTTGTTCCTGCTAAGAAGTGTCGCAAGCAGACATAGCAGGCGTCTATGTGCCTAACACTGATTTCTATCTTCCTACTGTGGGCAAACTACATAACTGACAATATGTTACAAAATGATGTAATTTTACTTGTCTGCAAGTCATTTTTAGGTCTCGTGCCTAGCGTTGCAGTGCGCAGCTCTGGTCGCACAGCCCGAGACCTCTTGTATGGGCTTTTGAAAGCAGACCACACGCTCGTGCGTGTGGTTTGGTTTTCGCCGGCTGCCATTGGCTTTCGTGTGTTTTTTTAAAAAAGTAATGCACGCAATTGGGCAAAGGCGGGCGCATGTCCCGCCTTTGCTCCACCCATTCCCATCGGTGGCTAGCCTCTGTGGGCTTTTTTACGATCCTCTGGCTCCAGTTTTCATTTTCAATCTCGGGGTTCTGGTTTCGGTTTTCTTTCTGCTGCTGCTCCTAGGTATGCGGAGACGGGGTTTGCCTCGAGGCATTTGTCGTCATTGCCGTCTTCGGAAACGAAACTGAACTGTCACGCAACAGTGTATATAAATCGGCAGGCGTTCGGTGCCCTTGGTATTGTGGTCCTCGGCATGGGTAAGAAGAGACCTTCGGGGAGTGGTGCGCTGGCAGGGGGCGCTCTTCCCAATCTGCCCTCATGTCTGTGGTTCTATTCGGATGGGAAATGCCAGCCGAGCCGGTGTCCCCTGGAGTTCAGTGGTATTCGTCAGGTGAGCTGCAGCTTGCGCCATGTGGCGGTGGTGCTGAGCGACGGCAGAGTGGCCTTGTGTGTCACAGAAGAGGCTGGAGCACTTCTGACTGGAAAACCGAGTGAGTGGCCGATGGCTAGCAGTATATGTATTTTTTATATGAAACGAAAACTTGAAAATCTTCGGTTTGGGAGTTCTATTCACTTAGGCGATTATTGAACGTTGACTTTTTAGAGGGGCTTGCAAATTTTTTTTAAGCACTCATCTAGAGGACATGTATTTTTGTAATTCCAGCAGTCTCCTTTGTGTACACCTTGCCCTGGGTGCGTGCTTCTATCCTTCCTCCTGCATGTTGCCTCCCCATCTGTGCGGTTCTCCCTCCTTGGCACTCAGTTCAGGAGCGTCAACGCCCGCTCTTTATCAGCTACAGCGTGGATGGCGTCCTCGATGAGCCTCAGCAGACAAAAGCTCATAATTAATGTGAGGGGGTATAAGAATGGATGGTGTGAGTGAAAGGGAAGAAGAGTGGATGGAAGAGTGAAAGGGTGAATGGGTGGATGTGTGAAAGGCTGGATGTGTGAAATTATGAATGTAAGAATGGAAGAGTGAAAGGGAGTGTAGATGGATGTATGGCTGGATGATGGGTAGACAGATGGGTGAGTGAAAGGGTGAATGGATGGACAGATGTGGTGTGCCTACCCGGAATGACCTTTGACTCAGTTGCTGCTGGCTGGTTAAGCTGACCGAGGCAAGCGGGCTGGCTGGACTGTGATTCTGCCCTCCACAGTGACTGTCATTTTAAGATCAGCAATAGATCGTGATAGGACCCCCATGCCAAAACGAGCCCATACAAAAATTGACCAGTACACTACTTCTGCGATTGATACTGAGGAGGCTGCGAGGGACCCCTCCTGCCATGCCTAGCCAACCCCTTCCATCCTTAAAGCTATTCAGGATTCTAGAGCGGCAGTGGAAGCATAAGTGAAAGGTATCCAAATTGATGTCCTCCTCCTGCACCAAGACCATTGCAAAGTGGCCGAGAGGGTGACAGAGGCTGAGGACTCAGTTTCAACAGTTGAGTACGAGATGGCGACCCTCAAATGTCAGGTCTCCAAACTATGAGTGCCATCCTGGAAGGCCAGGCACAGGGCACTGAAAACAGGTCCAGAAGAAACAATCTGTGCCTCATTGGTTTTCAAGACAGGCGGAAGGCTGCTGGAAGGGACGACTTTCTGGAGGAGTGGTCCGGAACTGGGTCCCGCTGGGCATGCTGTTCCGTGGTTTTGTTGTGGAGAGGGCACATCATGCCCTAACTAAGAGACCTCCGCCCGGGGCCCCCCTTGTCCTGTGATAGCTAGTATCCTCAACCATTGGGATTGAGATGTTAACCTTCGTGAGGCCTGGAGCCAACATGACCTATGCTACTTCAATGCCTAAAATCTTCCCGGACTACACTCTGGTGGTCCAGCAGTGACTCTGCTCATTTGAGGAAGTTAAGCAGAAACTCTGGGCACCTAAGGTCCAGTACATGCTTCTTTTCCCAGCTTGCCTCAAGGGGATCTTCATTGCATAAGGAGAGTGCATTTGGAGTTGGCCTTCCCTCACTCAAGCCACTTGGGAGGCTCCTTGGTCCTCCTCCTTGTTGATTTCCAAAAGGCATTTGACACTGTTGCATGGACATGTCTTGAGGCCATACTGCAGCAGTCTGGCGTTGAGTCCTCCTTCCGTTGACTTGTATGTCTCTTATATAATGTCCCTACCGCCCAGGTCCATGTGAATGGAGTCCTATCCCAGCACTTCCCACTCCACAGAGGCATTCGCCAGGGATTACCTTTGTCCCCCTTGTTCTTTGCTCACGCAATAGAGCCCCTGGCATGATCGATTAGATGCGATACTCAGGTTCGGGGATGGCAGTGGGAGGGGGCATTGAGGACCACATCACCATCTATGCAGATGGTGTTCTGCTGTTTCTCGGCAACCCTCGGTCTTTGGGCCCCAAATACCTTGAAATCCTCCATCTGTATGGGGAGGCCTTTGGTCTGAAGATTATAATGTGTAAGTTGCTGCTGGTTCCAGTTGCGGAGATGCTGCTGGTCATGCCTGGTATCCTGCAGTATCAGTACGGCATCTTTCATTTAAATATCTTAGGATTTACATCTCTTGTCTCCCGGGCACAGCGTGAATCCTTAATTGTCAGCCCCTTACGTCGGCTTGGAATAGACATTTGCAGAAATGGAGTCACCTGCGAACGTCCGTCACCCGAACCCCCAGAAATGGTTCCAATTGCTTACCTCCAGGATGATGGCCTTCTTTTGGTTGGGGGGTGACATCGAGAGGCCTTTTCCTCTGCAAGAAAGTCCCCATACGATGGGGGCCTTGGCATGACTGACATCTACTAGCACTATCTTGCTGCATACCTGGTACTGATTAATGAGTGGTTCACTGGAGGTTGGAATGACCCCGCTTACTGTGCTGAAATGCATCTCATGGGCCTTGAAGGACTTCTCGGCCTGCTCTATGGTAGCCCTATACCACATGCTCATCCTTCCGGTACCCGAGTGACATTGCTTTGCTAGAGAGTGGTCCTACATTTTATCCATTGGAATTGTCGCCTTATGGGAATGACGCCGCTCTAGCAGGGTACGTGGCTCCAGCAGGTATTGGATCTTCAGGAGTTCACACAGTGGGACAGAATAGGGATTACTTACCTGGAGGATGTTCGCCGAGGGAGGACTCTGATGTCATTTCAGAAGCTGCAGGACCATTATCGACTCTTCCACAAGTAATTCTTTTGTTACCTTCAGTTACGTCATGCCCTGTTGTCCACATCCCAGTAGATGCCCAGATCTCTGAATACAACCCTCTTGAACCTTGACCTTGCCAGGTAGGTTGCTCCCCCGCCACACAGCTCCGCCTGTGTTGTCCTGCCCGCTGCTGCTGCTGGTAAGCTCGCCCCTCTGCTGTTGCCTTGGTGCCCGTTTTGCTTCTGTCCCCCTCGTGCCCCCATTTTGTGTGCCCGTTTTGCTTCTGTTCCCCTCGTGCCCCCATTTTGTGTGCCCGTTTTGCTTCTGTTCTCCTCGTGCCCCCATTTTGTGTGCCCGTTTTGCTTCTGTTTCCCCTCGTTCCCCCATTGCTTGTGTCCTTTTTGCCTTCTGTTTCCCCTCGTGCCCCCATCGCTTGTGCCCATTTTGCCTTCTGTTTCCCCCCGTGCCCCCATTGCTTGTGTCCTTTTGCCTTCTGTTTCCCCTCGTGCCCCCATCGCTTGTGTCCTTTTTGCCTTCTGTTTCCCCTCGTGCCCCCATCGCTTGTGCCCATTTTGCCTTCTGTTTCCCCTCGTGCCCCCATCGCTTGTGCCCATTTTGCCTTCTGTTTCCCCTCGTGCCCCCATCGCTTGTGCCCATTTTGCCTTCTGTTTCCCCTCGTGCCCCCATCGCTTGTGCCCATTTTGCCTTCTGTTTCCCCCGTGCCCCCATTGCTTGTGTCCTTTTGCCTTCTGTTTCCCCTCGTGCCCCCATCGCTTGTGCCCATTTTGCCTTCTGTTTCCCCCCGTGCCCCCATTGCTTGTGTCCTTTTTGCCTTCTGTTTCCCCTCGTGCCCCCATCGCTTGTGTCCATTTTGCCTTCTGTTTCCCCTCGTGCCCCCATTGCTTGTGTCCATTTTGCTTTCTGTTTCCCCTCGTGCCCCCATTCTGCTGTGCCCAACTTTGCCTTCTGTACCCCCCACCGCTGCGTCCCCTGCGGCCCCGCCCCCCTGACTGCCCATTCGCTGCCCCTGCCTCCCGCCTCCCAGCTGCTCCTCCCTCCCAGCTCCCCATATATGGCGGCCGCTGCGCGGCCGCGCCGCCGGCACGCCGAAGGCACGCCTAAGGCAAGCCCGTCTGTGCCCGTCCGCGCCTGGACCGCGCCCAGCGCCAGAACCCCTGGGGCGCGCGCCCCCCGCTCCAGCCTCGAGGACCGACGCCGTTACGATGCCACCAGACTGCACGCGCTCAACCCCGGACGGACACACAACTGCTTCAAGGCCACCCCGAAACGCACACATGGCCCCTTCACCTGCCGGAACTGCAGCTACACCAGCCTCAGAGCCACCGAAGCGCCCGCCAAGAACGACCTCAACCACCTCCGATGCATCCTACTGAACACCCGCTCCGAACGCAAACACGCCGTCGAGCTCTGGGACCTGCTCGACACATCATCACCAGACGTCGCCTTCCTGACAGAGACCTGGATGAACGACTCCTCCGCACCCGACATCGCCATAGCCATCCCAGACGGCTATAAGATCACCCGCAGAGACCGCGTCAACGGAGTAGGAGGAGGAATCGCCATCGTCCACAAGAACTCCATCAGGGTCTCGACCAGCACCAACGACACTCTCAGCACCGCCGAACACATGCACTTCCAGATCCACACGGACCCCAACACCACCCGTAGAGGCACCCTTGTCTACAGACCCCCTGGGCCCCGACCCCAGTTCAGCGACTCCATCGCCGACTTCATCAGCACGCACGCCCTGACCTCTACCGACTACATCCTCCTCGGAGACCTGAACTTTCACCTGGAGAACAACAACGACAGCAACTCCACCACCCTGATCGACAACCTCGCCAACCTCGGACTGAGACAGCTCGTCACAACACCGACTCACTCTGCCGGCCACACGCTCAACCCCGTCTTCTCCTCAAGCTCCCACGTTTCCTTCAGCCACACCACGGAACTCCTCTGGACCGACCACCGCTGCATCCACTTCACCTTCCAGAAACCAACCACACACCACCACACCCAACAGATCCCACGCCGCTGCTGGAGCAAAGTCACTGAAGACCAACTACGGGCAAACCTCGCTCTCAGCCCTCCCTCCGACCCATCCAACACCGACGACTCTGCCTGCAACCTCAGACGATGGATAGATGACTGTGCCAACACCCTCGCCCCGCTGAAAAAACTCACCTACAGCGACACCACCAAAAGAGCCAGCTGGTTCACCCCGGAACTCCTAGCTTCCAAGCGTACCTGCCAGAAACTTGAGAAGAAATGGCACAGTGATAAGACACCGGACAGCCACGCAGCCCATAAAGACGCCATCCGTAACCACCACCACCTCATCAGGTCCGCCAAGAGAATCTCCTTCAAAGACCACCTCGACAACAACGCACACAACAGCAAGGAGCTCTTCAACATCGTGAAGGAACTCTCCAACCCCAGCTCCAACACCAACGACATCCCGCCGTCGCAAGCCCTGTGCGATTCCTCGCCACCTTCTTCCACCGCAAGATCGCCGACATCCACGACAGCTTCAACACCCAGACAGCCCCCACTAAGATAGATACACCAGACCCGCCGCACACCATCGACCATGACCCCTTGCCAGCCTGGGCCAGCGTGAACATCGATGACACCATCAAGACCATGGGCACAATACACTCCGGCTCCCCGTCAGACCCTTTCCCGCACCACATCTTCAACAAAGCCAGCAGCTTCATCGCACCCCACCTGTGCAACGTTATCAATCTCTCCTTCGAGACCGCGACCTTCCCAGAGAGCTGGAAACACGCAGAGATCAACGCCCTACTCAAAAAACCCAAGGCGGACCCGAGAGACCTCAAGAACTTCCGGCCCATCTCCCTGCTTCTGTTCCCAGCCAAGGTCATCGAGAAGATCGTCAACAAACAGCTAACCCGATACCTCGAAGAAAACAGCATCCTGGACCCATCCCAATCGGGGTTCCGCAGCAACCACAGCACTGAGACTGCCCTCATCGCCGCCACCGACGACATCAGGACCCTGCTGGACAACGGTGAGACCGCAGCCCTCATCCTGCTGGACCTCTCCGCCGCCTTCGACGCTGTCTGCCACCGCACTCTACGCACACGCCTCCACGACGCAGGGATCCGAGACAAGGCCCTGGAATGGACCACCTCCTTCCTCGACGGCAGAACCCAGAGAGTCCGCCTCCCACCTTTCCGATCCGAAGCCTCCGAGATCATCTGCGGCGTACCCCAGGGATCTTCCCTCAGCCCAACACTGTTCAACATCTACATGGCCCGCTCGCACGCATCGCCAGACAGCACGACCTCAACATTATCTCCTACGCCGACGACACTCAACTGATCCTCTCCCTCACCAAGGACCCCCTCGCCGCCAAATCCAATCTCCATGAAGGAATGAAGGCCGTCGCCGATTGGATGAAGATCAGCCGACTAAAGCTGAACACGGACAAGACAGAGGTCCTCATCCTCTGCTCCAACCCCTCAGCCTGGGACGACTCCTGGTGGCCAACGACGCTGGGAGCAGCCCCGACACCCACCGACCACGCACGCAACCTGGGAGTCATCCTTGACTCAACGCTCTCCATGGCCAAGCAAGTCAACGCAGTCTCCTCCTCCTGCTTCAGCACCCTCCGCATGCTTCGCAAGATCTACAGGTGGATCCCGACAGACACAAGAAGAACAGTCACCCAGGCCCTCGTCAGTAGCAGACTTGACTATGGGAACGCCCTCTATGTGGGAGCCCCGACCAAGCTCATCAAGCGACTGCAACGCATACAAAACGCCTCCGCACGCCTGATCCTCAATGTACCACGCCACAGCCACATCACCCCCCACCTGAGGAACCTGCACTGGCTCCCCGTCGACAGAAGGATCTCCTTCAAACTCCTCATCCACGCACACAAGGCACTCCACAAGACTGGCCCAGCCTACCTCAATAGACGACTCTCCTTCTACGTCCCCAACCGCCAGCTCCGCTCCGCCGACCTCTCCCTCGCCACCGTCCCTCGCATTTGAAGAACAACCACCGGCGGCAGATCCTTCTCACACCTCGCTGCCAAGACCTGGAACACCCTTCCACTAAGCTTACGACAGACCCAAGACCTGCTGACCTTCAGGAGGCTACTCAAGACCTGGCTGTTCGACCAGTAGCAGCACCCCCCCCCCTTTTCTCTCCCCAGCGCCTTGAGACCCTCGCGGGTAAGTAGTGCGCTCTACAAATTCTGTGATTGATTGATTGATTGATTGATTGAAGCTAAACTGCTGATGGAAAGATTGGGCAAAGGGGCCAGTTCCACACTTTATCGTTCCCTGATGATCAACGCACCTGATCACTTCCTCCTCCTCAGGTTGGATGATGATGACTGGAGGGAGGATTGTTTGGCCCCATGAAAATTGGTGAAATGTTAAAACTAATCAAATTTGGTGCTTAAAAAAAGACATAATTTAGCATTCACCATAGAAGGAAATAACTGAAAAATACATTTAAACCAAAGGATAACTAACCAATAAAATCAAACTATAAACAAACTTAAACAATAAAATCATACAAACAATTAAACCAACAATATAAAAGGCACACGCATTTTATCAACTTACTACTCCAAAAATTACAGAACCAGTGAGAAGAAGAAATGCTAGCGGATTCTCTGATCAGAACCTGAAAACAGACATATATATATTCACTGAAAAAACCATAGGTTTCAGGGACGTTATAGTTAGAAATTAGCATTTAAAAAAGCTTAGAAATTCACTGAAAAAACAACAGGTTTCAGGGACGTTATAGTTAGTTGGACATTTCACTCATACAAAACTAGAGAAATTCAGCCGTTATAGTTAGTTGAGCTAACTATAACTCACGCCCCTGCAATGCACTGCTGATGACGTCACATATTACATCACTAATGACATGGTCAGTGACATCACTGATGACATAACTGATGACATCTCAAATGACATCACTGATGACATCATCCAGTGACTGTGTGTTTCTGTAAAGTTAAAATATGTTTTATATATATGCCAAGGTGTATTGAAGAATGAGTGGGTGTATGAGTGTCTGAATGGATGATTTAGTAGGTGCGTGACTGACTGTATAAGTGAGTGATTAAACGTGTCTTACTGAATGCATGGGTTAATGACTAAACTGTGTGAATGTCTGTATCAGTCTGTCAGTTGGTGTGTAAGCGGCTGCATGGGTTGGTGAGTAGCTACATGAGTGTCTATATGGGGTATTGATTGGAGTGTCTGTGTGGGTGGGTGATGGTGCATGACTCTGTGCATAGATGTGTGAGTGGGTGATTCACTGGGTGTATGGGTTCAAGAGTGCATCTGTGAAGGGCTGTATGGGTGGGTGAGTGTGTGCATGGGTGTGTTGGTGAGTGAATGGATATCTCAGTGGTACATGTGTGAGTAACTACATATGTGAAAGGCAGTATTTGTGAGTGTTGGACTATATAAATGACTATATGTGAGAGTGTGTGATTGTGAGAGTGGCTGTATGGATGAGTGTGTGCTTGTGTAAGTGATTGTATAAGAGAGTAATTATGTGTTAGTATCTGTATGAATAAGTGAGGTGGTGTGTGTGTATAACTGTATAGGTGAATAAATGGAAGTGTGATTGATTCTTTGCATGACTGACTAGGTGTGTGAGTAACTCTATGGGTGAGTGGCGGCGTGTGAGTGTCTGTATAGGTGTATGACTGCATATTATAGTGGCTGTATTGATGAGTGACTGCATGTATGAGTGACTGTATGGGTGAGAGAATGGATGTGTGTAGACCTAGGAATCAGTGAGTGGGTATGTACTAACTGGTACTGGTGTGTCAATGGTTTCGAGAATGGTAGTCTGTATTTTAGAGGGGGTGTATCAAAGGTTATATTAGGGTGTGAGGAGGTGCATCAGATGATCACGTGGATGATGTCATCAGTGATGTCATCAGTGATGTCATTTGAGATGTCATCAGTGATGTCATCAGTGATGTCACTGACCATGTCATGAGTGATGTAATATGTGACGTCATCAGCAGTGCATTGCGGGGGCGTGACTTATAGTTAGCTCAACTAACTATAACGGCTGAATTTCTCTAGTTTTGTATGAGTGAAATGTCCAACTAACTATAACGTCCCTGAAACCTGTGGTTTTTTCAGTGAATTTCTAAGGTTTTTTAAATGCTAATTTCTAACTATAACGTCCCTGAAACCTATGGTTTTTTCAGTGAATTTCAAAGGTTTTTTAAATGCTAATTCCTAGCTATAACGTCCCTGAAACCTCTGGTTTTTTGAGTGAATTTCTAAGGTTTTTTACATGCTAATTTCTAAATATGCCTTCATAGGTAGGACATGTGAAGAAAGATGAAGAAAGACGCAGAAAGAAGCAAGAGAAGTGCAGAAAGAGGCAACAGGGGTGAAGAAAGAGGGAAGAGGGGTGGAGAAAGAGGAAAAGGGGTGTAGAAAGAAGCAAGAGAGCTGCTGAAAGAAACAAAAGAAGGGCAGAAAGAAGGAACAGAGGTGCAGAAAGAGGCAAGAGGGGTACAGAAAGAGGCAAAAGGGGTGCAGAAAGAAACAAAAGAAGTGCAGAAAGAAGGAACAGAGGTGCAGAAAGAGGCAAGAGGGGTGCAGAAAGAAACAAAAGAAGTGCAGAAAGAAGGAACAGAGGTGCAGAAAGAGGCAAGAGGAGTGCAGAAAGAGGGAAGAGGGGTGCAGAAAGAGGCACGAAGGGTGCAGAAAGAAGCAAGAGAGGTGCAGAAAGAATCTAGAGAAGTGCATAAAGATGCAACAGAGATGCAGAAAGGGGGAAGTGGGATGGAGAAAGAGGTAAGAGGGACACAAAAAGAAACAAGAGAGGTGCAGGAAGAAACAAAAGAAGTGCAGAAAGAAGGAACAGAGGTGAAGAAAGAGGCAAGAGGGGTGCAGAAAGAGGGAGAGGGTGTGAAAGAGGCACGAGGGGTGCAGAAAGAAGCAAGAGAGGTACAGAAAGATACAAAAGAAGTGCAGAAAGAAGGAACAGAGGTGCAGCAAGAAGCAACAGGGGTGCAGAAAGAAGCAAGAGAGCTGCAGAAAGAAACAAAAGAAGTGCAGAAGGAAGGAACAGAGGTGCAGAAAGAGGCAAGAGGGGTGCAGAAAGAGGTAAAAGGGGTGCAGAAAGAAGCAAGAGAAGTGCAGAAATAAGCAAGAGAAAAACAGAAAGAAGGAACAGAGGTGCAGAAAGAGGCAAGAGAGGTGCAGAAAGAGGGAAGAGGGATGCAGAAAGAGGCACAAGGGTTGCAGAAAGTAGCAAGAGAGTTGCAGAAATAAGCAAGAGAAGTGTAGAAAGAAGCAACAGAAGTGCAGAAGGACGGATGAGTGGCAGAGAAAGAGGCAAGCGAAGTGCAGAAAGAAGCAACAGAGATGAAAAAAGGGGAAGAGGGGTGGAGAATGAGGCAAGAGGGGGCAGAAAGAAGCAAGAGAGGTACAGAAAGAAACAAAAGAAATGCAGAAAATAGCAACAGAGGTGCAGAAAGAGGCAAGAGGAGTGCAGAAAGAGGTAAGAATGGTGCAGAAAGAGGCACAAGGGGTGCAGAAAGAAGCAAGAGAGGTGCAGAAAGAAGCAAGAGAAGTGTATAAAGAAGCAACAGAGATGCAGAAAGGGGGTAGTGGGGTGGAGAAAGAGGCAAGAGGAATACAGAAAGAAGCGCGAGAGTTGCAGAAAGAAACAAAAGAAGTGCAGAAAGAAGGACCAGAGCTGCAGAAAGAGGGGAGCAGGGAGAGGGAAGAGGGGATGCAGAAAGAGGCACAAGGGTTGCAGAAAGAAGGGACAGAGGTGCAGAAAGAAGCAAGAGAAGTGCAGAAAGAAGCAACAGAGGTGCAGAAAGAGGGATGAGGGGTAGAGAAAGAGGCAAGAGAAGTGCAGAAAGAAGCAACAGAGATGCAAAAAGGGGGAACAGGGGTGGAGAAAGTGGCAAGAGGGGTGCAGAAAGAAGCAAGAGAGGTGCAGAAAGAAACAAAAGAAGAGCAGAAGAAGCAACAGAGGTGCAGAAAGAGGCAAGAGGGTTGCAAAAAGAAGGAAGAGGGGTGCAGAAAGAGGCACGAGGGGTGCATAAAGAAGCAAAAGATATACAGAAAGAAACAAAAGAAGTGCAGAAAGAAGGAACAGAGGTGCAGAAAGAGGCAGCAGGGGTGAGGAAAGAGGGAAAAGGGGTGGAGAAAGAGGCAAGGGGGTGCAGAAAGAAGCAAGAGAGCTGCAGAAAGAAACAAAAGAAGTGCAGAAAGAAGGAACAGAGGTGCAGAAAGAGGTAGCAGGGGTGAAGAAAGAGGGAAGAGGGGTGGAGAAAGAGGCAAGGGGGTTCAGAAAGAAGCAAGAGCGCTGCAGAAAGAAAACAAAGAAGTGCAGAAAGAAGGAACAGAGGTGCAGAAAGAGGCAAGAGGGGTGCAGAAAGAGGCAAAAGGGGTGCAGAAAGAAGCGAGAGGTGCAGAAAGAAACAAAAGAAGTGCAGAAAGAAGGAACAGAGGTGCACAAAGAGGTAAGAGGAGTGCAGAAAGAGGGAAGAAGGGTGCAGAAAGAGGCACGAGGGGTACAGAAAGAAGCAAGACAGGAGCAGAAAAAAGCGAGAGAACTGCAGAAAGAAGCAACAAAGATGCAGAAAGGGTGAAGTGGGGTGGAGAAAGAGGCAAGAGAGATACAGAAAGAAACAAGAGAGGTGCAGAAAGAAACAAAAGAAGTGCAGAAAGAAGGAGGAGAGGTTCAGAAAGAGGCAAGAGGGGTGCTGAAAGAGGGAAGAGGAGTGTGAAAGAGGGACGAGGGGTACACAAAGAAGCAAGAGGGGTGCAGAAAGAAGCAAGAGAGTTGCAGAAAGAAACAAAAGAATTGCAGAAAGAAGGAACAGAGTTGCAGAAAGAGGCAAGAGGGGTACAGAAAGAGGCACAAGGGTGGCAGAAAGAAGGGACAGAGGTGTAGAAAGAAGCAAGAGAATTGCAGAAAGAAGCAACAGAGGTGCAGAAAGAGGGATGAGGGGTGGCGAAAGAGGCAAGAGAAGTGCAGAAAGAAGCAACAGAGATGCAGAAAGGGGAACAGGGGTGGAGAAAGTGGCAAGAGGGGTGCAGAAAGAAGCAAGAGAGGTGCAGAAAGAAACAAAAGAAGTGCAGAAAGAACAGAGGTGCAGAAAGAGGCAACAGGGGTGCAGAAAGGGGGTGGATGGGTGGAGAAAGAGGCAAAAGGGTTGCAGAAAGAAGTGAGAGGTGCAGAAAGAAACAAAAGAAGTGCAGAAAGAAGGAACAGAGGTGCAGAAAGAGGCAAGAGGGGTGCGGGAAGAGGGGTGTGAAAGAGGCACGAGGGGTGCAGAAAGAAGCAACAGAGGTGCAGAAAGAGGGAAGAGGGGTGGAGAAAGAGACAAGAGAAGTGCAGAAAGAAGCAACAGAGATACAGAAAGGGGGAAGAGGGGTGGAGAAAGAGGCAAGAGGGGTGCAGAAATAAGCAAGAGAGGTGCAGAAAGAAACAAAAGTAGCGCAGAAAGAAGGAACAGAGGTGCAGAAAGAGGCAAGAGAAGTGCAGAAAGAGAAGAAGGGTTCAGAAAGAGGCACAAGTGGTGCGGAAAGAAGCAAGAGAGGTGCAGAAAGACGAAAGATAAGTGAGAGGTGCCGAAAGAAACAAAAGAATGGCTAGGACAAAATAGACTATTATGTTGTACTGTCCGTTCATATGTTGCCCATGGCATTGAGCGATTGCACTTTTATTCTTTTAAAAAAAAGAAATGTATTTCTTTAGCTTTTATTACATTACCGGTCGAATAAAGCTTTACAACAACAAAAGAAGTCCAGAAAGAAGGAACAGAGGTGCAGAAAGAGGCAAGAGGGGTGCGGGAAGAGGGGTGTGAAAGAGGCACGAGGGGTACAGAAAAAGCAACAGAGATGCATAAAGAGGAAAGAGGCAAGAGGGGTACAGAAAGAAGCAAGAGAGGTGCAGAAAGAAACAAAAGAAGTGCAGAAAGAAGGTACAGAGGTGCAGAAAGAGGCAGGAGGGGTTCAGAAAGAGGCAGGAGAGGTGCAGAAAGAGGCAAAAGAGGTGCAGAAAGTAGAAGAGATGTGCAGAAAGAGGCAAGAGAGGCGCAGAAAGAAGGAAGAGTGGCTTGCACACCATTAGTACCAATTTAACACCCACATTTAGCAATAAGTAACAGGTGACCATTCTAGGTTTGCAAAGGACCTTCCACCACGCTGTAACACTTGTCGCTGCATTTTTGGTAACGTTTGAGCCGTGTGAGCTAGAAATAAGGCTTTTTTTGTTCAAATCTGCAGATTAGGCAGCAGATGAGGGATTATGTGGCTAATACGGAAAATGTATAAGTGTGCGAAAGTCGGTGCAGCCAAACAGTCGCATAATTCCAGTGGCCCTGCTCATACCTCTGACTAGGTCCAGAAGTGCTCCTCAGTGATTCCTTCTTTTTTTGTCTCATTGAGTTCATAGTTTAGCTTCTATGGAAATGAGGAAGTCTAAACCTGAGGTTACCACTCCACAACACGGACTACCATACCACATAATTACTCTCCATAACACATAATCCCACTCTTGGTCCAGAAATCGGTGTGGGGAGGCGGGTGGGCCTGTACACGGGGGTCCGTTTAGTAGCAAAAAACAACAGTCCAGTGTTCGGCGTGGGGGAGGCGGGTGGGCCTGACCGCGGAGTCCGCATCCGGACAGCGACTCGGCACCAGTGGTACACCGTCTTTCTCCTACTACTCAGGACCCCGTGGTCAGGCCCACCCGCCTCCCCCACGCCGAACACTGGACCGTTGTTTTTTGCTACTAAACGGACCCCGTGTACAGGCCCACCCGCCTCCCCACGCCGATTTCTGGACCATTGGTTTTTGCCGCCAAACGGCACCTAATACGCTTACACTGAATGTGTGAAGAATCGCGATCCCTTACCTTAGACTCGCGTTCACTCACTCTGCTCGTGGACACCATGATCGATTTCTGATACCGTCCTCCAACTTCTTCAAATTTCTGGACACCCAGCCGGGTTGGAATTATCACCGGCTTGTGGCCCATCCCAGTGATATCCGTTACCCTTACAGCCCTGAAGAAGTCACGGGATTACTCCCATAGGTGACGAAACACGTGTCGGCTGGTTGCTCTTTTTTTTGGTGCCACATTAATTAAATTTACTGCAACTCTTCATTCTGGTGTTGACCACAAATTTTGTTATTGGACACTGAACACTCTATGACCATACTTTAACCCCAACTACGTGTGCCCGGGACTTCGTTGCTCAAGTTTTCAAAGCAGGCCACGCCCCCTTTGCCCACCAGTCTGCAAACGCATTCCCGGAGCGCTCTTGGATGGGGATTAAAGTCCCCTTTGATACTGGTGGTCCTTAGAGGCCAACTAGCCTACCTGACACCTCCAGTAAGCCCCCAGACAGTGGGATTGCTGAGATGTGAACACAGGCCACGCCTCCTTTCTCCACCACTCTGCAAATGCACCTCCTGGCGCGCTCTTGGTTGGGGGATGAAGTCCCCTTGCCTCCTGAGGGTCCCTGGGGGCCAACTAGTCCTACTGTTATCTCTAGTAAGCCCCACACAGCTGGATTGCTGAGAGTGGTCTGAGGCCACGCCCCCTTTTTCCACCACTCTGCAAACGCGCCTCCTGGCGCACTGCTGCTCAGGGGAGGAAGTCCACTTTAGTCCTGAGGTCCTCAGGACACAAGAGAACCTCATCGCCCCACCAGCAGTGCGCCAAGAGGCGCGTTTGCAGAGTGGTGTAAAAAGGGGTGTGGCCTCAGACCACCTCTCAGCAATCCCACTGTGTGGGGATTACTGGAGGTACCTGGTGGGCTAGTTGGCCCCTACACGGGGGGAGCCCCAATGCCCCCACAGTCCCAGCCGGCTCCCCACCTCCTGCGGGAGCCGGCCTTGTCCAAAAGCAATCTGCTTCGGTTCATTAAAGCGAGAGCAGGTTTTCTGCTCTCACTTCCATGAAGCAAAGCATAGTTTGCAATGACAGGGCAGGAGCCGTGCTCCCGCCCTGGCATTGCAAACTGCAATGTCCCGGGGGTGGGCACCCCAGGACATTGCTGGAGCTGGCCCTGGGGGGTGGCGGTCCCCAGGGCCATGGAGTGCTCCAGGAGGGGGGCCGCGTGGCCCCCTCCCAACATGTAAATAGCCCTGGGGAGGTGGTGGTTCCCGGGGCTGGGTGTCCGCAAAGGACCCAGTACTTCAATAATTAGTGCCCCGGGGAGGTGGTGGTCCGTGGGCAGTGTGGGGGGCTCGGGTCCCCCCACACACAGTTTTGTACAGTAGCCCAGGGAGTTGGCGGTCCCCGGGCAGCCTGCGAGGCCCCCCGCCCATTAATAAAGAAAGCCCCAGGGAGGTAGTGGTCCCCGTGGCTGTGGGGGCCCACGCGGCCCCCGCATATATATAGCACATTGCCCCTGGGACCTGGCCCACCTGTGGGCTCAAAGAAAAGAAGCACGCTTCGTTTTTAAAAACAACAAATTCGGCTGGATTTGCGCACCCAGCGCGAATCCGGCCAAAAATATTTTTAAAAAATGCTTTTTTTGGCCCTGGGGGGTCCTTGTGGGACCCCCTGAGCAGGCCTAGGGGGTCAGGGTGTTTCTACCCTGCCCCCTTTTCTTGTTTTTTTTATCCTTTTTTCACCTTTTCTCTTCTGACTCGGTACTGAGTCACAAGATGGCTGCCAACACTTCTTGGTTTGCAGTGTTGACAGCCAATCAAAATGAAGCTCGTGCTCAGGAGGGTTCGCGATTCCTCCTCGGCCACCAGATATCGATATTTTTTATTTTTTGAATTTCTCAGGAATTACTGAACGGATTTACACCATTTAAAAAAAAACGCTTTCTGAACCAAGACCTACCTTTTTACCAAATTTGGTGTAATTCCGTTCAGCAGTTCGGGCTGTAGCTTTGTCTAAAGTTTCCTATGGAAATTAACATGGAGAAAATGTGTTTTCGGACCCCCTTTTTCATCGGCCCCCGCTCAACAAATCACCCCAAAACTTTCAAGACAGGAGCTGATCTGAGTGAACAATTAGTTTTGAAAATTTCGTGAAGATTTGTCAAACGGTGCCAAAGATATTGGCAAATCAAAAAATACTTCTGGCGACCGCCAGTAGGCAATATATATATATATGTATATATATATATTTATATGTATATATATATATTTATATATTTCTCCTTTTTGGCGTTCTGCTCTCGAACACAGCCAGTGGCACCAGGTAAACAAACAATTGTTTCTTTTAGAAATTCATTTTCTTTTCTTCTTGTTTCATGGCAAAAACACAGCCAGTTCTGTTAGAATGATCGGACCGACGCGTTTCGGCGATTTGCCTTCTATATATATATATATATATATATATATATATATAGTCTTTTTTCTATTGCTTGTGCTCTTGGGGGTGATTCCATTTTGCTGATTGCACTATAATTACGTTTGTATTGGTCCAGCGCGTCATATGAACAAACCGCTGTTACGCGGTCGAAACGCGTCAGGCTGGACACTTGTCTGGGCACTATGGGTGCTGTTTTAATTTAATTCATCTGCAATAAAATTCACCGTGAGGAATGCGTTGTGGTCCGCTCCTGTTTTCTCGCAGAGCACTTGGGGAGCCAGGATTTTGGTTCTTTCATTAATTCCGATCGGAGTACTGCTGTTTCCGATCCAGCGGACCCTCCCTTCAATTTGTGGCTGGTAGACGTACAGCAGAATTCGCGGATGCGAACTTGCCTTTGGACCCGGAAGGAGTAATTGCCTGACCAGCCCCCGCCTTCAGGAAGCCTAGCGAATGCTGTGTTTGTTTGCCCGCAGCGTATTTTGGGACTCTTGTGCGGTCGGAGGACACCGGGACGTTTTGAATCCACGAAGGGTAAGACGATGCGGCAGCTATAGTGGTGAAATTGGCGGGTGAAGGGATAGCATCCATAAGAACTGTGGCGTGTTTTAAATTCTATTAAACGCGTATGTGCAATCACTGAAGTAAGCAGTAACAGCAGCACACCATGATGTCAGCGGACGCACTACGGGACCGAGAGGCCGTGGCTGAGGCGCTATTTCTCAATCTGCCTGACATTGAAGAGGATCATAGCGGCAGAAAGACAGGTTCCACGATAAACAACGATGTTAAATCCTTACTTAAAGAATTGGAAAAGTTACTTCGGACGGAGTTAAATAAATGGTGGGAAAAAAAGTCGTTAGAAAAGTACCGTGAGGTGAACAGAATACCACGTGGGTTAAGAATAATGATAGCCCCAACTTTTGAAAACCCAAATCCCCTCATGATGAAGGAATGGGCTACTAACAACCTGGAGTCCTCGATGAACATGGTAACTATACTAATAAAGTATGCGGAAATCGACAGACTGGCAATACTTAAGGACATTGAAAAGATCAATTGATTATTGGATGCCAATGAGAACAAAGACCAGATAAAGAAGGGAAGGGAGGATATTGAAAATCGGCTGAAAAAATTAGAGGACACCATTAAAGCCCGCAAGGTATATAAGTTTGCAAGAGACAAGAAGGACTACGAAACCGGGAGGGTGTTTACTTTTTCCAAGAAGTTTGACACAGTGAAAAGGAAAACACTAATAGCGAAGACATCCGGCACAACTAGTGTCACTAACTTGGGCCCGAGTCCTTCGGTATCAGATCTAAGTTCGGAATTGAGTAGCAGTGATTCTGAAATTAGCAGAGGTGCCACTGCTCAGGAACAGGTGCCATTGAACTTTACACCAGGGGAAGAACTCACTTTTTTATACTGGGATCGACGACAAACTCTAAGGCCACGAAATCCCGCCAAGAGACAAGGCGACGGAGAAACCAGCGGAGAAAACAAAGGCGCAAACTCCGGGAACAGCAATCGCGGAAAGGGAGCGAGGAACAAAAAGAAGTGGCCCCAGTAACTAATGGCACTGGGAACACAGTAATTAACCTGTCTGATACCATCTTAACTGCAGCGGAGATGCAACTTTTATCATTGGGGCTCTCGTACTGTCCACCTAACGAGTTCAAATATGTCCAATCTAGGGTGGATTTATTCAAATTCATAAGGAAACTAAAGTTGTTGAAATTTTATAAACTTAAGAACACAATGGATTTGGTACAGAATCAACCTCCTATATCTGCATCAACTTTACAGGTTTCTGATGTCAGCTTGCTGAGAACCTTACATTCATTAGCCTCTGAAGAGGACATTACTTCCACTTCAACACAATCTGACCTTTTGTCATTAGGAATAAATGTTGGTAGTGCCAAGAAAAGTCCCTTTCGTCCGCCATCTAAATTCATCCCAATGTTGCTCAAAGACGCCATCGACGTTTTTAATGATTGTGTGACTGAGGATCTGAAGAGCTTGAATAAAAATGTTCTGCGTAAAAATCATCGCAGGAACTTTTGGGATGTACAATATTCCAAGCTCATGCACAAATTAAAAAGCAACAGGGATCTGATTATCAACCAGTCAGATAAAGGGGGTGTTAGACTTGGCACCATTGGCGTGGGTCTCCCTTCCATTTTTTGCTGTTGCCTCTTATGTTTTTGCTGGTTTTAGATGCTTTTGGGCACTGTGCCACTGCTGTTCAGTGCCACAGTGCAAGTGCTCCCTACTGTAAATTGATGTGTTGATTAGTAACTCCATGATTGGGTTATTTGATTTACTTGTCAGACCCTAGTACAGTGCACCATGGGTGCCCAGGGCTTGTAAATCAAATGCTGCTGGTGGGCTTGCAGCACTGGTTGTGCCACCCACAGAAGCAGCTTGTAAAGTATGTCTCAGGCCTGCCATTGCAGAGCCTGTGTGCAGTCTGTGACTGCCATGTCGACTTGGCAAGTGCACCCACTTGCCAGTCCCTAAACCTTCCCTTATCTTCATATCAGACACCCCTAAGGTAGGCCCAAAGGCAGGGTGCATTGTAAGTATAAGGTGGGACATGCCCTGGTGTGTGTGGCATGTCCTAATAGTGAATTACAGCCATTTTCGTTTTTCACTATTGCAAGGCTACCTGTTCCCCATAGGCCAGAATGGGCAGTTTGATTATTACACCTTATAATCCTAACTGACCCAGGGAACATGGTAGAAAAACGAATTTAGTATGCCTGAACTCAGAATGATAAAATACATCTTTTAGTGAAGTTGGTTTTAACATTCTGTGTTTGAAAATACCACTTTTAGAAAGTAGGTATTTTTTTGCCTAACCATCCAGCTGCCTCTGCTCAGGTTGTGTATTGTATGTCTGGGTTTGTGAGTGACAGGGGCTGGGGGATTCCAGGAGGCAGGGTGAGTCAGCACTAGGCTGAATAGGTCTGCCTGAAGGAGGATGGGTGGGAGGAGTTGCACCTGGGTCTGAATAGGGCTGTGCCTGCCTTCCACAATGCTGGCTCCACCTCCTGCCGGGCGTCTGATGGCTCTGCCCCTCACTCTCAAAGGAAAGAAGGAGTCATGTACACAAATTGCTCCAAGACTGACCAGAACTGGTTTGGACTAGGCAAAGGCCTCTCTGCCTTCAGAGAACAAAGGATTTCTGTGTATAAGTACTGGGGCCCAGACCCCATGAAATTAGATCACTTCTGGGAAATCAAGAAACCTGTTGCCAAGGAGAAGAACCGGAGAAGCTGAAGGAGGAGTACTGCCCCTGTGCTGTTTTGCTGATTGGGGTTGGCCTGCAGTGGTTGCTTTCTGCCAAGGACAGTACAAAAGACTTTGCTGTGCTTATCATCTTGAAGAAGAGAATCTCCAAGGGCTTGAACTGAGCTTGCCTCCTGCCTGAAGTCACAGGGACACAAAGACTTCACCCCTTCTGGTTGCTTGCATCTGGAACTGCTGTTTTAGCTGCTAACAGAGGGAAATTGCAACACCGACGCCGGCGAGCGACGCCGTAACCTGCACCGAAGCCGTGGGCACCGCTCGTGAAGAGCACGATGCACCGCCCCGGCTTGCACCGTAGGCCCGACACCTGCCGACGCCATGCGACATCGACTCCGAAGCCGTCATCGAGGCCGCTGCCTGCACCAGAGCCGAGGACACCGCTCGTGACGCTCACGACGCACCGTCCCGCCTCGCACCGCAGCCCCGACTTCACCGACGCCAGGGCTTCATCATCGCGGAGCCGATCCTCGACGTGGGTGACCCCCGAATCCATCGATGCCGCACCATCATAAGGAACCGACGCATCGCCGCCATCCGTGACGTCACCTCCCCGACACAGTAAGGAACCGACGCCTCACCTCCCCTGCGCTGCAGTAAGGAACCGAGACATCACCTCCCCTGGGGTCGTAAGGAACCGACGCCGCCGGTGCCAACGAAGCCTCACCTCCCCAACGCCGCGCACCGTCTTTGTTTTCATCGAATTCCAGGTACTGTTCTTTGTGGGTCTGCTCGACTCCGGGCCCGACGCCGCGCACCTCGCGGTCGGCGCCGTACTTTGGGATTTCCACCGGTCACGACGTTGTGATAACTCCAAGTGGAGTTATTTGTTGCTACAAGCTTTATTTGATTGACTATCCTATTTTTGAAGATAACGTGAACTGTCTCTATCATTTTAAGTCTATTTTTAGATTACAGTATTGTGGATTTTGCTATTGGGTCTTGTGTTAAGTCTATATAAAGATTACTTATTTTTACATACAACCTGTGTGGTGTCCATCTGTAGTGTTTCACTGTATTACTGTATGTGTTCACAAATGCTTTACACACTGCCTCTGAGATAAGCCTGTCTGCTCGTGCCAAGCTACCAGGGGGTGAGCAGGGGTTATTTTAGGAGTGTATCCCCCTTATCCTGACTAGAAGCAAGGGTCCCTATTTGGACAAAGGTGCAAGCCATTGCCAACTAGAGACCCCCAGTTCTAACGGAGGGCAACATTGTCATATGGCCGAGGGAACTTTACATGCAGGAAGCTGAACGACATTTAAATGACACTCTGTGTTATAGAAAAGCACTCCCTATTGAATTGACTCAAGTAAAGGACAAAGTGTTCAAAGACCTAGCACAGTGGAAGCGTCAGGGTCTTCTCAGTAAGGATGAGTACAATTTCCTCAAAAATGACTATCCCACAACACCAATCTTGTATTTTATCCCAAAAGTACATAAGATGATTACCCCGATTCCAGGAAGACCCATTATTTCTGCTCAACGTAGTCTCTTGGAGCCAATATCTAAATATGTGGACTACTATCTTCATGAATTTGTGGAGGGTCTTCCATCATTCATTTAGGACATGGGGCATTTCTTATCTAAATTACAAGAGGTTGTTTGGCATGAGGATTGTTGTCTCATCGTAATGGACATCAGTACCTTGTACACTAGCATTAATCATGCAGATGGCATTAATGCAGTTAAGTACTTTTTGAGCAAGCGTAATGTTGGTCTTTATGAGCACAATAAGATGCTATGCAGTATGATTGAAACTTGTTTAACTAACAATTTTTTCATGTTTAATAAGATGACCTATCAGCAATTGCGGGGGTGGCGATGGGGGCTTGCTTCTCCCCTAGCTAGCGTGTCTTCACGTTGGCTGATGGGAGGAGCGGGTCCTCAGAACCACCCACAAAACCACTTATGACTCACACGTTCTCCATTGGTGGAGATTCATTGATGACGTATGTGCCATCTGGAAGGGGTCAGAGGAGTCTGCTGTACAATTTGTTGATATCATTAACAACAATGATTTGAACCTAACGTTTACTGCACACATCAGTACTAGCTGTGTCCAATTTCTAGATGTGGAGCTTTATGTCAAAAACAACAGGATTGAATCGAGGCTGTACAGAAAAAGCACTGCTGGCAATTCCATTTTGCATGCCAGCAGTGCTCATCCCTTCCATCTCATTCGCAGTATTCCCTACGGCGAATTCCTGCATATTAGAAGGATTTGCAGTTCAGAGAGTGACCTCACTTCCTGCCAAACAGAAGCCTTGGAAAAGTTTAAGGTTAGAGGTTACAAGATTAAGGATTTAGTAAAGGCCCGGGACCGGGCCAATACTATTGACAGACAGGAGTACCTACAGGGCCAAACAGCAGCCACTAAGGCTACAAGAAACTTCTCTGGAGAATCATCCAACACTAGTGACTCAATCAGGTTAATACCATCATATAGTTGCCAGGACAAACAGGTAAGGAAGATTATTTATAGACACTGGCCGATCATACTATCTGATTTGACATTATCACAGATCGTGCCCAATCTTCCTACCCTTACATTTAGACGCGCTCCCTCCATGAGGGATGCGCTGGTTAGAACCAGTCCAGAAATAGTGGTTTCTAACACCTGGTTGTCGCTTAAGTCTGGCTTTTTTAAATGTACAAGTTGCAGGGCCTGCAAGTTCGGTAAAAATGTTACAGAATACACCACTGCCTTTGAAGAATTGACAGTCAAAATCCAGGGTCACCTGACATGTCGCACCGAATACGCCGTATATGTATTGGAGTGCACATGCAAACTCAAATACGTAGGAAGTACCAAGCTTCAGGTGTTCAACCGAATTCTTCAGCATTTAAGGGCGGTGGTGAACTCCGACCCCAACTACCCAGTGGCTCGCCATTTTAAACTTAAGCATAACAACAACCTGAGTGAATTAAGTTATTTTGTGATCGGATCAGTACCCAAATCAATCAGAGGGGGAACAGAGAAAAATTATTGCGCCAACTGGAATCCCACTTTATTGTATTATTAGACACCAAAATGCCTAATGGTTTGAACACAGGGGAGGAATTACACAATTTTCTTTAATGGGGTGTCTTGCAGATACTAAATTGAATGTCCAAACCAGACATCTTATTTTAACAATCGTTTTAGGGATCTGTTATCAACACATTTTTTAAGTATTTATTAAATGCTTTTAGGATGTATTAATGTAAAATCATTCGATATAGGTTTGTTTGGACATGACACACCCCCTTTTAGGCATTAGGTACCCCATGTGTGACCTTGGTGCAAGAGGATTTTCTTTATATAATAGCAATATTTGATAACAGTAAGGTAATCACGGGTACCAATAGACCATCATGTGTCCCTCATCCTACTGATCTGCTGAGAATTAAGTATGTAGGTGTCTGTTGTTGTAACTTGTTTTAACCTGAGCCAATCATGATTATATAATGTTTTCACGCTTTTCCATTTTATGAGATTTTGAATAACATCATGTAACTATATATATTTTTTAACATCGAAAAATAGTTTATGAATTTGAACCGATTCTCTTGCCGAGTATGTACTCAACAATGTGGAATTGTGCACTGGCACTTTATTGATGAACTTTCTATTCAAGCGGAATTGAGTATAGCTACTGACCCGGCTTGTTGTACATATATAGGAATTTTGAAATTGTTTTTAACAATCAGCATTGTTTGCACATGAGTAAACTTTGGCACTTTTTGCACTTGCACTTTAGGTTTTTTTTATTGAGCAGAATGGCAATAGTAATATTATGGACTCCCCTCGCCTGGATACAAGGCTATTGTATATTTCATAGATGCGATTAGATTATGTGTTGGGATTTTAAGGCATCTTTTAGCTGTATTAGCAGCAGCCATTAATAAGCACTTTATTCTTTTTCCCACTATGTTTGATAGTATGAAATTGTATATAGCATGTTTTTAAGCATAATATATTTTTTTATACATCTTTCTACAATGCATACATAATTGTCGTGACAGGATTCCTTACATCTACTGTAACTTGATTTTATGGCGAAATGAAAGGGGTAGTCCTGAGGTAACAACGAGTCTTTTTTCTATTGCCTGTGCTCTTGGGGGTGGTTCCATTTTGCTGATTGCACTATAATTACGTTTGTATTGGTCCAGCGCGTCATGTGAACAAGACCGCTGTTACGCGTCAGGCTGGACACTTGTCTGGCACTATGGGTGCTGTTTTAATTTAATTCATCTGCAATAAAATTCACCGTGAGGAATGCGTTGTGGTCCGCTCCTGTTTTCTCGCAGAACACTTGGGGAGCCAGGATTTTGGTTCTTTCATATATATATATATATATATATATATATATATATATATATATATATATATATATTTTTCACCAACAAAAAACGCTGCACTCTTCCAGGGGATTGTTTTAACGGTTTATTGTGCCATGGAACTTCTCCTTCCCTCACCAACGCGTTTCGACCAGCAGGTCTTGATCACGGTGCAACAATTGGTCCCTCTACCATTTCTAATATTTATACCTCTTGCCCAGCTAGCATATTAGGTGCATTCTGGGTCAGGTAGTTTTATTTATTTTACAAAAAACACCCAAAGTCGTGTGAAAGCAAAATCTGTTAAAGTGCGACTAAAATAAAACTATTATTAACACCATTTTGTCATTATAGGGGTATTAATCATTTGGAGTGAGACACAGTTGATATTGTATCCATTGGCATTTCAAAGTTTGTAACTCACACAATCACAGTCTCAGTGACATATTACATCTCACATTCCAAGTGAGTTGGGGAATTAAGTCCGATCTATGTATATGAGTATCTGGATATATGTCTCATATTCCATTCGGCTAAGTGCCATTAACTCAATTCCTCCAGCATTTCTTTATAAATATGGATCTCAGTGCCCAATTGATTACTTTATGCCGCTTAGTTGTCTAAATCTTGGTCACTCCATTTTCATCTCCTCCCCAATTGGACACTGTACTTGCTTGTCATTACTTTGTTACATTTTATATGTTTTTCTTTTTTCTTTTTAATTTCGCTGTTATGTTCATTTACTTTCATGTCAAATTCTTTTACAAATGTATATACATCTCCTCATCCCCATTAAGACCCGTTGGATGTTTTGTCTTGAATCTTATGATCAGTCGTGACTCTAGTCGTCTCAGCTTTAGGGTTCTATTCCCTCCTCTTTCATGTACCGGTATGGTGGCAAGGCCTGAGTAAGTTATATCTTTCCACGATTTTCCTTTGTGGGTGAGCATATGTTTAGATATAGCATACGTCGTGTCTTTATTCTTATATATATATATATATTATCTACTGGCGGTCGCCAGTAGATAGTTATAGTTAGGACCTATTTTCCATAGGAAATCCGCAACATTCTATTTGAAATAACGTTGGCGTCGGTTGACGAATCTTCGTGAAAGTTTCCAACTTGTTGGGCGCTCCGGTCCGCTCCTATCCTGAAAGTCTTGGGGTGATTCGTCAAGCGTGGGCTGAGAAAAAAGGGGGGTCACAAAGCGCGTTTTCCCCATTCATTTTTCCATAGGAACCTTTAGTCGCAACTACAGCCCGAACTGCTGAACGGAATTACACCAAATTTGGCAAAGAGGTAGCCCTTGGTTCAGTGTCGTGCCTTTTGCTTAAATGGTGTAAATCCGTTCAGTAGTTCCTGAGAAAATCAAAAGTAAAGTCACATATATATCTATGGCCGAGTAGGGTCCGCGTACCCTCCCAATCATGAGCTGCATGCTAATTGGCTGTCAAGTAGCTGTCAACACTCCAAATCAGGAAGTGTTGGCAGCCATTTTGTCCCTCGGTAGAACCGAGGGACAGAAACAAGTGCGCAAAGCGCAAAAAGGGGGCAGGGTAGAAACACCCTGACCCCCTAGGTCTGCTCAGGGGGTCCCACAAGGACCCCATGGGCAGAAAAAAGTATTTATTTTTTTAAACGGCGGGATGCGCGTAGGGTCCGCGGATCCCGCTGATTAAAAAAAAAACACACAAGAAACAAGTGCGCAAAACGCACAAAGGGGGCAGGGTAGAAACACCCTGACCCCCTAGGTCTGCTCAGGGGGTCCCACAAGGACCCCCTGGGCAGAAAAAAGCATTTTTTTGAGAAACAAAAATCGGCGGGATGCACTTAGAAAGCGCGGATCCCGCCGATAAAAAAAAAAAATCGAAGCGCGGTCTCCTGCGCTTCGATGCTAATTTGCCCCGGGTGGCCCAAGTCCCGGGGGCATGTGGGGGTGGGTTTAGATTTTATGGGGGGCCTCTAAGGCCCCCCAAGCCCCGGGGACCACCACCCCCCAGGGCTTTAAATAAAAAATGGTGCGGGAGGGCTCTCTGCCCTCCCGCAGCCCCGGGGACCGCCACACCCCGGGGCTTCTTTTTTTTAAATTTAAATTACCTGTGTGGGGGGGCTCGAGCCCCCCCACACGCCCCGGGGACTGCCACCTCCTCAGGGCACTAACAAATTTAAAATGGGGGTCCGTTTTGGACCCCCGAAGCCCCGGGGACCACCACCTCCCCGGGGCTTTGCAGATGTGGGGAGGGGGGCCACGCGGCCCCCCTCCTGGAGCCCTCCATGGCCCTGGGGACCGCCACCCCCCAGGGCCGGCTCCTGCAGTGTCCCGGGGTGCCTACCCCTGGGACACTGTAGTTTGCTATGACAGGACGGGAGCCTCGCGGCTCCCGTCCTGTCATAGCAAACTGCTTTGAATTTTGGAAGAGAGAGCAGAATTCAAAATTCAAAGCAGATTGCTTTTCCACATGGGGAGCTGCATGTTAGCAGCTCCCCATGTGGAAAAGCAATGCCGGCTCCCGCAGGAGGCGGGGAGCCGGCAGGGTCCGTGGGGGAGTTGGGGTCCCCCCACAGACCCCAAAGGATAGGGCCAGCCCCGGGGGATGGGGTCCCCGGGGCAAGTAGTGGCCCAGGAGGGGGGCCACATGGCCCCCCTCCCCAAATGTTAATAAAAAAAAAAAAAAAAAAAAAGGCCGGCCCTGGGGGATGGGGTCCCCGGGGCCATAAGTGGCCTGAGGAGGGGGGCAACGCAGCCCCCCTCCATAAGTTTTATTTTTTTTAAAAAAGAAGGCCATGCCCCGGGGGATGGGGTCCCCGGGGCCGATTAAGGCCTGGGGAGGGGGTCCACGCGGCCCCCTTCCAAATTTTTTTAAAAACAAAATATTAGGGGGCAGGCCCTGGGGGATGGGGTCCCCAGGGCCAAAAAATTAGAAAAAGAAGGGGGGCCACACAGCCCCCCTTCTTAAAAAAAAAAAAAAAAAAATACCGGCATCGCGCCGGAGGCCATGCCCCTTCCTTGGAGCACTCTGCAAAGGCGCCCCCTGGCGCGTTTGCAGATGGGGAACGAATTCCCCTTGAATACTGGGGGTCCCTGGGGGCCAACTAGCCCACCAGGAACCTCTAGTATGCGCCAGGGGGCTGCGTTGCAGAGAGGTGTACAGAGGCTACGCCCCTTTTTACACCTCTCTGCAATGCAGCTCTGTGGCGCTTTTTGGAGGTACATGGTGGGCTAGTTGGACTCCAGGGACCCTAAGGATTCAAGCGGACTTAATCCCCCAACTTAAAACGCGCCACGGGGCGCGTTTGCACAGTGGTGAAGGGAGGGAGCGGGGCTTCAGGTGACATGTGTGCAAACAGGCCCCGTGGCGCGTTTCAAGATGGGGAATTAAATCCCCTTCAATCCTGAGGGTCCCTGGGGGCCAACTAGCCCACCAGGTACGTCCAAAAAGCGCCACAGAGCTGCATTGCAGAGAGGTGCAAAAAGGGGCGTGGCCTCTGAACACCTCTCTGTAACGCAGCTCCCTGGCGCATACTGGAGGTACAGGGTGGGCTAGTTGGACCCCAGGGACCCTCATGATTCAAGGGGACTTAATCCCCCAACTTAAAACGCGCCACGGGGCGTGTTTGCACAGATGTCACCTCAGGCCCCGCCCCCTCCCTTCACCATTGTGCAAATATTCCTCTAAAATCAGCCGAACTACGAATTCCGATTTACTCACCTGTTATCAGGAGAGACCTCAGTGCTGCATCTTTCAGCCCAGTACTGATCCTGAAAAGTAATTTTAACCGTACTTACCAGTAAGTTGAATTTCCTTCCATAGGCTAACATTGACTGGTTTCACTTGGAAATTCTTCTAAGTGTGGAGTTTTGGAACTTTATAATATTCCTCTAAAATCAGCCGAACTACGAATTCCGATTTACTCACCTGTTATCAGGAGAGAACCTCAGTGCTGCATCTTTGAGCCCAGCACTGACCTTGAAAAGTAATTCTAACCGTACTTACCAGTAACTTGAATTTCCTTCCATAGGCTAACATTGACTGGTTTCACTTGGAAATTCTTCTGTGTGTGGAGTTTTGGAACTTTATAATATTCCTCTAAAATCAGCCGAACTACGAATTCCGATTTACTCACCTGTTATCAGGAGAGAACCCAGTGCTGCATCTTTTAGCCCAGCACTGACTCTGAAAAGTAATTCTAACCGTATTTACCAGTAACTTGTATTTCCTTCCATAGGAATCCATTGTCTGGTTTTCAGCAGAAAAGTTTCAAAGTGTCGATTTTCACAAACTACAAATATTCCTTAAAAATCGCCTGTATGACTTAAACGCATTCTTACAACTGTTTACAGGAGATGCACCAGTGCTGGATCCAGGATCCACCACTGAGTAAGAAAAAGTAGCGATAACACTACTTACCTGCTAAGTGAATTTCCTCCCATAGGATAACATTGGTGATTCTATGTGAAAAAGTTTCTAAGTGTCAACTTTTAAAATACAATAATATTCCTTAAAAATCACTACTGTAACCAAAACGCTTTTACTCAACTGTTTACAAGAGATGTCCCAGGACTGAATCTAGGATCCAGTCCTGTGGTTAGAAAAGTAATCCATAAAGTAACTAATTGCATTTAACTAGAAATTCACATTGAGCTCAATGTTGCATTGTGTTTGAAATTGTGTTGCCCATTGCAACAACTGTAACTACTGTACTTAAAAGTCTATTGCCTATTTGCAAAGTATTTAAACTAAAGTAATTCATTCTGAGAAAGTATATTTTGTAATGTAATGTATAATGTAATTACAATGTATTTTAAAAAATAAAATATCTAAAAATAAATAGTTTAAAAAAATGTAGTAAATCAGTATCCAAAAAATAAATATAACAATTAATACATTTAAAAATTGTCATTTACAAAACCTTTGAAATTCACTGAAAAAAATCCATAGGTTTCAGACATGTTATAGTTAGGAATTAGCCTTTAAAAAACCTTACAAATTCACTGAAAAAACCATAGGTTTCAGGCACGTTATAGTTAGAAATTAGAATTTAAAAAACCTTACAAATTCACTGAAAAAACCATAGGTTTTAGGGACAGTTATAGTTAGTTGGACATTGCACTCGTACAAAACCCGTGAAATTCCCCCGTTATAGTTAGTTCAGGTAACTATAACTCGCGCCCCCGCAATGCACTGCTGATGACGTCACATATTACATCACTCATGACATGGTCAGTGACATCACTGATGACATCACTGATGACATCTCAAATGACATCACTGATGACATCATCCATGTGATAATTTGATGCATCTTCTCACACCCTAATATAACTTTTGATACACCCACTGTAAATTACAGACTGCCATTGTCAAAACCATAGACACTCCATCACCAATTACTATATACACACTCACTGATTCTTAGGTCTACACACACACACATCTACTCACTCACCCGTACAGTCACTCATACTTATAGTCACTCAGTACAGGACTATTATATGCACTCATACACCTATATAAACACTCACACACCGCCACTCATCCATAGAGGTACTCACACACCTAGTCAGTCATGCAAAAAATTAAGCACACACCCATTTACTCACCTATACAGTTATACACACACTAGCTCACTTACTCATACAAATACTAGCACATTCTTACGCTCTTATACAATCTCTGATACAAGCACCCACTCATCCATACAGTCACTCTCACAATCACACACTCTCGCTTATAGCTATTTATATACTCCAACACACATATATACTGCCTTTCACATATGTAGTTACTCACACATGTACCACTGGGACATACATTCACTCACTAACACACCCATACACACACTCACCCACCCATACAGTCCATCACAGATGCACTCTTGAAACCATGCACCAAGTGAATCACCCACTCACACATCTATGCACAGAGTCACACACACCCCACCCACACAAACAATCAGGCACCCATACAGATACTCAAACAACCAATCAATAACTCATATAGACACTCATGTAGCTATTTACAAACCCATGCAGCCACTTACACACCAACAGACAGACGGATAAAGACATTCACACAGTTTAGTCACTAACCCATGCATTTAGTAAGATACGTTTAATCACTCACTTATAGAGTCAGTCACGCACCTACTAAATCATCCATCCACACACTTATACACCCACTCATTATTCAATACACCTTGGCATATATATTAAACATATATAAACTTTATAGAAACACACAGTCACTGCATGATGTCATCAGTGATGTCATTTGAGATGTCATCAGTGATGTCATCAGTGATGTCACTGACCATGTCATGAGTGATGTAATATGTGACGTCATCAGCAGTGCATTGCGGGGCGCGAGTTATAGTTACCTGAACTAACTATAACGGGGGAATTTCACGGGTTTTGTACGAGTGCAATGTCCAACTAACTATAACTGTCCCTAAAACCTATGGTTTTTTCAGTGAATTTGTAAGGTTTTTTAAATGCTAATTTCTAACTATAACGTGCCTGAAACCTATGGTTTTTTCAGTGAATATATATATATATATATATATATATATATATATATATATATATATATATATATATATATATATATCGACAACTACCTAACAAACTACAACTTACTTTTAAATAAAGTTAAAAATGTAAAACTAAAAATAATTAGCAAAACACTCTACTACTTCTATCTTTTAAAATGTACTGACTAATAGAAATTACTACAACATTAAGAAAGTGTTAAGCTACAGAAAAATTACACTGGCCACAAACCTGGGGAAAGACATAAAAAAGTAAGTAAATGTAAATTATTATGAAACAGAAACTCATCCTAAAAGTTGAAAAAAAATAAACCTAACAATCTCAACCCCTAATACCTACCAGCCAACAATTCTTTAAAAGTAAACTAATGTGTTTTTTTCTCCAAACAGAAAATAAACCACCTGCACCACATCGCAAAAGCCCCAAGGAAAGCCAGCAAAGAAAACATGAAACATCTAAGAAGAACATACATGTAAGTATAAGTAAGAAAACAAGTAGCATCGTTTTTTTAATATATATAACAAACGTATTAAACAGGTTAAAATTGTAAATCTTTATGCAATTACATTTTTTTCAGACATAATGACAGAAAATGCAAGATATATAACATCACAGAAAGGAAAGCAATTATTAAGTCACATGGGCTGCACCTACAATCAAGAAAGCACATCGATGGAAACTATAAATTGGAAATGTACTAAATATTACTCTAATGCATGCTATTGGAAGGCCACTACAAAAGATGATGTAATTACTATAAGAGAACACCCCCCCCCAAATGTAACAGAAAGATCCCACAGCAAAAAACCTAAAATATATACTCCCTAAAGTCCCCAAAAACATCACAGGCTGACTACTGTCTATACCTACCTTAAAATGCGTAATTGCACAAACTAAAAGAGCCACCAGTGGTGCACTTTCTGCCCCAAGAAGATACCAAGATATCAAAATACCTGAACATTTAAAATGATAAATAATGAGGAACCTTTCCTCTTACATACCTCATACATGGCAACGTGAAAAATGACAAATGAATCCTTATACTTTCTACAGCAGATAACTTACTAAAGCTGAGCCATTGTCAAACCTGGATGATGTATGGGACCTTCAAAATGTGGTGTAAATCATTCACTCAGATATACACCATACATGGTAAATATCACAACTAAAATATGCTTTTTGTATATGCCATACTACCAAGTAAACAGAGTAGCACTTATTACAGGCACTTAAACCACATTAAACATAAAACAAACAACTACCACCTACAGAAAATTATAATAGACTTTGAACAGACCATGATTCAAACCATTTCAGAAGTCTACCCACACACAGCCATACAAGGCTGTGAATACTAATTCCATCAAAGCATATGGAGACATCTCCAACAATCTGGACTAAGGGCCTGATTACGAGTTTGGCAGTCTTTGGACTGCCATCACGGTGGCGCCGACGGTGGTTTGCTGATTAAAAGACCGCTGGAGCACTTCAGAAACCTCCAGCCATTTGCCAACTGCCTCGACGGCTGCCGGGGAAAAGCAGCTGTCATAAGGCGGTACAGACAAGTTCACCGCCGTTCAAATTATGAGTTGGCTTTCTGACGAGCTGACCATGGCGATGGGACAACCTGCTTCGAGTTGGCAGAATCGATGGATTTGAGGTGCATACTCACCCATTTCCCTTTCCTCCCTTCAGTCACTGAAGTGGATACCTTCCTGCAGGGCTCCCCTTCACAGCAGCATCTTAACCCTGACAAAAACTACCCTGTTTGGCCAAAATCCAGGTAAGTCCGTTTTGTACTATTTACCAATTGACTGGACTGGGCACGTAAGGTCCAGACTCCAACAATGTGAAAGAACTGGTAGGTTTTTGTTCACATGTGTCATGCTTATGTGTACACTGCTGTCAAAAAATACACACCTGTATCAACACATATGAAAAATAGACACTGCCATCAGAAACACCGCTGCCGGCCCATCTGGAAACATCATAATATGGCAGGCGGGAGTACGCCACTGTGGAAGTCGGAGCGCCAAACTTGTACTCAGGCCCTAAGTGTTGAATATGCTACAAACAGTCAATTTGCCTTTGAAATGCTTTTGAACTAATGTCAGTGAAGTAGCTAACTACAACAATTTACTTATAGAAACTCCTTTCTACCAACAAAACAAACACAACCTAAGCCCTCTAATGGATTATTTTGAAAACAGTTGCATTGGCAGACTATATCACTCTGGACACAGACACTAAGCCAAATTCCAAATATCATGGTTGAATTCTTTGACAGCACCTTGGCACAGGAAGCCGCAACAAATAATGTAGTGGAAGGATGGCACAATGTCATCCAATCCACATTAGGCACATTAGGCAGAACCCAGCCTATAAATTTATAGTAGCCCTGCAAAAAGGACATAGCTACCGACAACTACGAATGGAGCAACCAGTAACCCAAATTAAACCTAAAACTAGTAAACAAACCAATCAAATGTACGATATGCTACTTTTTAAAGTAAAACTCCTCATAAACAGCTAAGGAGTAGACTACTTAGAAGTAATAGCCAATAGCCTGTTTAAAAATAAATACTAAACTACAAAACTCCCCCAAAAAACTAAAATAAAAATCTTCACCAACAGAACAAAATGTTTTAATATAAATTATAAACATGTTATCCTATTAGATCAGTCAAAAAATTTAATAAATCCCACATTTTAAGTAAGACTGAAACAATGAAATAATGTGTAGATTATTTATTTTAAAACCTAAACCATGTGAACCAGAAACCAAAAACAACAAATTCAATTAGTTGTAAAAAATAATTACAACACATAAAACATATACTACCATATTAACAATCACATAAAACTGATATAAGTGACAAAATATAACATTTCCCACCCAGAACGAATAAATGAAATATTACTTTTTGTTCTGCATCACACTCCATATCCACGTAGTCAAACAATATAATCCAGCAAAAGCTGGAGAAAAAAAATCCAAAATATATCCAGAAACCATAACAAAATACAAATGTTTAAAAAATGAAATGCTTCTGGAAATCTGAAAAAGAAAGAAAGCCAAAGTAAAAAAAATTGATTTACTAGACACCAAAACTGATTTCCTTTAAAAAAAATGCTAAATCCAAACATCCAAAAGACATGTTCATAACAGAAAACCTGCAAAGTAAAACAAAATACCCACCCGCAAAAAACATATATTGATACATTACTAAAACATTGTATGAAAACCGAGAGCAACACACTTGTGAGAAACACTACAATAACTACAACTGAATGCAGTAAAACCCACAAATAACACTGGGCCTGATTATGATGTCAGGTGGAAAGCCATCCGACAGCTTGTCGTAGGCTTTCTGCCCGACATCATAGGTTTCTGTCTGGCCGCTGTATGACGATATTGGCGGTCGGAGGGAAATCCGCAGGGGAATTCCGCTCCGCTTCGGAGAGTCGGAAGGACAGATAATCCCCCAGGGACCGCCGTCAAGATTATGATGTCTGTTTTCCACAGCCTTTTCATGTCAGCCTATCTGACATAAAAGGCTGTTGGAAAGTGACTTTGGGGCCCCTAGCTGGGCCTCCTTCCCTCCTGCCCTTCCACTATAGGGTCTGGGGGGCACCTAAACATCCCTGCACCATGTGGCAGACCCGCAGCACAGTCTCAATGGAAAATATACACTTTCCGACTGCCGGGAAGGTGGTCGCATCATAATTGTGGAAGTGGGACCACCGACTCCTTGTTGGGTGGTCCGTTTCCACTATGATGTCTGTTGGACGCTCGTCTGACCGACATGGTAATTAGGGCCTTTATAACTAAACTCTAGAACTCCTCCTTCCCTGCCCTCAAAACCCTAAAAAAAGTCTTTAAAAATGACTTCACTGCTCCAACGAACAGCAGCAACTTCTAGCGACCTGGATCCCAGAAAATAGATAAAAAATGAGATAAATGGACTACAAAATATAAGGTAGTGGCTGCTAAATGAAACTAAAAAAAAGACTATCTCCCCATAGAAATGAATCGGAATATGTTAAAAATGTTAAACAAATTATAAAAAATTGGTACATTGTAATACAAGTTAAAAAAATTGTAAAATATGTTAAACACCTGTAAAGTATAAATTAAATAATACTTTAAAATATACAATTATTTAATATATACTGCAAAAGTATGTAAACAATATTTAAAAAATATGCCCTCAATAATCTACAGACATACAATACTGCATAAATATAATTCACATTCTTTATTTAATAAAAAAAGTATATAAAAATGCTATTTATTTCTCAATATATTAATATTGTTCTATCACTGCAACTGTATTTGTTGAAAAATGTTGAAATTTTATTGGAAAGAAGGCAAAAATAACAAATGTGTTACGTTATTCTGTGAAAATATGCAAGTAATAATGTTGTTTATTACAAAAACTCATCCAGCTACTAGGTTAATTATCTTTCTAAATATCAGCATTACTAATTAAATACCATAAACTACTCCTATTATATAGAAATACATTTTAACAAATGAATTTAATGCTAAAAAGGTTTCAATTAAGTATTCCTACTCCAACATAAACCATTTTGAGGAATGTGTTGGGCACTAAAAGGGTTACACTTACTAATCTCACTGCAATGTACACCTATTTCGGGAAGGTGTTGGACACTGAATGGGTCAGATTTACTATTTCGACTACAATCTAAACCATTTTGGAGAGGGTGTTGGACACTAAAAGGGTGATTTTTACTAATCCAACATAAACCTATATGGGGAAAGTGTTGGACACTGAAGAGATCCAATTTACTAGTCCCACTCCAATCTAAACCATTTTGGGAAAGTATTTGGACACTAAAGGCATCACAATTTCTATTCCCACTCCAATCTAAACCATTTTGAGGAAAGTATTGACACTAAAAGGGTGGCATTTACTATTCTCACTCCAAATAAACTTTTTGGGTATTGAAGGGGTCACATTTTCTATTCCCATGCCAATCCAAACTTTTTGGGGGAAGGTGTTGGACACTAAAGGGGTGACATTTACTATTTTCACTTCAATCTAAACCATTTTGGGGAAGGTGTTGGACACTAAAGGGGTGACATTTACTTTTCTCACTCCAATGTAAACCATTTTGGGGGAGGCATTGGACACTAAAGGAGTGACATTTACTTTTCCCACTCCAATATAAACCATTTTGGGGATGGTGTTGAACACTAAAAGGGTGTCATTTACTATTCCCACTCCAATCCAAACCATTTTGGGGAGGCTGGTAGACACTAAAAGGGTTACATTTACTAATTCCACTCTAACGTAAACCCATTTGGGGGACAGTGTTAAACACTGAAGGGGTCAGATTTACTATTCCAAATTCAATCAATACCATTTTGGAGAAGGTGCTGGACATTAAGGGGGCTCATATTCACTATCCACACTCCAATCTGAACCAATTTGAGAATGTTAAGTTGGACTCTAAGGGGGTGACTTTAAAATCCCCACTCCAACATAAACCTATTTGGGATAAGTGTTGGACACTGAAGAGATCAGATTTACTATTCCCACTCCAATCTAAACCATTTTGGGGAAGAGGTTGGACACTAAAGGGGCCACATTTACTATTACTACTCCAATCCAAATCATTTTGGGGAAGGTGTTGGGCACTAAAGGGGTAACATTTACTATTACAACTCCAATCTAAACCATTTTGGGGGAAGGTCTTGGACACTAAAGTGGTGACTTTTACTATTACAACTCCAATCTAAGACTTTTTGGGAATGTGTTAGACACTAAAAAGGTACACTTACTAATCCGACTCCAAAGTAAAACGTATTTGGGTAAGGTGATGGATACTTAATTGGACAGATATGCTATTCCCACTCCAATCAAAACCATTTTGTGGAGGGTGTTGGACACTGAAGAGGTGACATTTACTATTCTCTCTCTAATCTAAACTTTTTGGGGGAAGGTGCTGGACACTAAAAGGGTGACATTTGCTATTCCCACTCTAATCTAAACCATTTTGGAGATGGTGTTGGGTACTAAAAGGATTACACCCACTAATCTCATTCCAAGGTAAACCTATTTGGGGAAGGTGTTGGACACGGAAGGTACACTTACTAATCCCACTCCATAGTAAAACGTATTTGGGTAAGGTGATGAATACTTAATTGGACAGATTTGCTATTCCCACAACAATCAAAACCATTTGTGGAGGGTGTTGGACACTGAAGAGGTGACATTTACTATTTCCACTCCAATCTAAACCATTTTGGGGAAGGTGTTGGACATTGAAGGTGAGTCATTTACTATTCCGACTCCAATGTACGTTATTTTGGAGAAGGTGTTAGACACTAAGGGGATAATTTGCACAATTAATAATCCACAGTAACACCTACATTTTATGGTATAAAATTAAATAAAAAGTACTTAAAGAAGAATACACAAAACAAACATTCTCTAGATTTAAAATTAACCATTGATACATAAATTGATGTGTTAATTATTTAAAAAGAAATATGAATTATTTTACATTTAAAATGAAACATGTAACAACATATACTCCAAATACAAGATTTGATTCCAATAATGTGAACATTATCAATGGCATCTTCAAAATTATTTCTTTAAAAAATTTTAAAAACCTATAACATATAACTATACTAATAATGTTTTGTTAATAGATCATAAATAATACATATTTATTACATTTTCATACTGTAATTGTACATAATGTATACATTTTGATGTAAAAATTAAAATTAAAAATAAAAAGTATGTTGAATCAAATTATCAACAATAAAAAAAACATTTTCAGCATTTCTAGATAAAATTAACAAATATTGCAAAATATTACAATACATTTTGAAAACAATACATTTAAAAAAAATACAAATATGTAATTAAAGTAAAGTTACATACATATGTACATTATAACATTTAAATTTAAAAAAAGAATATTTTTCAATATTTTGTTTCATAAAATGAATCATTTAATATTTACATTGAAACGCCAATATTTTAATTTTTTCAATACATTAAAATGAATTACTAAATATGTTTAATAAAATGTAATACATTAAAAATGCATTTCCAATGTTTTCATAATTTTTTGCATACCATTAAAAAAAATATTACATGAATATTAAAATATTCAAATTTTAAAAACTCTCCACCCTTATGTCCTGAAATCCCAACATCCCACTACTAAAAATATTATATACATTAGTCTTTCACATTTGTAAAACTGAAAATTAAAAATTCACAATTTCCAAAATGCAATAGGTTATTTTAATAAACACACTAATACATTTTTTCCCAAAAACATAAAATCAAACACACTACAAAAAAATACACATAAACACAGTTACAAACAATATTCTATACAACGATATTTTCTAACACTATTTTTTAACAATGATATCAAAATCAACACTTGATACAATATTCTTACCTTCGAGATTCTTGTAAAGGATATATTTGATATGCCAATACTCTTGACATAATATTTTGGTATCACTATATTTTCCATTCAATGTTTTGTCCAAACACCCCAGCCACCTCTGTGCAGCTTCAGGCCCAGACCAGGGAAGAATGAAAAACGAACCAGACAACTTCCTTGTTAACTGAAAATTTGTGAGCAGAGTCTTGTCCTAGATTCCAAAAACTACTTTCCTTGCATTGGGCTCAGTGGCTTGCAATGGATTACAGTGGGTTTGGCTGTTGCTGCAATGGTGGAGGTGGCGGGTCAGGACCGTCCTAGTAAAGGGAGTCGATAACCCCTGCGTTGACCACCTCCCCGGGGCACAGCAGAAAATTTGGCAGGTGAGAGAGAGTAAGGGTGAGACTGATGGAGGTGGAAAGGGGGATTGAGTCCAGGCCGGGGATGTGCACTGGGAGAGAGGGATAAAAGAAGTCCCCAAATGACTGAAAAAGGGACAAAGGTAATACAGGCAACTTTTTGAGGGCACCATGTACATACTGAACAGCCACCCCACTTAAAACAGGGAGCACTAAAAGATCTTACCAGAGCACAGAAAAGAGGCACATCGAAACTCGTAACTTTGTGTCATATAACCAATCAGCCCCAGCACATTAAAGGAGGATATACAACTACATCCTTGAGTAAGGGACATACTTCTCATTAATTCGACACTTTATGAAAGGATACATACAGAGGAAGGATGCCACTTGGAACCCACTAGCCTAGAAAGGGCATAGGTTCCAATGTTGCTTCTCGCTCCGTAATCCTTCCCCACCAAGGAAAGAAGAATTCACACAGATTGTGAAAACTCAATGTGGACTCTGAGTAAAATAAATAAATGGGAAGCACATTAAAAACTTCTTGACTTCAAGAAAGTTAGAGAACAATCAACTTGTAGCTGCACCCTTGGCTTCCCACAAAAATATCCCCATGACTAAGGAAGACCTAAAAGCTTTGCTGGGCACACTTGCAATTCCACCTGGAAAAGTCCATTGCAGATCAGTTTTCAGCACTGAGATCTGACCTAATAAAAACATGTCAGGAATCAAAGCAGACATGCAGTAACTGAATTAGTGGCTGAAGGTTGTGAAAACCAAGTTGGAAACCAAGTCAATCATGGAGCAATTTCTCCATACATCATTTAGATAATCAAACCAAACAACTACATAACAAATGTGAGGACCTGTAAAACAGGCCCTATAAGGACATATCATATTGTGTAATCTGAAGGAGGGTGCAAAACGTGACACCTTGTGCCCTAACCGGGAGTACATATTTAAAAATGTCCTCTAGATGGAAAAATAGACATTATACAAGCACACAGAGTAGGGATGAACCAGACTTCAAGATACGTTATTGCAAAGCTTGGGGACTACAAGTTGAGAGAAGCCATCATGAAAGAAGCTAAGTAGCTGGGATAGATTCAGGATGAAGTCTCAAGTATCTTCTTTTATCAGGACTTTGTGGTGAGGATCCTTCAGAAGAGGAGAGAGATGAAATTGCTGCACAGTTCAGAGGGGAATGGACAACTGGAGTGAAGCCCAAAAAGTACACACATCTAAACAAGAAGCACATATACAATTATCCTCCAAAGACTCAAAGGGACAGGTAAATGAGAGGAAACAGAATATAAAGACCTGACCAAGACCAAACATCTGTCTCTGAAGTGATGGCAAACCTGATGTTAAAAAGGAATAGCCTCTGCAGTGTACTGGTGCACTTATGAGGGGTGGGGGTTAAGAAAATGGGGGAGTGGTAAAAGACCCCTATATGGCCATTAGAAAAGGGGAATTAGGGGATCCACTATAATGTACAGCCTAAGGTCTACAAGTGAGCAGCTGGGTTGTTCAAACCTTCATGAGTACAACAAAAAACATGGCTAGGAGTGGTGACTTGGTAAGAGAGAAACGCCTCCAGGGTTTAATATTCACTGCTGAATGCACTATGTTTACACATTTCTACATTGTCTTTGTTATTTTCTTTGTTCAGAGGGTACCCAGCAAAAAACACATATCTAAATTTACCAAATGAACTCAAGACACAGGGACAAATGTAACAAGTACCAAGAATGCATATCAAGCTATGGTCTCTGAATGTCAAAGGACTGAATTCACCTAACAAACAGCCAGCATAAAGTGTGGAAATCTATCAGCAGACATTTAGAGATGGGTGGATGGGATAATAAAAATGTGAAGGATATCCCGTCTGTCTTATTAAAAAACCTTAGGCTATAATGCACTTGTAATATGACACATGGGGCATCCGTGTGTTTGTGACAGAGTATCCTCCCAGCCAAACTCTGAATAAAGCTCTTAATCCTGACTTACTGTGCCTTGAGCGGACCCTCCACCTTCAAACAGACCAATACAATTAAACACAAATCATACCTCATTGTTTTGGGCTTTAGCCGCTTTCAAAACAGCAGTTGTAGCAATATTCTGCAAACAAGGTTCAATGTCAGAGAAAGTCTTGATGACAAAGTACCCAAATAGAACATTTATTAAGATCTGACTGTAAATTGGTCAGTCTGCATTTTTCTAAATGTATATGCGCCTAATGCAGAACAAGGCACATTTGTAAAAATACCATGAGTGATCTGATGGAAGACATGACAGAGGAGGTTACTGGGAAGGGATTTCAATTTGACCTGGAAATCAGGCACTCGTATTGAATACATTGCTATGCCGCAACATATAATACAAAAACTAATTATAGCTGAAATGTAGGATATATCAATATCAGATCACTCATACGTAGAAGTCACTTGGGATCAAGAACTAAAACATAATACAGAAGCAACTAATGGCCTGATTTAGATCTTAGCAGACGGGTTACTCCATCACAACGGTGGAAGATATCCTGTCTGCCAAAATATAAATCTCATTATATCCTATGGGATTTATATTGTGGCGGACGGGATATCCGTCGCTGTTGTGATTGAGTAACCCACCAGTCAAGATCGTAATCAGGCTCTAAGTCAAGAGCTTCTTACAGACCCACTGATTAAAAAAGAGTTAGAAAAGAAAATTGAAGACTTCTTCCAGATTGATCAAGAAGGAGACACATCACTAGCAACTACGTGGGCTGCTTTTAAGGCAACAGTCATGGGGAGGGAATCACATAGATGGCAGAAAAGGGGAGGGAAGAAAGCCTAGGGTGACAAACAGAACCCAACACTATGAAACCAACAAAAAAAGTGGGGGCCTTATTAGCTCAGAAATTTTGGCTCCAGAGATCCAAAAGATATTTAAAGAGAATTAATATTTCAGAGGGAACATGGGAAATTAGAGAAGAAGAGAAACAAGTTCCCTTTCAAATCTTCTTTGAGAATTATTCTCACAGGAGTGTATAGATAAGATAAGAAATTCTGAGGCTAAGTGTGAGATTTCAATCTTATCTTAGCTATAGAGAGGGAAGCTAGAACAACTTATTGACATAACAGAAAATCAAAGGGGACTCAAGGAAATGAGTGTGGGTATGGCCCCTGGACCAGAAGCGTTTATGGTTCTGTTTTACTAAACGTTCCTGCTGCAAATGGAGGAACATGTGACTGCAATCTTCAATTCTTTTGACCGAGAAATGGGTGGCACACCTTCCACGAGGGGTGTGGATGTTGCTCTGATCCTCAAGCTGTGAAAAGACCAGGAAGAGTTTTCAGCATATATATCAATAGCCCACTTTAACGTGTACGAGGGTTGCACACCTAGTTGAATCCTATTGTGCCTTAAGACCAAAAAGAAATTTGATAAAGTTGGATGGATATACTTTAGAGCAAATTCTGAATAAGACTGGCATGAGCTCAAGATCAAGGGGAGAGTCCTGAATACTAACACAGCTGCAGACAACATGATTCAGGTAAATGTCCTTCCATCAAAACGGTTTACAGAGAGGGCCAAGGCAAGGATGTCCCCTGGCTCCACTTCTGTTTGACCTCGTTGTCAAACAACTTATAATCAAAATAGGAAAGCAAGAGATGATCCAGGGAATCATGCTTAGAGAGGAACAATACAAGATATGCCTCTATATAGGTGCCATACTTTTGACATTGTCTAACTTAGACTCATTGTTGACTGTACTAGTAGAGACATAAAATTATTTTAACTTGTGTCAGGGTTTAAGATAAAGGTAAGGTAAATCAAGCATTGTCCTAACCTTCACAGAAAAGGAAATGGAGTAAATCATGCCCAAATGCCCATTCAGATGAGCCTCAAACTTGATGAGATATCTAAACTAAACCTAACAAATAAATTGGAGAATTGGGCCAAAGCTAATTGTCCAGTACTCAAGACACATTGGGAGAGACCTAAATAAATTGAATTATCTGTTTGTCCCTTGTCTAGGTAGGCTTCTTACTATAAAAACTATTATACTACCATGCCTCCTGTACCTTTTCTAGACCTTTCCCTGTAGTGATCCTAGAAGATGACGTTGAGTCCCTCTAAAGAGACTTAGGGCTTGAGTCTGGCAGATGTGTTACTCACTCACAAGATGACAGATATCCTGTCTGCCTTATTACAAGTGCATTATATCCTATGGCACTTGAATAAGGCGGATGGGATATCCGTCACCTTATGAGGGAGTCACAGGTCTGCCAAACTCTAACTTAGATCATTATTGTCCTCTATATGGGCTGGCAAAAAACAAAATACTAAAGTAAGCCAAAGATTTTGAAAACCACAAGGGAAAAAGAGGGACTGTCATGCCAGATATATTAGCCTATTATAGAGCAACACGCCCCAGGGCAGCTGTGGAATGGATTACACAAGAGGCTGAAAGAAAAATGATGCCTCCATGGATTAAACAATAGCCAAGAGATCATTGTGGGACCTACTATGGCTATATAAATCCCAAAGACCACAAATCAGAAACTTAGCCAGGCCATACTAGTGAAAACAATGTTAGAGATTTGGGACAGAGCAACAAAGGGAGGCAAACTAACAAAGTTTCCATCCCCTTATACAGCGATACACAATCATTAGTTTACACCAGACACCTTCGAGCAGTGGAAAGAATAAGAATAAGAATGACACAAACTTTCTGATATGTTTAAAGGAGGCAAAGCAGTGCTTAATTTGTGCCGGTGGTTTCCGGTGCTCAGCACCAGCACTTAATTGCTAGCACCGGTGCTTATGACAGGCTGCCACATCTTTTTTGACCGAATTTTAATTTAATGTTCCAGCCATGCGTCATACATGTTCTTTTCCCATTTGATCAGATCACACTGAGAGGTGTGCACATGCTGCTAAGCTCAGGTTTTCCACGACAGTGTTTCATTTTACTTCTGCCTTGATTCTATTTCCGGGTCATGGAAGACAAAACCACGCACAGTAAAGAGAGAGAGCGATACGACCAGTGCAGTGAAGGTTGTCTCTGCCTTGGGACGGGAATGAAAAGCGAACAGAAATACACAAGTCAGAAATACTAGCAGCACCGGGTGCGGCACAGCTAGTGAATGTTCTGTTTTTCAGGTAGGGGCTCATGATTATCATAGCAGGTGCTTCTGATAGCAGGGACTGCAGGCCAATCACCGGTCGGCGCGGCTTTTGTTTCTGATCGGCTGCTATTGGGGACCCAGCGAGTGCAAGGCAGGACCTCTGAAGACGAGGCGGCCTGCTCTCCCAGCTCCAGGCGCAGGTGTCCGGCGTGGAGGAGCTATTGGAGGAATTCCGTCAAGAGCGGCAGGAAGAACTTCTATGTTGTTAGCAAGGAGAGCTGCTGAGCCTGGAGGAGGCTCCGGATTTGCACCACCTACAGGGGGAGCTTCTGGGGATAGACGAGGCGCAAGGGGTGCACCACTTGCAGGAAGAGTGACAGACTCCAAATGATGCAGGGGCAGTCCATCGTGTGCAAGGGGAGGCACTTAGGCCAGTCGATTCACATCAGAGGGGTGGGTCCACCGTGGGTACTGAAAACAACCTGTAGATGCCAGGGGGCAAGCAGGGCCTGCGCCATCTGCAACACATCCCAGAAGAGTGGCAACAGCAGCTGGGTGAGCATGGCTGCGAGGGCCTCCTTACCGCCCTACAGGACTATATCATCTGCACCAAAAACTTGCTAATAGCCAGAGCCACTTTTCTGGCTGCCCCAGGGGGTGTGTCGACCGGGTATGAGTGCATGGGAGCATGCTGTGAAGAACCACGTTGCTCTGTGGCTGTGGTGGAGCTGTCCACCTCTTCAAGACAACAGCATGCCCCTGCCCTGAGTTTCTAACTCTCCGATTGCATGTACCGGGGCCACAGCATCTGTACCTTCTCATTACACCATGGCTACAACAGCTAAACCAGCTCCCAGGTAAATGAGAATGCCACCTGCCAGATAGAGCCCACCGGCAACACCCTGCAGTGGCTGGCACTGATCAAAGAGCAGGAGGTAAGAGCAACTAGCTGCTGAAAGTGCAACTTGGCACATGTAGCACAGCACACGTGCAATATTTGAGGTTAGATGTTGAGAAAATTGACTAAATGTGTTCTTCTGGTAACGAGCAATTTCCATCGGTGGTGGGGGTCGTAGTAAAAACTTGTTATCTACGATTGGTATGGTGAAGACACTGACTCACCACATCCTATTTGAAGCAGCACTGACTCCCACATTTTGCCCATACATCGGAGGTGGGTGGCATCAGGTTATTACAACCATAGCAATTTTTACCATTGTACTGTTCCTGCTGTAGTCTTGGACAACTTAAACCATTTTTAGGCCTGGCTTGACAGCAGAGCTGTTGCCAGACATTATGTGATCAGTTAAGAAAAGGGCTTTAAGCGTCACTACCAGAAGAGGGGCTTTGGCTCAGCCCATATGTTGTTAGCAGGAGTACATGTTTTGATTGTGCAGAATTTGTGTTCTTCCACAAAAAATGCTTGCCCTCCAAGCAGATGAGATCATTTTGTTTCTTTATCCAGCTGGTCTTAGATAAGTGATAATTTACAGGTTTTTGTTTTTTACTCTGGCAGCAGTACAGATGGGAGGAAGGCAATCATTAATTTAAGACCTCAGAGTGCAGTTTTGTGTTTGAGAGCCCAGGGATACATTAGTCTACATGGATTTTTTGGTCTGCCTTCACAGTTTAAAGAGTGCTTGACCTTATGTGATCAACAAAAAAGAGCTTTCAGATTCCTACTGAGACAGGGACTCCATCCACATATTGATACCTCTGCAGGCCTTGAAAAATCGTAACCTGCAGGTATGGTAACTTGAAGAATCTATTCGACCTAACTATAATGTACTTGACCCATAAACTGGTCTCATTACTTCATCCTATGCAAATATTTTATTTTGCAGAGCCACTTTTTTCTTCATATTCACATACAAGAGCACCTTCCAATTTGTGAGTTCAGCATGCCTGATGTACAAAAAAATCTATTTGGCTTGATTGAATAGACTAACCGTATGCTCTGTGCATAATAAGAATCTAGGAGGAGCTGAGCCACTAGATTGTAAGGGGTTAGTTACCCCATTCCAATTGTAGCTGGGAGGTTGCTTTCAAGAAGGGTCTACCTTTCCAGCCCTTAAAGGAACTCAATCAGTCCTCCCTCCCTCACAGCACACTGCACCTCAAAGCAGGAGTCCCTCTATCCCCTTTTGTTCAAGTGTGACTATCACATCAATTTAAGAGGAACCCTATTATTAAAGCAGTGGCACACACACACCACTATCCCACCTTCAGCTCTATGGGGAACACCACCTACCACCGTACACTACCTAGGATTGCAGGATAGATTATTTCACAGTCATGTTCATTATGGAGCTGCGTTAGACACTTAAGGTGGTATCAGAGCTCATGTAGCTACAATTGGATTATACATGGTGGTTGTTAATAGACATTTGGGCTATGCTTGGGCACTAAAAGCAGTGTGTGGGCTGTGAATTTGAAAATGTTAGAATGCATATGATGACTGTGTAAGCCTAATGCACCTGGACATGACCCAGTATATTTATTTTTTAAAGACATGACCAATATATATCATGGAATCACTGAGTATTACATCTGGCTTTCAGAAGTGCCAGTTGAGGATGTGGGTGAACCCAACAGGGCAAGTGGGTGGAGTCGGGGAAGTGGGTGTGGCCTCCTGAAAAAAATTGAGCACCTGCACTTAATATTTTACAAATTAAGCACTGAGGCAAAGTATAGTCACATGAGAACTGCAAGAAAGAATATGGCAGGAACCGAGAAGGATAGGTTCCAATGTCAACAACAAGGACACTTACTATTGCATCCACAAGTCAAGTTGGAAGCAACAAGCAATGTGGCTGCTATGGAAAAATGTGCTCGGCCCCAACTGGGAAATAAGGGCTTGATATAAGGCATATACCAAATATTGGAAGATAATGTGGAGGGAAGCAAGTGGGGAAATCAAAACTCCTGGGCTCCCATATTGAGCAGGGATATTACAGATGAGAAATAGGAAACATTAAGGGGGGGGGCATCATAAAAACATCCTGTACAGGGATTAAGTTAGAAAATCCAGTACCTTTGGTACAGAAAAACGTAACAAATTAAAATGGATGTTCCTGACAGTTCTGGATAGGTGCTGGAGATACAGCCAACATAACGGTTCAATGCTACATCTTTGGGGGGAGTGTCAAATACTCAAGGCCTTTTGTAAATAAATACTGAGCACATCAAAGGAGTATTGGCCTTTAAAAATGCCAGTTGACCCAGAAGTAGTATTATTGGGCTTACACCACAAAAATGTTGTACAAGTGAACTATACGGATAAAGCACCATTGTGGAAAATTGTGGGATCACCTCATATGTTCATAGCCCTTTACTGGAAAAAGAACACTCACCAGTACTAGCCCAGTCATTTGTGAAAGTTTGGCAGACACTTGCATCTAATAAATTGTCCCTTCGACATGACTCATACCGATGCCTTAACTATGCATATGTGTGGTTAAGGCAGTCAGCGCTCCAGCTGTGCAAGTGGATAGGAGAGGAATCGGAAGGCATGCAGCAGGAATAAATGGACTGGGATGTAGATAGGTAAGTTGGGCTGGGGCCTGTGGAGGTGGGGGTAGGTTTTAGGGGGTGAGGGCTAGTTTGAGGGCTCGGTGAGGGGGGGCTTGGGTCAGAGTAGGTTTTAGGGGGCTGTGTTTTAGGGCTCAAGGCCGTTTTCAAGTCCAGGGGGCAGTTGAGGTGAGGGTGGGTGGAGGTGGGGGTGGGGGTAGGTTTTAGAGGATGGGGCTGGTTTTAGGGAAGAGGGGCAGGGGTGTGATCTTTACCACACATGTCCCTTTACCAATCATGTCTTTACCACGAAATTGCATGGTAAAGGCATGTGCGGTAAAGACTCAGTCATGGTTAAGGCCGCGTGGTTCAGGCATGCGTTGTTGAGGCATGTGATGTTCCATCACACAAACTATACAGAGAGAATCTGGCTACAACTGATAGAATATCTATCAAGGACAAGCTACACATGTATTTCTCCAATTAGACTACAGGCCTTGCAATGATTCTATTAAGTGAATGCAGCCAGTAGCACAAAAATACCCCAAAAAACGTGAAAAGGAATAGTTTTAAAGGGGGATCAAGGGCCCGACTAAGCATCTTAAAGTAACTGTGAGTGCAAATCCATACCTTTAAAGATGACTCAGGTTAAGGAGCAGAGGGAAGATGGACCTTGTTACTATTTTTCTTCATTCTCTTTTATTTGTCTTATTGCGATCTGAAGAATGACATAGGCACAATAACAAGTTTGATGAAGTTTATTGTATCTAATTAGGAAAACTCAATAAACAGATATGAGTAAAAATATATATAATTTATAAAAAAATCCTTCTGTTGTCAACTATATTCTCCACATAATTCTTCAAGAATTCAAACTAAATTTAGGAACGAAAGTTGACTTTTCCTTTTTGTTAAAACTCCCAGTCTCATGGCTAAAAAACTTTGTCAATAATAGGTATTAAATATTCTTGAAGTAATTGAAATAGGACATTTAGGGCCCGATTACAACTTTCACGGTGTGGGAGCGGGCTTGCCATGCCGCTGCCCCTCTCCCACATCACCAAAACCACGTGAGCACCACCCACCATACTAATAGTTTTCTTGTGCCTGGTGGGCGTTTCTTTGGCGGTCCCATGGCGGTGCCTCTGAAAAAAGGCACTGTCAAGCATGTTGTGACCTCAAGACCGCCGAAACACCGCTGGTCCCATGACGGTCGGACCGCCCAACTTTTAATAGGGTGGCTACAGCAGTCCATCGCACTGCCGTAGTCATAATCAGGCCCTTAACCATATCTTAAATTTAAACTTCAAAAGGCACAATTATGCATATTTCCATATTTCCATAAAATGATCTCCAAAGTCCTTCACATTTCTATAGGAGATTTCTCCTACAACACAGAAATTATATTCCATTACCTTTTTGCTGGGAGCATTAACATGTTGTTTTTTACCTGCTATCATCCCAAAAGGTGTCCTATTACTGGGACCAGTAAAGCTAGATGGGACACGATGTCTAACAGGGCTAGGTTTTGATATGACATCTGTTTCTTAACACTGTTCCATCTCAGAATAAATGGATTTCTTATCTATTTCTGCATTACCCAACCTAATATCGAAGAAAGTGACAGTAGCATTTTATGCTTCCAAACACAATGGAGGATATTGAGAATAAAAAGACCTCTGCACTTTCACAATCTAAGGGGGTCATTACGATGGCGGTCGGAAAAGCTACCCGACCGCCATAGTAGCGGAAACTCACTGCCTGCCGCTACCGCGGGAAAACCGACAGCTAGATTAGGATCCTCGGCAGTAAAAATCCAACCGCGGCGGAAAGGAGACCCGAGAAACCGCCCGTCCCGTGCGGAGAGGCCCGAAACCCGTCCGCGGCGTTCGGAATCACTGCGGAAACAGCACAAACCACCGCAACCACAGCGGAGAAACCGCCATGGAAATTATGATATCCCCGACATGACTGCGGTGCAGAGCACTGTTTACGACCGCCGCGGTCGACAATAGTGAGGAATGAGAGAGCCAGCGGAAGTGCCGTAGCATAGCCACCACTGCGTACGCTCCGTGAAAAAAATGGCGGTCGGAAAAAATACACACAACATGGCCACAAAGTGCATCAAGCAAACAAGTCATGCACCCAAAAACACCTAACACAGCCCAAAGACACACCCCCATGGTAAACTCAAAAACGACAAATCCCAGGACGACACACACACCATACCTGCAACCAATACCCCATCCTGACACACCCACATAGCCCAGTATAAATCCAACCCCCTACCAGACCACAATCCTTTGCAAAACTCCAGAACTGAAGGGACATACACCACAGCTGACAGGAGAGGCAAATCTGCACAACACACACACACACATCACCACCACCACCACCACCACTTCTACACCTGCACCTCTAACCCCTTTGCACATCACACACCATGCACATCACCACCACCACCACCTCAACACTTGCACCTCAAACACCTTGGCACATCACACACCATGTCACCACAGAAAATGCCCAAATTTACTGACAGTGAGTTGAGGGTCCTGGTAGATGAGATAATCATGGTAGAACCCCAATTGTTTGGTAACCTGGTACAACAGACACCAGTAGCCACAAGAACGCTAATGTGGAGAAGGATAGTAGATAAGGTAAATGCAGTAGGGACCGTGCCACGCAATAGAAATGAAATTATGAGGCGCTGGCACGATCTGAAGGCAGTGGTCAAGAAAAGAGAGCCAAGAACCATGAGCTGGCTAACAGGACAGGCAGTGGCCCTCCCGTTCCACTCAAGACATTCACCGAATGGGAGGAGAAGGTGCTTGGCATACTGCATCCAGAGAGTCTCACAGGAACACCCGGGGGAGTGGAGGCTGGTAAGTACAAACAAATGCCTAACATCACACTGACATGTACTGTCTTGCACCACTACTAAGCTATACCTCCCAGGTACAAATGCAGACATGAGTACCACACTGTCACCAACACATCTCTCACACATTAATCCAACAGTCCCTCAGGTTCACCTCAAAGGTAGCTACAAACATCACCATGGGTACATGTTTACATGCTGCCAGCACTACAACTCCCACCAGGCCCCCTTGTCCTACAGATGCACAAGATGGAGCCCTGAACCCCCCCCATGTGGCAGCCATTGCATTACTCACCTTAACCCAACAGGTAGGTAGCCATCCTCACATGGAGGTGTGTGTGGTTTGGAAGTCTGCACTACAACTCCCACCAGGCCCCCTTGTCCTACAGATGCGCAAGATGGAGCCCTGACCCCCCCATGTGGCAGCCATTGCATTGCTCACCTTAACCCAACAGGTAGGTAGCCATCCTCACAGGGAGGTGTGTGTGGTTTGGAAGTCTGCACTACAACTCCCACCAGGCCCCCTTGTCCTACAGATGCGCAAGATGGAGCCCCGACCCCCCCCCCATGTGGCAGCCATTGCATTGCTCACCTTAACCCAACAGGTAGGTAGCCATCCTCACAGGGAGATGTGTGTGGTTTGGAAGTCTGCACTACAACTCCCACCAGGCCCCCTTGTCCTACAGATGCGCAAGATGGAGCCCTGAACCCCCCCCATGTGGCAGCCATTGCATTGCTCACCTTAACCCAACAGGTAGGTAGCCATCCTCACAGGGAGATGTGTGTGGTTTGGAAGTCTGCACTACAACTCCCACCAGGCCCCCTTGTCCTACAGATGCGCAAGATGGAGCCCTGAACCCCCCCCATGTGGCAGCCATTGCATTGCTCACCTTAACCTAACAGGTAGGTAGCCATCCTCACAGGGAGGTGTGTGTGTGTGCTTTGGAAGTCTGCACTACAACTCCCACCAGGCCCCCTTGTCCTACAGCTGCGCAAGATGGAGCACTCCCCACAACCATGTGGCAGATATTGAATGTGACTCCTCACACTTACTGGTAGGTAACCATTTGAACTGGGAGTGGTGTGTAGAATTGGTGACACTGCAGTACAACCCACAACAGGCCCACTTCTTCAACAGATCAGCATGATGGAGTATTTGTCCCACTCATAGGCATTTTACGTTTGTTCCCCCGCACATCACACCATACCACTTTGTCCACAGTCACCTACACAAATTATGCTAAACAGTCGTATTGTACTCAGCATGCACAAGTCTCACTGCAAAAATGTCCCACATTGTGTCTACTGTGCCAGGCATCACACACTGCATAACTAACACCTATCATGCTTCCCTGCAGCAGTGTCTGGCAGGTTGGTTGTCAAAGTGCTAATCACCCATGTCATACCACAGTGTTGCAATGTAAACAGTGGAAGTGCAGATTACCAAAAAACTCCACTGGACCTGGGACTCACACTGCTAAACTATGCACATCCCAACTGTCTTGCAACAGACCCAGCTGCCACAGTGCTGCACTGAATTGCATAACAAGAGTACCTTGTCTGACTAAAATGCACAAATGTGTCTGCTTGGGACCAGCAATGTGTGTATGCATTGACAATGGTCACATCTCACACTATCTGTCTGAACAGTGCTGGTATAGTCTGGCCCCAAAAGCACACATTGTCTGCACATGGATGACTGTACCTTACAAACACACCACTGTTGATGACAACATGTAAGTGTATGGATGCCCCGGAACAACTGCATCACCAGTACTTTGATCATGTTCTCAGGTCCACAAATCCCATGAAACCATGATAGTGTGGAAATGTTTGCTGGGTGAGATGTTCAACCTGCTGTATGTCACCACAGTGATAGGAGCCTATACCCCATGCCCTATTTTGCCTGCAAATGTTGGGGGAGTGAACCCCACACCCAGATATTTGGGACAACAGTGATGGTGGGGCCACACCCCATGCCCTAATGTGATGTGAAAAGTTTGGGTACTGAAACCCACACATACCTTCTGCTCACCACAGGCACGTTCCTCCCAAGAATGACTCTTAAGTCACATAGCCATGTCATTGCTCACCTTCACCTCAACTAGTAGGTAGCCATCTTCACACGGAGACGGTGTTGTGGTGTTGGCAAATCGTCCCACAAATCCCACTATGCATGCTGTCCCACCCCTGAGTAGGATGGGCCACTCCACCCCCAATCAGAATCATGTGGCAGGCATTGTATGCCACCCACTCAACTAACAGGTAGCTAACCGCATCTCACAGGTCGGGGTGATTGGGGGTGGGAAGCTTGCACAACAACTCACACAAGCCCACATGAGCTCCAGCCCCCAAGACTGATAACACCCTCGCACTAAGATGCATGTGTCAGTCATTGCAATGTCCACTTCCAAATCACTGGTAGGTAGACATATCATGCTGACTTGTCCCACACTGGACCAAGATGGAAGCCTTCCTCACACACACACAGAGAGGTCTTACAAATACAAGCACAAAACAGCAAACAGAACATATCACCAGCCACTACATGCAGCCAGATATGCCTCACGACAAGCATGGTGGCATAGGACACCAGGCCTCACATTGCACAACTGCACACCCAGATAGCATTGGCCACTATAGTGTGCACACACCTAAGCAAATGAAACCATGACAGCAACCAAAGTGTGACATTCAGATCCACATGTAGATGAAACTCAGTGCACAACCCTGCACACCACTGCATGCCATCTGAAAATGGTAGGGGTCCAGACCAGCAAGGACCAAATGAAAGCAAAGAAAGCATGGCTGGAAGTGCAAATACAGATATGTACACCACATGCCAAAGGTATGGATGCAACTACAATGTTCCCCCAATGTGCAGAGAAAATGGCTGCAAGGGCACAACAAGTGACATACCTTTTTTAACAGGATCACATATGATTAAACACTCACTAGATGCCAACATGAACCTGTCAATGTAAAAAATTTAATTGTGCATGTCATGTCTTGCCAACTCCCAATATGGACGAGTAATGCATGTACCTCAACAGCTTGTAAAGCATCACTGGATGTCGGTAACTGCAAATTAGATCAGTGAACAACTGCTGGATGTACAAACAGTTGATGTAACAGTGCGAACAGAAGCTTTGCTGGTTGCAACATAATGACCATTTCTCATCTGACCCACAGGTGACCAAGAATTCACTGCAGAGGACGACACCACCAACCTGCAGAGCCAGTCCCCCACCCCGGAACAGAGACTACTGGATGAAGACTCCCTGGATTCCTTGGATGAGGAGCCCCAAGCCAGCACATCTGTAGTGGCAGGCCGCAACCAGGCCCAGGCACCCATTGTCCCCACAACCACACCTGCTGCAACCCATGACCTTCCCCAGACAGCTGTTGTCACGGCCTGTGTGGCAACCACCACCACCACAACAGCTGCCCGCAACACCCTCCCTGCCCCAGGTGATGAGCACCCCACGACATCTACTGAGGAGGTCAGGGAGAGGATGCAGCGGAGCAATGTGGGGAGCCAACAGGCCCGTGGCAGCAGTGTAGGTGGGAGGGGAAGGGTCATGCAGAGGGGAACTGAGCCTGGGACGGAAGCCCTGTCCCACATCAACAGAGTCCTTGGGGCATACGAACAGGCCCAGGGACGAATGGGCCGGTCTGAGGAAGATTCTCGGGAGCTCCTCCTGCTGATGAGGTCCATGGACACCCGCATGGGACAAATTGTGGACCTCTTTGGGCAGCAAGTGGCGATCCTGAGGGACAGGCCAGCACAACATTCAACATCTCCGCCTCCCCCTGATGGGCAGCAGGATGACAGTTCGTCATCCTCCCCTGCGTCCACAGAGGGGGGTGAGTCCTCAGACACCACTGCCCCTGCAGCACAGGCCCCTCCAGTCAAGCACAAAAGGGGCCGTCCAAGGAAAGGCCAGGAGGCATCACGTGCCAAAGCACCTGCCAAAGGCAAGTCCCGGAGCCAGCCATGATGGCAGACCACTGCACCACTGCATTTACCTTTTGGACTATCCTTCCCCACACTGCCATGTGAATGGCATCTGTCTGTTGGACTGGGTCTCCACATCACTGTGGTGACTACTCAATTATCTCATCTACCATGACCGTCAACTCATTTCTTCAAATTCCCCCCCCATGTACATTTTCTCGACCCTCACATGTCACAATTGTAAATAAATACACCTTACACACATGTTGTTGTGTCTGCTCCGTCTTTAATATAGGATGTGCAACCTTCACCGTGATGTAAATGTCCCAGGGAAATGGAATGTCGGTAGGCAAGGAGAGGCTGAAGGGACCTAGGAAAAACATTAGAACAAGAGTCACTTGTTTTGGTGTGGCATCACACACATCACACAACACTTGTCAACAAGGTCCTCCAATCTTCACACATTACACAGAGCAACAGTCGCCATGGAGACATCCTGTATCTGTGTCAAACTACCCTAACCCACAAACATTGCCAACCAGCAAGGAGTGAACACAAGGCTGCAGTCACCAAGCTCACATACACCCTCACAGCAACTGCAACACCATCAGACCATGTGTCCCTCCTACATCGTCACTCACCTTCAAGTGAAGTAGCGGTTGATGAGCTGTTGACGCATGTTGACACCTTCCTCCTCTCCACTGTCCTCGTCACTGGACCTGGGTTGGTTTGCTCATCATCATCCAGGATCAGGGGTATTGCCTTGCGAATGGCCAGGTTGTGGAGCATGCAGCATGCCACGACTATCTGACACACCTTCCTTGGCAAGTACATCAGGGCACCTCCGGTACGGTCCAGGCAGTGAAATCGTGACTTTAGGAGACCAAATGTACGCTCTATTACACGCCGTGTCCTCCCATGGGCATCATTATATTGCACATCAGCTGCTGTCACAGGATTCCGCAGTGGGCTCAGCAACCACGGACGGTTAGGATATGCAGAGTCACCTGGGTGTGAGAAACACAGATTAACCTTGATGTTCCACAATGCCACAGGACAGCATGTCACACACACACCACGCTACTCCACTATGCATACTCACCCACAAGCCATGCACGCTCAGGAAGCAGATTGGCCATCAGCTGCGGGACGATGCTGCTGCGCATGATGTGCGAATCATGGGCTGACCCGGGATACCTGGCACACACGTGGGAGATGATCATGTCCGCCTGGCACACCACTTGAACATTTACTGAATGGTAATGCTTCCGATTTCTGTACACTTGCTCACGTGCCTGTGGTGGCACAAGCCCAACATGTGTGCAATCAATGGCACCAACAACATGGGGGATGTGTCCAAGGGCATAAAAATCTCCCTTCACAGCCACCAACTCTGGCCCCCTGGGGAATTGAATGTATCTGTCCTTGTAGTTCATCATAGCTGACAGTACATCCCTCAGCACCATGCTGAACATCAGTTGTGACATCCCACCTGCGCTTGCTACCGTGTGCTGGAATGAGCCTGTCACAAAGAAATGCAGGTACACCATCACCTTTGAAGTCGCAATGAAAGCTGTTGGATATGTGCGACGTGGCTGCAGGTGGGGCTCCAACATGGCACATAGGTTTTGTAGGGAAACTCTATCCAGCCTGAATTTGCGGATGATCTCTTCATTCTCCATGTCAGCCAGCACTGTGAATGGACGATGGATATTGGGCCTCCTCCTAGGTCAGATGAAAGTGCACATATGTCAATGAAACACACCATGAGATGTACAGGACATTTCACATTTCTACAGACACATTGCCAAATGTTACAGACTGCACCATCAACCAACAGAGCACTGCACAAGTCGGTACACATCAGGCACACTACTCGTACACTTGTCCCCTTCCCTGCAGCAATGATCTGTGCACACCTCCTGCTCATTGGCATGCACAGTGGGATATGGCACCACATGTGTGCGCACACCTGTGAGTATTACCCCAGCATATGTGTCAAACTACAATACTACCCTAGCACACCATGCTGCTGTCCATGATACACCTCCTAACACAGGTTGCACATGGCACACATCAAGTACACACTGACCACAGCCTGAGCGTGGTGAACACATGTGTGCATGTGCAATAGACAATGTGACAGTCAATGATGCCCCTAGTTCACACAATGAGACAGCATTGTGCGTTACATTGCACCTACACACATTGACCATTAGCTACATATGCTATGCAACACAAAAACTGTACAGTCTACATGCCCTTACACATCACATGTGACATGTGCGTGTGTATGTGTCAATGCAATTTATCACATACACATATATGGCATGTGTAGGTGACATGGAGTTAAATGTCCCATTCGTTATGTTGGCCTCATGAGGGTCCTTCAATGTTGGAGACACTGGGCACTGTTCATGTTGGGCTATGGATAGAGATGGATGACCCCATATGTGCAGCAAACCTGCTCCGCAAGTCCACGGACGGTCACTACAGGCACTGTATGGCACCCATCTGGCGGTGCCTACCGCCTGGCCCCTTCGGACTGTCACCGCCAATACCCCAGATACGATCGCGGTAGTCTCAGCCATATCTACATGTGTATATCGCGGTTGGCATGCACCGCTACCCAGCTCACAGTCACTACAGGCACTGTATGGCACCCATCTGGCGGTGCCTACCGCCTGGCCCCTGCGGACTGTCACCGCCAATACCCCAGACACAATCGCGGTAGTCTCAGCCATATCTACATGTGTATATGGCGGTTGGCATGTACCGCTACCCAGCTCACGATCACTACAGGCACTGTATGGCACCCATCTGGTGGTGCCTACCGCCTGGCCCCTGCAGACTGTCACCACCAATACCCCAGACACGATCGCAGTAGTCTCAGCCATATCTACATGTGTATATGGCGGTTGGCATGCACCGCTACCCAGCTCACGGTCACTACAGGCACTGTATGGCACCCATCTGGCGGTGCCTACCACCTGGCCCCTGCGGACTGTCACCGCCAATACCCCAGACACGATCGCGGTAGTCTCAGCCATATCTACATGTGTATATGGTGGTTGGCATGCACTGCTACCCAGCTCACGGTCACTACAGGCACTGTATGGCACCCATATGGCGGTGCCTACCGCCTGGCCCCTGCGGACTGTCACCGCCATGGACCATGCCCTGGCAGCCAATGGGAAGCACCCTCGCAGTAGCCTGATGCAATTTTGAAGATAACGGTAGGCGTGTTCCGCAACCGCGTAGCCGGTCATTGGAAGCATTCAAAAGATGCACCACCGCGGTAGCGCGCGCCTGGCCCCTGCGGTGTGTCACCGCCATGGTCCATGCCCTTGCAGCCAATGGGACGCACAGTAGCGGTTGCTTCATATGGGTTTGAAAATCGCGGTAGGTGTGCACAGCCACCGCGGAGGCGGACATTGGATGATTTAAAAAATAGCAGACCTGGTACACCAATTGCAGCGGCGTGGGACCACTGACACAGCCCCAGGGGCCTATATATGTGTGGGAGGGTGCCCCACATTTCCACTGCTACCAGGGACTGCTGCCTGCCACCCTCCACCTGATGCTGCTGCCTCCAGGGACTGCTGCCTGCCACCCTCCACCTGCTGCTGCTGCCTCCAGGGACTGCTGCCTGCCACCCTCCACCTGCTGCTGTTGCCTCCAGGGACTGCTGCCTGCCACCCTCCACCTGCTGCTGCTGCCTCCAGGGACTGCTGCCTGCCACCCTCCACCTGCTGCTGCTGCCTCCAGGGACTGCTGCCTGCCACCCTCCACCTGCTGCTGCTGCCTCCAGGGACTGCTGCCTGCCACCCTCCACCTGCTGCTGCTGCTGTCCCCAGGGACTGCTGCCTGCCAGCCCTGAACTCCACCTGCTGCTGCTGCCACCTGTCCACAGTGATGTCGAGGACACAGAAGATCCGGGCCAGTCCCTTCACCAGCGAGGAGCTGGAGGTCCTGGTGGACGGGGTGCTTGCACAGTACCCAAGGCTCTATGGTGCCACTAATGTCGTGGTAAGTCTCCAACAGTGTGAGTGAGAGTGCAGGGGGGGCACACGTGAGGTGGAGGTGCTGCAGTATGTGTCAGTGAGTGTGGGGCTCTGGCATGCTCTGCCTAGCATGTTTTCTCCAGGGGGAAGGGCTGTGTAGCCTCTTCCACACGTTTCCCTGCATGCCCATCCAGATTTGAGGGACATGTATTGTCCTGTCAGCCATACAGTGAATCAGCAAATTGGTAATGCAGGAGTCAGGCCAGTGATTGCTTGTGTGAATGGCTGTGTGGGTCCCAAATGTCCCTCTCAGTGTCAGCCCACCTGGCCTGCACAGTCGCCGCCCAATTCCCACAAGTACACATCACTGCATGTACAGTGTGTTCCATGTGTCTTTTGTTCACACATCTTCATCAAAGAGCCATCTCAGCCCTGTAGATTGCACACGACAAGCCTTGTGACAAGGGTGTGTGTATGAGAGTTGATGTCACTGTATGTGAGCTCCATGACACAGTGAGCCATTCACAGGGCTAGGACATTGGGGGCTGCGCAGTGTTGGACACAGTGAGTCCACCAACAACCATGGGTTGCTATCTAATCTATGTGTTGCTCTAGCTAACAGCGGACAGTAGATGTGGGCAGACTACACATTGCTTGATGTGCTGGCATCCTGCATGTGAATGGGATGTAGAGGTACTGTGTCCACCCTCCCACCTTCATGGATTCACGTGTGGTTCTCCAATGCCGTTGTACCATGTGCCATGCATTCTTGGCTCTGTTACACATATCTGTTGATTTGGGATGAGTGAGTATCGTGCCACTGTTTTGAGAGATTTTGGTAGTATACACTGTGTCACTGATGTATTACCCCTCTTGTCTCCCATGCCTGCAGCTGAAAGTCCACCAGCGTAAAGCCGTGTGGAGGGCCATTGCCTCCAAGGTGCGTGATCTGGGTGTGTCAAACCGACGGCACAGCCACTGTCATAAAAGGTGGGACAACATCTGCCAGCTGAGCAAGAACGTGGCCGAGATGACGCTGGGGCTGCTCCCTCGGAGCGGCAGGTTGGCCCGACGCACCATGACACCACTAATGGCCCGCATCTTGGCCGTAACACAGCCTGAGTTGGATGCACAATTGAAGGAGCATCAGCAGCAAGCTAGGGGTGAGTATTTGTTGACGGGTGGCTTTGGCAGGGAGTGGCTGAATGTGTCCACAGATTGGACAAACTCTGAGCTATGTGAAGTTGGTAGTGTGATGCAGTGGATTGTAAGTGGAGTCTGTGCTGGGTGCATCTGACATGCATTTGTCCCACCTGTACTCACTGATGTGATCTGCGCAATGTGCATTGACATTGCAATCAAAGCTGTGGCATTCAGGTACCTTGTGCAGTGGGGTACTGTGTGAATTCATATTGCTGGTGACGGCAGTGTGCCTAATCTGAGTGTGTTTCAATCAATGCGTGCAATGACTGACAGCAGATTTCAGCTGCTACAACTTCTGAGGACAATGTGCTACAGTACTTGTGCCCGTGCAAGCAACATGGTGGCTGGCATGCGCTAATGGCCATTGTGGGCTATTATGTTGTGGTCTGTGTGTGGGTGCTCCCCTACTGCTCCATCCATGTACGTAATTGACACCATGTTGTGGTGTTCATCCTTGCCATCCTCAGCACCCTGTGTGGTCAGAGAGATTTTTGTGCCAGTGTCTGAAGTGGGCCACAGGCAGGATGGTGTGCTGTGTGAGTCACCGGGATCACTTATGGCTGGATTTGTTCTTTACATGCACTGTTGGGTTGATAATTGAGGTGGCAATGTAGATTTAGTCAGGGTGATGTGCAACGTGGATAACACATCTTCTTGAATGGTGATTTACTTGCACATGTTACTTCAGTTGGTGCCACTCCACTAACACTACATCTCTCTCCCATGTAGCATCTCCCGTGTGCGCTGAGGGACAGGGGATGGACACCAGTGGTGAGGCATCCAGTGCAACAGCCGCACCGGAGCAGAGTGACACAGATATGACCAGCGCCGAGGAGGGGGACAGGAGTCTGCTGGAGGAATCACAACCCGAGACGCAAAGCTCTACGTCATCTGACGCCAGCGGTGACACATCCATGTTGGGGGCCACAGGGAACGGGGACTCTGCCTCCTCTTCCGCCACACAGCGTCCAGTGCCCAGCCTCCCATCTACTTCCACTGGTGCTGCCCGTGTTCGCACAAGTCGAAAGGGAAGAGTGTCCTTCACCCCAGGCACTGCTGCCCCGGCCCATGTCAGCCCTGCAGCCCTCAGTGCTGAGTCAGTAGAGCTATTGCGCCAGATGCACAGGAACACACCCTTTGTTTCCTCTCCACCAGGGTTTTCATGGAGGAGGAACCGCCATGAAAACCCTGGAGGAGAGGAAACTCCAAATATGCTTGGCAGGACCGCGGAGATACCACCAAGCATATAGATGCCTCTACACCACCACAACCCCACCATGGAACAACAGTTACCTGGCTGCTGCAGCAGTGCTGTGGCAGTCCCACCGCCCATCTCGGAATAGGGCGGTGGGGAGATCACCACATCCGTGCCCCCACGAGTCTTTCGGTCCGTGGACCACCAGCTCGTAATCAGGGCCTAAGAGCCCGTTCTCCTTAAAGACTCTGTACTAAATGCTTTTGTCATAATTACCATACTGCGGTTGTATGACGGAATAATGACTCCCTAAACCATGCATGTCTTAACAAAACGGTCTTAACAACAACAGCGTCTTTACTACGCATGACTTTACCACGCATGCCTTTACAATGAATTTAATTGTAAAGGCATGATTGAGAAAGGTATATGCGTGGTAAAGATCACACCCCAGCCCCCTGCCTTGAGCCTTAAAATCTGGCCCCCAGCCCTGCAATCTGCCCGCCCCAGCCACAAAAACGACCCCAACCCCCAACCCTGAGCCCTAAAATTCGGCCCTGCACCCCACAAAACTACCCAAACCCTAGCACTCCCGCCCTGAGCCCTAAAACTGCCCCCTCCCTGAAAACTGCCACTTCCCCCACCGCCCTGAGCTCTAAAACTTGGCCCTCAGCCCTAAAAAGGACCCCAATCCCAGCCCCCCACCCTGAGCCCTAAAACCGGTCTCCAGCCCAATAAACTACCCCAACACCCCACCCCCCGGCCCCAGCCCTACTTACTAAGCGGCATCCTGGTCTTTCCTGTCCCAATCCTTCCTGTTCCTCTCCCCGCCCATCCGCTCTGCATCTAGAGCGCTGACTGCCTTAACCACGCATATGCCTGGTTAAGGCATATGCGTGGTTAAGGCAAGCGTTGTTCCGCTTGCGCTGAAACAGCACGTGTGATTAAGCCCATCTTGTAAATGCTGCTTCCCCCATACTGCAAGCTGCATTCGATATATTTTTTATATTCATCAGGTAGACTAGAAGTAATATACTTGCAGGCCATTACATTGAAAAGTGTGGAAAGTCTTAACCTATATTAGCCATAGTGTTATGTGTTACAGGAGAATTATCTAATCGACATGCAGTACATGTAGCTAATGAGTGTTTGCCTGACTTTACAGGTAAATCGTAATGCAATATTCTTTAGATTGTTAATCCAATAAGATTCCTGAAGTAATGTTGCCTTGTTGACTTCTTTTAAGGCCAGAGGTATTTAACCTCAGGTCAGGAAAATAATCTATACCGGGTCTAGGTAAGGATGTTATGCAGCACATGTTTTTCCCAGTCCTCTTACCCCTGTATAATCAAGTGTAGGTTATAAGTAGCCTCCCTAGAGAACAGGATGGTCAAGATAGAGCAGCATCAGAGTCCTGACATCCTCACCTTAGAACAGTGAGTCTGGATAGGCGCGCGGCAGCGGCGAGGATAGGCGCGCGGCAGCGGCGATCCAAGATGGCCACCACCTGAAGAGCTCCGCTAATCCGAGCTCCGCTCGCCGACGAAGGGACTGCTTTAAGCAGCGCTTGCTTGCCGCAAATCGTGGTTTCCTGCACAGGAGCGTTCCAGCACCATTATGGCAAGTTTCTAGACCTTGAGAAGGTCATTTTACATCGTTATCGGCCCCGATGTTTCCTGCTCGACAGCGGCCGCCATTTTGTGATTTGCTTCATGCAGCACTTCACCCGACCATCAGGGGAATGTTCTCCGGATAATTCTCCTCTTTTTCGCAGCACTATCCCTGTTTTTCAATGCTGACCTTGTTGTGCTTTTACACCAGAAGAGACAGACCTACATTTTAACCGTCCTTTATATCGTCAGCTCCGTCTGTCTCCGCCTGATAGTGGCCGCCATTTTGTGTCTTTACTCATGCAGCACTTCGCCCGACTGTGAGGAGAATGTCCATCGGGCTGACCATGTTGCGCCTTACATTAAAAAGGCAATCCAGCATTCATACTAATCCTCTTGCTGCTGTGTGGGGCGGATGGTGGTTCTGCTGGATATATGCCTCTTCCTCATTACAGTGGATGTCACCGGATACAGTATTCAACTCGGTGGTATCTAGTGAAGTAACAACTTTTTTTTATTTTATGTGCAGACCGCCTTTCTATGTGGACACTTCGCTGGTCAATTCTTCTCGGCTTTTCTTCAACTACAATAATAAAGCCGTCTCCTGCTTTTCAATCCTACACTGCCTTCTCTCTGCCGTTATGGACTCTCATCATCCACACAAGCCCCAGGGGGTGCTGCGGGTGGACGGAAGGACACTGTGGCCGGTCCTGGTAAACGTACAAAGAAGGATCCACCCTCTCCGTCAAAATCACCGCTCCCTCTTACATTAGAAGATATAATGGAGGAACTACGTCTTATTCGTCCTTTTATGTCTGACACAGCTGCTACCCTGCAAAGGTTAGACGACAAATGGACTGGACTAGACCAGAGGCTTTCGGATGTGGAGCAAAAGTCAGTGACGCTCAAGATGTTCTCGCCAAGGTCGACTGCCTTACTAAAGAAGTCAGTTTGCTCAAGAAATCTACAGAGGACTTAGAAAATCGTAATAGGCGTAACAACCTACGCATTTATGGTATTCCGGAAGGTTCCGAAGGATCAGACATGATTATATTTCTGAAATCTCAAGTCCTTCAGATTGCTGGTTGTGCAAAATCCACAGACTTCAATATCCAGAGAGCTCATCGATTGGGTCCACAGAGTGCATCCTCTTCATCTAAACCCAGAGGTATAATTGCTTACTTTCTTCTCTACTCTGATCTCATGGAAATTCTCAACGCAGCTAAGCAACACAAGCAGATGTTCTGGTCCGGCCACAGGGTTTTCTTCAGTCAGGATGTCTCCAAGCCAACTGCTAATCGGCGCAAGGAATTCCTCGACCTTAGGCCTGCCTTGAGATCTATGAATGCCAGATATGGGTTAATACATCCTTGCTTCTTCAAAGTCACCTACAAAGACAGAACTTTCAGTTTTGAAGATCCGGCCGACCTTCGGAAGTTCATTCACACCCATAAAGGAGAATCCATGGAACTGAGCAAGCCTTAATTACTTTATGTTATTTCCTTGTTTGTTTTGGTTTGTCTCAGTATGTAGCTCGTAACCTATAATCAAGCCCTTGTCTGTTATTTTTCTCATTTCCCAGGCCTCCCCAACGTGGAACTGCTGTAGCTGTTCTCCGCTCGTGTCACCCCCTTGTATGTTATCTGTGACTCATGTTGCTGCAATTTCTTCCCAGTGTTTGGTAAGTTCCCTTCCTTTTGTTCGTAAGTTTGCCTTCTTGTTTTTACACTTGCCTCCTTACCTATTTTTAGAAGGCAATTTTGACTTTTCTCGGAGTCTCTTTGCCTGTGTGGTTGTCTTGTCTCTCGCCGCCCCCCCTCAACCGTCATTGTACTTCTTCATTTTGTTCTTTATGACTAAAGCCGTTCGGCTTTTTGTCATCTTCTCTTTGTTATCTTTCCTTGGGAGACTATGTTCTCCACCCTTGCTTTCTCTATTCCCCTCTTTTCCCTCCTCGCTTGCCATCTCTTTCTTTCCATCTCCTAACTGGCGATCATGCTTTTTCTCCCTATTTCCACTCCCTTCTCTTTCTCCGCTTTCTCTTCTCCTTCCTTCTGGATCTTTTCTTTGCACGGAGTCTGTCGTTTTTTTTTTTACTCTTTTACAACAAGGTTTTTACAATTACCTTCTCGCCTACTTCCTTCACCATACCAAAAAATGTTGTATACCTTTTTTTTTCCTTTTTACTACTCTATTTTACCCATTCCTTTTTCCTTGCTATATTCGTATCCTCCTGGTCTCTTACACTTTCCTTTTCATTGAATCTCTATATTTTACGCATTAACTTTTTCGCACTTGTCATGTTTAGAGGTTGTTTATTCTCATATGAACCTTACTTATGAAAAGTCTCCGCATCATTTCATGGAATGTAAAAGGTATGCGTAATCCTGTTAAGAAGCAGAGAGTACTGTCCCACTTGGCTAAATTGAAATGTCATATTGCTCTATTGCAAGAATCACACCTCAGATTACAAGACTTGCCCTCACTACGTAAACATTGGGTTGGTGACATCTTTTGCTCCCCAGCTGATAATAATAAGAACGGGGTTGTTATTTTATTTCATAAGTCATTGTCTGTTCAATTACAAACTGAATCTAAAGATACCAATGGTAGATGGCTTTTTCTAGACGTTACAGTTAACAACACTCCACTCTCCCTTTGCAATCTATATGGCCCGAATGGCACTGACTCATCCTTTTGGTCTGATTTCTCCACTCTCCTCGCCTCACATTCTGCAGATAATTTGATTGTGGGTGGAGACTGCAACCAACTTATGGATCCCTTTCTGGACCGAAAATCTCAAACCAGATATATCCCCAACAAGATGCAAAAATTTTTCTATTAGGCGATTACTGCTAGAGGATTGGTTGATGCCTGGAGAACCTCACACCCGGATGCACTTGAGTTCTCCTTTTTCTCTCCTGCACACAGATCTCATTCCCGAATAGATTACATTTTTCTCACTCAACATACCCTACAATTCATGAATGAGATCGAGATTGGCTCCATTCTCATATCCGATCATGCCCCCATCATTTTAGATTTAGATTACCCCTCACCCATATCCTCAACTCGGCGCTGGCGCTTTAACAATTCTCTTCTCTTGGACTCTCAATTTGTGGAACAGTTTTCGCTTTTTGCTCAAGAATTCTTTCTTCATAATCTCTCTTCTGTCTCTAAATTTCATCTGATATGGGATGCCTTTAAAGCCTCTGCCAGAGGTTTTATAATAAACTTTGTGTCTAGGAAAAGGAAGAAAGCTCTCTCTGAATCTACATCTCTCCTCAAACAAATCAAAACGTTGGAACACCAGTATTTTTCAGCCAATTGCCCTGATACCTTATCCAATCTGATTAAAGCGAAAATGCAATATAACAAACAGTCTTGGGATTCGGCTTGTAACAACCTTCTCAAATTCAATGCAAAAATGTATGGCGGACGGAACAAAGCCGGCAAAGCACTAGCTAATTACCTTAAAATCAAAAAACAAAAAGCTAAAATAGCTGCTATTAAGGATCCTTCCGGAGTTTTACATCTCTCAGATGCCAAGATTCTTGAGTGTTTTACTGATTACTATACCTCTCTGTACACCCCAGAATCGTCACCTTCTATTGATCTTATTGATTCATTTTTTCAACGCATCCCTAAAAATCCCGAAAATCAGGTCGATCTTTCCTCTTTAAATATTCCCATCTCCGAACAAGAAATTATCGCTGCTATTTCCCTTTTACCTAAAGATAAGACACCGGGTCCTGATGGTTTTACTGTTCGATTCTTTCTCCAATTTAAATCACTTTTGATTCCTCATTTCCTTTCCTTAATTACTCACTTTCTTACTACTGGTGCAGCGCAAGGCACGTTCTCTCAGGCTATGCTTTGTCTGATACCTAAAAAAGACAAAGATCTGTCCTTATGTAAAAACTATAGACCCATTTCTTTGATTAACACAGACTGCAAAATCTTTGCAAAATTACTCGCCATACGAATTAACAAAATTATCCCTGATCTTGTAAACATATACCAATCCGGATTTATCAAAGGTCGTTCTATTACGGATAACTCACGCACCTTTCTTAATATCATCCATTTGGCCTCTAAATTCGATTCTCCGTTAGCCGCCATAACATTAGATGCTGAAAAGGCGTTTGACAGGGTTGAATGGGAGTTTATTTTCAGTGCCCTAAAATGGCATGGATTTGGCCCTCCCATCCTTCAATATATTCAACTACTTTATTCAGTCCCGACCACTTCAGTCTGGGTAAATGGTTGCCAGTCCCGGTATTTTCCCCTTCTTAGAGGGACTAGACAGGGCTGCCCTCTTTCTCCTCTTCTTTTTATCCTTGCGTTGGAACCCTTCCTAGAAACAATCGAACGGTCTCCTCACTATACAGGTCTTCAATTTAAATCACTCAATCTTAAATTTACCGCATATGCTGATGATATTCTCTTATACATTTCTAACCCATCCATTTCTCTGCCGGCTTTCTTTTCACTTTTGCAGGAGTATTCGGGTGTATCTGGTTATAAATTAAACGTGGAAAAGTCTGAAATCTTACCACTTAACAAATTTTGCCTTCCTTCTATGTTTACAAATACTGGTTTTGAGTGGACTTCTAGACATATCAAATGCCTTGGTATCTTATATGCTAACACCATCAAGGAAACTATCAAAATAAACCTGGCGGACATCCTCAAGAAAATTTCCGCCCTGACTGAGGGTTGGTCACCACTATTTCTTTCATGGTGGGGCAGGGTAGCCACCATCAAAATGATGCTTCTTCCTATCATAAATTTGTATTTATCCATGCTTCCCATTTCTCTTCCTAACCCCTTTTTTCGTGTTATTAATAGTTCTCTATCCAAGTTCCTCTGGAACAAGCGTAAACCTAGGATTTCATTGGCTCGCCTTCAATCCTCCAAAGAATTAGGTGGTGTCAATTTTCCTAATATTCGCCATTATCACTCTGCTTTCACTCTTAAGCAAGTATGGACTTCTCTTTCTGAGAGCTCAGAACTGCCTCCAACTGCATGGAGACTGTTGGAGAAAGCTCAATACTCTCCTTTCTCTTTTACCTCTGCTGTCTCTTTGTCCCAACCTCCGAAACGTTTCTCTTCCCCTATTTTTATTCACTCCAAAGCAATTTCCACCTCTCTGATTCACTCACACTTACCGTCAGCTGACCCCTTTTTTCGCACCCCAATTTGGTATAATAAATCCATTAAGATTAACAAACGTACTCTATTTTGGAAGGAATGGATTGACAAGGGAATTATTACACCACAACACTTAATAAAAGATGGTTCCCTTATGGAGTTTTCGGATCTTCAAGCCTTTTATAACGTTTCCGCCTATCATGCCCTTCATTATCCCATGCTTAAGGAATCTCTCACATCTCTCTTCCTTCAGGACCCTCACACCACTATTTCCAATCTGACATTCCCTACTTCCATTGATTTCTCCACTCAATTTAGTGCCTCTTCAATATATAAAATACTATCATACCCTGCGAAAATTAGAACCAAATCCAAATTAGAATTCTCATGGGAAAAGGATCTTGCCCTAGAAATCCCCATACGCACATGGAACTCCTTATGGAAAAAAATTCATACCGCCTCACGCTCTGCTAGCACTACTCAGACTTCATATTATTTTTATAATAGACTTTTTCTCACCCCCTACGATATGTACAAATTTAAGTTATTAGACTCTCCCAAGTGTTGGTCTTGTACTAATAATAATAGTGATTTCATGCATATGTTTTTTCATTGCCCTTTGGTTAAATCTTTTTGGGCCCAGGTTTGGTTAAAATTGAATGATATTTTAATGTCTATAGTTCCTTTTGAAATTTCACATGTTTTTCTGGGAAGTTGCTCTCCTGTTTGGGATGCTCATGGTTATGCTGGAAAATTTATTGATCTATTTCTTGCTATTACCCTCCAAATTATAACCACCAACTGGAAGGACACCTCAAAGATTTCAATCCAAGCATGGTGGAATTTATTATGCCATCACCATAGACTGGATCGTGCCTTTGCTAATTCCACTGCTCTGTTGATCAAAAAAGACTTGTTATGGTTACCTCTAACCTCCTTTCTCTCTAGGTCGAAAAATTAATCATATACATGTTACAATTTTTATTGTAGTTTATATTATTACATATCTTATGTTTCTTCTGATATTAATCTTTCTTCTGTTCCCATCTCTTCCTTTCCTCTCTCCCCTTTCTTTTCTTTTCGTCTCTTCTCTTCCTTTCCTCTTTTATAAGTTTAAAAAAACGCATTTGATTTTGTACAGTTTTTACAACTGAGGTGTGATTCATTCCCAATTTTAATGCTAACGTTTATTCTGTATTGTTACTCCTCATCATATAATCTGTAGTGATGTTATACTTTGTTTACCACTTCAATAAAGCTTTCTAAACTTAAAAGAACAGTGAGTCTGCCATGTTTTTGCATTTCAGCACATATCCCTTCATCAAGAGTCCAATCAATGTCCGGCCAATTTGTGACTGTGCTTCAAGTGTCTGTCCTACCCAATAAAGTGATTATAAGCAGCTCTGCCTCACTGTGTTCACTTCCTGCTCTATAATATTCTCTTTCCTAGCAGCTCTTTCATTCTACATTATCTCCTTCCTGTCTTTAGTGATAAACCATTGTTTATTTCCATGGCAGTCCAGTCTTCAGTTCTTCAAATACCTTCATCACATTCTATTAAGCCTTTATCAAACACTTTGTTTTGACTATGCTTGCAATTATTATTGTATTGTATTTATTAAACTTATTTACAGCTTTGCTCTTCTCAAATGAAGGTCTTTCATCCGTTTCTATGTCACCCATTGTGGCTTTGTTATATTATCAATTACATTTTAAATAATACGAGGGCCTTCCCAGTGAGACTAGCACATGCTGTCACTTAGGCAGGATACCTCGGACAGGCTAAAATGTATTTGGCCAACCACTTCGATACCATTCTGGGTTGAAGTTACACTCCCCTCATATTTTAACATACTCCTTGGGGACACATAATAAAGTTTGACTTATTCGCTCAAGAGGTATTGTAACTCTTGCACTGCCTACACTACAATCTGCTACACCCACCCACACCTTAAAGCTCTACCTTAAAAAAGACCACAAGAGCTCCTCCCCAGTCTTGGTAGTTCTAGCCCACACCACTGACCTTAGGGAAGTGGTGTGAGAAGGAACCCTATAAGAAAACAGCCTACCTAAGGGTGGGTGAGGGTTTTCGTCCTAAAAACACATATTTTGTCTGTGACTCATCCAATGTGATGGGTCCCTTAAGACCTGATGCATCCCTTATGTGTTTTTGCAGTATGTTGGGAGTAATACATCACTGGTCTTTAAATGCTCCGATTTGACCCCATGTATGGTTTGAATACCCAGTCAGCACATAATGGTAATACTGTACCATACTTGAAGCAATATCTGTTGTAGTGTAGTTCCTATTTCCCTAATAGGCTCTGCGCATTGGAATAATATAACCTATAGGCTTGACATAGGACTGAGGTCGGTATGTCCCTATCGAGTATATTAAACTTAATTACTTGTGCCAGCTAGCTCAGAGGCCACTAGAAACTCCTTGAGAACAAGAAGGGAGTAGTTTCTGGCAACCGCATAAACATGACCACTTTGTTTCCCTTTAGAATCAGAACACGTCTCAGAATCGTGGAAACAATAGATTACAGTTTCACCCCAGTCAATCGTGCATGCTTAGTTTCTACAGAGTTACACAGAAAGGAAAGACGGGCGTTTCAATAAAGAGGTTTTATTGAACAGTCTTGTTTCTCGTGTAAGAGATATGTGCTGTTATGATCACAAGACAGTATGCAAGATAAATAATGTGCAGCGTAAGCAGTAGAAATAAATAATACTGCGCTAGCATTATCTTTTAGCATATATTCACATACATAAATAGCATGTGCTAAAAATGCGAGTACTCATACGATGCGTTTCTAAGCTAGTTCTACTCCAATGTAGCTAACCTAGTCTAGGTGTAGGGAAAGGTAAGAAGTAGGTGGAGTATTCTCTAGTATGGTATACTAAGAGTATGTTAAGTATAGTATGCCAAGAGTCCCTCTAGGTTCTAGTCAGCTCCATACCTTGAGAATGAGAGAGTTGGGAATCTCTTTCCGGACTCAAACTCTAACACCCCGCGAAGGGAGTCAGAACACTGGAAGCTGGATTCTTCTGCGTGCAGGAATGACAGCGTCTTCTCAGTGCGTCAGGCCGGGATACGGGCTCCTCTGAAGTCGAGGTCTCCTCTAAATTGCTTGGGCAAGGGAAGGTATATTTATACCTGATAGGTGCCTTGGAATGTTAGCATTGACGTGAAGTCGGACAGAGGAAGATGTCAGGAATGAACCCTTAAGGTATAACGGTTCATACATAATAGATGAGTTCTTGGAGAAATCAATAGTCCTGTGCTAGGGGAACTCCCGAAGCTTAAGGGTCTGGTTTCTAAGAACTCGTTGTGACGTTAGGGTGGGCGGATGTCGGTGACCATGCCTGTATTTGGAGTGCACGGTTAATGCCTAAATAAGGACTGGGATTCTATGCCTATATAAGGACATTGCGAATTGTGCCTATATAAGGACATGATTCAGGAAAACCTATATACGGACACCTAAAGCGGAATACAACACTGTGGTAACACTGTCAGGCATTAGACTTATGCAGATTATGATTTACAATGTGTCCTGATAATATTCCTCCAGTAGACTCTTAAGTTTCACTTCTACCATTTCATCTCCTTGTTTTGTAATTGGCAAAGTCAGGGTCGTACAGTCCTTTTATTCCACTCAGCATTTGTCCAGTGGGCTGGAACCCTTGGAGGCAGGTTTTAGGAAGGTCAGGGCTACTCCTGGTGCCTATTTCTCTTTCTCCAGCTCCTGAGGTTAATTAAAGAAGGCATAGGAAAGCTTCAAGTGAGAGCGAAAGAGAGGGAGGCAGGAGGAAGGTAGAGAGAAGGAGACCAGAGAGGGAGAAGAGAGAGGAGCGAAGGAGAGAGGGAATGGATGGATGAAAAGAGGGAGATTGCGCGAGGAAACAAATGGAGAAGGGCTGGTCCGAGCATTTTTGCCGGGGCTGCTTTTCTTTCCCCAGTCCAGCCCTGGACAAAGTACCATGACACTGGTCTAAAGTACATTCATCATATCAAGGAAAATATCCCGGAAACAATTTGATGACAATACAAAATGCTAAATAATAATTTCTTAAATGATAGGCATAAGATTTGCTCTATACAGCTACATTTTTGTATCTAGTTGTATAGTGGCTATTTATAGTATACATATTATGTTCAATGATTTTAATTATATATATAGATTTTTTTGCATGGATCATGTAGCACAGGATAAACGAGGAGGCGACAGACTACTGGCGCTTCATCGATTAGAATCCAGGTACATCATAGACACCCAGACAAAAATACCTATGGGGTTAAATAGTGGAGAAGAAATGGCTATACACTTGTAACTTATGTTGGTCTAGGACATAGTATACGTTGCATTCTTAATCATGATAAGATCCTATGGGGATAGTTGTGATGGGGGACGCCACTCAGTAAGGCTTACATGTAGCTTTAGAACTTGTTTTACTATGAGGAGTTATGATGCCGGTACCCGTTATGCCCATCCAAGGGCACAGTAATGTAACAATAATGAGGTACAGCAATCATGGCATCAGTGTTATTCAAAGTTCATACAGAACGGGATATCAAGTAACTTTTAGTCTAAGCCCAATGTCTGCACAGGGTTTCCACTTACTAATGTTTGTTTTAATATGATGGAAATATATGAGCATGCGGACAATTGTCCATTGTAGATGTTGACATAATATGTTTAGCCAGAGCTTTGTAAAAGGACTGTTGTGGCTGAAATACATCATTGAAGTGGAAATTGAGTGGTAAACCCATTTAGGGCGTAATGAAATGGCTTATGTTGATAAAGTAATATGATTTACGAACTCACTGTGGAAAAAAGAACGTTCCAATATGGCCGAAAAGTAAACATGTGGGCGTTTGTCCATCACTTATGTTGATGAATTGTTCAACCAATGAAATCATGTATTTAATGACGTCGTCTGATGGTGCCCTCTGTCATTGAGGAAGGCGGAAGCCGAAACGCGTCTGCGTGTACGATCGCCCTAATAAAGTCAGGGTGAACTGCTCCCGAGAGTGCTGGTGTTTTTATGCCGTGCAGCTGTGAAATTGAAGCGCGCTTTCACCTTCGTGCTAAGGAGCACCCGCTCGAGAGTGCAGGGTTTCAAGGTGAAGTTCAAAGGAGCCGAATATATATATATATATATGGAATAAAAAAACACCTTTAAACCAAGCATTCTTCATGTGCGTGCTCTCTTCCTAGTGGAGCAGGGTTGTGTTTGGATATAGCTCAGTGTCGGCGGTCGGCACTGTACACGCACCACCAGTCGTTACTTTGGGCTAGTAAACCTTCAAATCCGGGTTGACCGGATAAGGACCTAGCTGGGATGTAGACTTTCACTCAGTATGAGCTTGAAAATCTTGAGGAAGGAAAACTTTCCTTTCTTGAGTCCCCTCACTCACCAGGGTTTCCCCACGGTGACATGCTTCATCATTGGGGCCATCTCAGCCCGCTGCGGGCTGAGGCGTTCTCCGACTTGCGATTAGACGTAGGAGCACTAATCTTGAGGAGCTATGTGTGGTGCAGTGATGTGGTGGAGTGGAGTGTATTAAAAAGTACCTAACTAGTGGGCAGGAAAAACTTTATTCGGGCTCCTAGTTGGTCTATTAAAACCGGGGTGAGTCTCTAGTGGGCCTATCCAAATGCGTTAGGGGTCCCTAGTAGACGTCAACATGTTTCGAGCTTCCCCACAGCTCTTCTTCAGGACAACACAGGGTCCCGCCCTGTGTGTACCACTCCAAAGTGATCTACAGTGAGATAAGTGAAAAAACCTAAACGCTGCAAAATGAAGCAGGTGTTAGTAATACATACGGTACACAATTGTCACGTAGTATAGGTACATAATAGTCCCATAGTAGCTGTAAAAGAATAAAGAAAGAACAAAGGTTAAGGTTACCTAGCCCCCTATTGGGGGTCGGTGGAACGAGGCGTAATACCCAAGGGCTCCTTGCGATGCGTGCTCTCATTCTGCCAAAATGTGATTAACCATGCAGAGCTGCGAAAATAACATGCTAGCCTAAAGTTATGGTGGAATTTAAAGAAGAAGGGGTTAAAAATGCACCTGGTAACTACACCGTGGACATGACAAACATAAAAACAGAACATTTAACGTAAAACATGAACAACATACTGTATATTAAGCAACAATGTGCCTCATGGTCTCAATCGGGGGGGAGAGGGTTCCGTCTGGAACTCTAGAAAAAACGGGGGAGAAACGTTGTCATTAGCCGTTTGTCGATCAAGGATCGCGTTGGGGACGAAAGATGCAAAAGGAAAACCAAAAACGCGCCGAGGGCAAACCCCGCAGTGTGTTCGGTTTCCATATCCAGCCTGTAAAGCAAATCCACTTACTTGTGTGCTATCCTCTCAGTCAGTAGACCTAGTGATCCTCCCTCGAGACCGCATATTGGCGTCTCTCGCTGGGGAGCTGGGTTAAAAGGGAGTGTTTCCGTCCAGTCATACTAGGATGACTAGAATGCAAAACTTCCCAAAATGGCCGCCCAGTAACGTGCTAATGGCGTAGCCCTGTTGGGAATGAAAAATGTGCTTGTTTCATAAATGGAAAACGGGGCTAAAGTACGTGCTATCGAGTAATACAAAAAACAGAGACATAAAAAGACATTAAAACAGTGGTTACACAAATGGTGTATTGGTCGTAGCAATGTGCAGCCAAACATGCGGTTGTAGCTGATCGTGAAAGGCTGAGTGCGTTACTTTACACTGCATGCTTCGTTTTCAAGGGGTATGTTGCAGGATTACTGCCATAGGTGGGGTGTTTGCTGGCATGAATATGTATCCATTTTGGTTAATCACCTTAGAGGTGCTCGACTAAGGGATGAGGGAATGGTGTATTGGTCATGACAGTGTGCCGTTAAACATGTGGTTGACCAAGCAATCCTTTGGAGGATAGTATGAAGGTTACTGTGTATTGCGTGTAATAACTCGGAGCTGATAGTACCCACTCAATTGATGGTGTAAGACTGGGGGTCTATCCCGCTCTTCCTGCGGTTTGTCAGTAAATGCAAGATAGATAATTGTTATAACACAGATAAATCTGTTAAGTGTCTCATCATCAGCTAGGGAAATCTGTGTTGAAATGGATGTATTGGGCAACCACTGAGACCCTAAAGTGTGAGTCATTGGGTGAATTGGCCCCACGGAATATTGTCATTCAAACCTTGACTGTCTGCCCGTAGTTTGAAAACCCAACGTTGTTCTTTCTCATGGAGTCTATGTTCTTGATTCTCACTGTTCTTGATGTGTTCTAAGACCACCCACTTCATGTCGTTGGGTGTGTGCTTAGTTTCTATGAAGTGAGATGTCATTTTAGTAGTGGCCCTCTGACACCTTATGTTGCTACGGTGTTCCACTATTCGGGTGCTTACTTTTCTGGTAGTCATCCCAACATAGTGGAGGTTGCAGATGCAGGTGATCAGTTATACGACTCCTGTGGTGTTACAGTTAGTGAAGTTCCGTAATTCCCAGGTCATTTTGTTGTTGAATTCCACTTTCTTGGTGGCAGTAGTCAGGTGGCAAACGCTGCAATTGCTGCAGGGATAGTGTCCTCCTGGTAATGGTTGAAGCACCCTTTGTGGTCCATCTGGGTTCCCCATATTTCTCGGGCGTGTGTGGACAAAATGGTTTCTCAGGTTTTTGCTTTTCTTATGGCTGAACATGGGTTTTGGTATATCTAAATCACCACTATTGAGAGTCCGCCAATGTTTGTTCACTATTTTCGTTACTTTATTGGATGCAACGTTGTAGGTGGTTATGCATATTGGTCGTTTCTCCTTTATTGCTGTTTGTCGAGGTTCAAGGAGGGCCTCTCTATGATTATTCAGGGCTCTTTTTTTGGCTTTGGACACTAAATGTCTAGGGTATTTCATTGCTATAAGTTTCTCTGCCAGGTCTCTAGCTTGAATCTTGTAGTCATCCCTTTCTGTAAAGTTACGTCTTAAACGCAAAAATTGTCCGAAGGGAAGATTCTCTTTCAATTGTCTTGGGTGGAAACTGTCGTATATTAGGAGACAGTTTCTGGCTGTAGGTTTGAAGTGAGTGGTGGTTGTTAAGAGACCATTGTGGGCTTTGATATTCAAATCAAGGAAAACCATTTGGGATCTGCTCATGGTGAAGGTAAATTTAAAAAAAGGGTCTTGCAGGTTTAGCCAGTTAATGAAGTCTGATGCTTCTGCTTCATTGCCTCTCCATATTATGAACACATCGTCAATATAACGTTTCCATAGTTGGAGGTGTGCAAAATATGAGTTTGAATCATGCAATATCTTTTGCTTCTCAAGGTAGTGGACATAGAGTCCTGCTACACTCGGCGCAAAGGTGCTCCCCATGCTGGTGCCATGCTGTTGGCGGAACAGTGTGTCTTCAAATTTGAAGTAATTCTCAGTGAGGGCCAGCCGGCAACACTCGAGATTGAGGAAGGCTGCTGTGACAGCCGAAACGCGTCTCTCTGTGTTGCCGGGTTGGAGGAGACCATATGGAATAAAAAAACACCTTTAAACCAAGCATTCTTCGTGTGCGTGCTCTCTTCCTAGTGGAGCAGGGTTGTGTTTGGATATAGCTCAGTGTCGGCGGTCGGCACTGTACACGCACCACCAGTCGTTACTTTGGGCTATTCAGTCGACCGCAGTGTGGAGCAGAAGGAGTACGGTAGTGCTAATCTGATAAGCCCCCAGGGATTCCGCCGGAACGAGGAAGAATGGATGACAGCAGTGCGGGAGGCGGAGATCTCAACGCGGGAGGTCTTTTGACATTCAGCGCGGGGTCTTGCCTTCCCGTGACTCGAAATGCCTCACGCTTTGGACCAATGGATTTCTGGTGACTGGGCACCGTTCCAGCCGACGCTGCTACGGTGAGGTCTCCTAGGCTGATGGATTTTTTTCAACAATGTTCTCCCCCGACCCTGCACAGTGACTAAGTTAGATAGACTGCGGGTATGGGTATTCAATCGAGACGGGCTGACACCTGCCAAATTAGGATGTGTTTCTCTTTACATTCTCGGCTATAATGGAATCCACTTGGGAACTAGCAGTGGGAGCAGGGAGGTGAAGCCGGATGTGTACCACTATTTGCCCGCTAAGCATTGAACCTTCCCAATTACCGGCTGAAATGCGCAGGTGAAGTTCCATTAATCTGTCAGGACGGGACATTCTCCGTTGATGTCCACAGATTGGTTGGTGACTGCCTTACAGGCTGGTTATGATTGAGAAGGGGCATTATGGGACTGGTAGTTCCGCTGGGGGTGACATACCGAGTACGGGCGGTATCTAAGCTCCTCAAATACACACTTTGTGTTGATTTTAAACTTGGTATTTAATCAGCTCCATATCGTAATCACGAGTGAAATCTACCGACATTATTTCAAGTGGCTTCCGAGCTATTACAAAGGGATAGCCGTATGGAACTTTATCTCCTTGACATGCCTAATCCCCGCATACCACAGTGTTTTAAAAATGGAATATATTAATGTTTGTGCTATTTTGCATCAATATGAGATTGATTTAGCATTTGACTAAAATTATTGCAAAGGTCATTTCGTTAATATGGGAGTTACAAGTGCATATTGCAGGTACAATGGGTGGGACCGATGACGCATTACGCAGGTCAAAGGGAGCATATTATGCACTAAGCATTATGCATTCTTACTATTATGATTACATTTAGAATAATCATCGTGACCACCAGAGGTATTCAACACATTTCAAGTGAATGCACCTGCGTGCTTGTGTTCGATATTTGAATCTTTTTTTAAAAGTGAAAGCAATATGTTTTTTATGTCTATGATTTAACATAGTATAAAAGTTTTAGCAAAATGGTGCTTGCCAGATTGAGGAAGGCTGCTGTGACAGCCGAAACGCGTCTCTCTGTGTTGCCGGGTCGGAGGAGACCCTATGGAATAAAAAAACACCTTTAAACCAAGCATTCTTCGTGTGCGTGCTCTCTTCCTAGTGGAGCAGGGTTGTGTTTGGATATAGCTCTGTGTCGGTGGTCGGCACTGTACACGCACCACCAGTCGTTACTTTGGGCTAGTCAGTCGACCGCAGTGTGGAGCAGAAGGAGTAGGGTAGTGCTAATCTGATAAGCCCCCAGGGATTCCGCCGGAACGAGGAAGAATGGATGACAGCAGTGCGGGAGGCGGAGATCTCGACGCGGGGAGGTCTTTTGACATTCAGCGCGGGGTCTTGCCTTTCCCTGACTCGAAATGCCTCACGCTTTGGACCGATGGATTTCTGGTGACTGGGCACCGTTCCAGCCGATGCTGCTACGGTGAGGTCTGCAAGGCTGATGGATTTTTTAGAACAATGCTCTCCCCTGACCCTGCACAGTGACTAAGTTAGATAGACTGTGGGTATGGGTATTCAATCGAGACGGGCTGACATCTGCCAAATTAGGATGTGTTTCTCTTTACATTCTCGGCTATAATGGAATCCACTTGGGAACTAGCAGTGGGAGTATGGAGATGAAGCTGGATGTGTACCACTATCTGCCCGCTAAGCATTGAACCTTCCCAATTACCGGCTGAAATGCGCAGCTGAAGTTCCATTAATCTGTCAGGACGGGACATTCTCCGTTGATGTCCACAGATTGGTTGGTGCCTGCCTTACAGGCTGGTTATGATTGAGAAGGGGCATTATGGGACTGGTAGTTCCGCTGGGGGTGACATACCGAGTACGGGGTGGTATCTAAGCTCCTCAAATACACACATTGTGTTGATTTTAAACTTGGTATTTAATCAGCTCCATATCGTAATCACAAGTGAAATCTACCGACATTATTTCAAGTGGCTTCCGAGCTATTACAAAGGGATAGCCGTATGGAACTTTAACTCCTTGACATGCCTAATCCCCGTATACCACAGTGTTTTAAAAAATGGAATATATTAATGTTTGTGCTATTTTGCGTCAATATGATATTGATTTAGCATTTGACTAAAATTATTGCAAAGGTCATTTCGTTAATATGGAAGTTACAAGTGCATATTGCAGGTACAATGGGTGGGACCGATGACGCATTACGCAGGTCAAAGGGAGCATATTATTGCACTAAGCATTATGCATTCTTACTATTATGATTACATTTAGAATAATCATCGTGACCACCAGAGGTATTCAACACATTTCAAGTGAATGCACCTGCGTGCTTGTGTTCGATATTTGAATCTTTTTTTAAAAGTGAAAGCAATATGGGGCATATTATCAACGGCTTTATCGCCGCTTTAGCTGCACTTTTTGCCGCTAAAGCGGCGATATTTTTATCGCCCTATTAGCAAGCTGTCGCTAACAGGCGTTAGCGACAGCTTTTAGGCGTTAGCGGCCGGGATTTACATCGCCTTGCATGTCAGCGATAATTATCGCTAATGACATGCAAGGAAGGCGTTCCCTACTAAAAGCGACTGAAAACAGTCGCTAACACCACTATTAGCAAGGCAGGCGAAGCGATAAAATAATTCGCGCTAAGCGCGTTTATCGCTAGATTTTATCACCTGCTAGTGAGGATGACTTACCTGTTTAAAGTATAGGAGGTGGATTCTAATGCTGAATCCACCTTAGCGATAATGCGAGAATATCGCTGCTTTTCCAGCGATATTCTCACATTTTGCCGCTATCGCTGGAAATTTTGTCGCTATGGTGATAAACCTTGTTAATAGGGTGTTATCTCAGCGATATTTTCCAGCGATAGGCGGCGTTAACCAAATTCGCGCTAAGCGCGGTTAGCGATAAATATCGCTATTCCTTGATAATATGCCCCAAAGTTTTTTATGTCTATGATTTAACATAGTATAAAAGTTTTAGCAAAATGGTGCTTGCCAGATTGAGGAAGGCTGCTGTGACAGCCGAAACGCGTATCTCTGTGTTGCCGGGTCGGAGGAGACCCTATGGAATAAAAAAACACCTTTAAACCAAGCATTCTTCGTGTGCGTGCTCTCTTCCTAGTGGAGCAGGGTTGTGTTTGGATATATATATATATATATATATCTTGTACTTTGCCTAAGTGAACTAATATCGGAATCGGTCAATTTATATCAGGTGACTTTGTCATTTTGAACAGATAGAAGGGTACTAAACTTTTTTGAATAGATTAAAAAAGCAGGAGGACTTCTGACTCCAACAAGGCCCAGCTCACAACTGAGAATTGACACATAATATAAAGCATTTCCTAAACCTATTTTAGATCATACTTTAAGTAAGAATTTGTTTATAATTCTGATCTTTTTTTTAAAAAAATTTAAGAAAAATCTTTTTTTTCAAACTGACTTCTGCTCACAAACAGTCATCACCAAACCGCTAAAGCTTCGGGTTCATCAGGGCTCTGCCCCGAGCCCTACGCTTTTTAATGTATATATTACCCCCTTGGTTTCATTGGTGGAGTCTTTCGGCGTTCAGATTGTGTCTTATGCCGATGATACACAGATTCTTTTAACTCTGGATAACAATGCGACTAATGCCTACAGCAGGTTCGAGTCCTGATTGACTGCCATTTTCCAATGGATGCGGCACAGTAGTCTCCAATGTAACACCAGCAAAACAGAGATGTTCCTATTTGTCACTCCACTCCCCTCCTGGGATGGTGACTGTTGCCTGATCATACTCCTCCTCCGCCAGCCCCAGTCACATCAGTGCACAATCTGGGGGTTACATTTGACAATCTAACTTCTTTTGCCCCTCAGGTTGCAGCAGTGGTTGGTTCCTGTTTTGGACTCTCAAAGTCTACTAAGAAATTCTTACATTTATTCCCAGCACAGGCTCAGTCGACGGTCCTTCATGCCCTCATTACCCCCGTCTGGATTATTATAGCTCTTTCTACTTGGGCCTATCAGCTGAGAAGACTTCAGCTGGTACAAAACGCTGCTGCTTGACTACTACTGAAAGTCCCCAGTTTGGCGCATATTCGCCAGCATCTTCAGGAGCTGCATCGGCTGCCTATTAAAGAGAGGTTCCGGTTAAAATGTCTTACATTGGCTCACAGGGCCTTCTATCAGGTCAGTCCTGTATATCTGGCCAATAGGCTCACTCCATATCATCCTGTCAGATTTTACCGTTCCTCTGGCGAGGTACTGGCAGTGGTCAAACGATTTACGAGGAAGAGGTGGGGTAGCACCTCTTTCACTTTTCTCGCTGCCAGGGTTTGGAATGCTCTACCCTTGGACTTACATGCCATGAAGGATGAAAGCTATTTCAGACGTCATCGTTAAACCTGGTTGTTCCAATCAGCCTATCAGTAGGCTGGCTCGTGTTCCAGTGACATCTAGTCTGCCCAGTGCCGAAACACTCTACGAGCACCGGTGTGGTTTATAAATCCTTCGACTGATTGGTTGATAGTGAAAACAAGGCCACTCATACATTACAATATGGTCACTTCCTTGGTGGTTTACTAATAAACCAAACATCCAATAGCATCAATTGACCGATGCATACACCTCTCGGCTGATCCCAAATACCATTGACCGAGTCTCAAAGCAATGTTTGAAGGGGACTGACACAAACAAGCCAAAGCCTGGGGGAAGCTGACCCAAAGCCCACCCTCTGTAAATTGGAAACAATAAGTGATGTTGATGACTGCACTGTCAAGCAAGAGCTAAAAAGGCATCCTCCCCCTTTAAGGTGACTGGCAGATCACATTCATAGGTGAGTATTGAGCCGAAGGGATAATTCCACATTAACATGCATGCCACGGGCAATTAAAAGCGAAAACATGAAAGGAAAAAAATCTACGTTTTTCTTATCTTATAGTATCAGTCTATTTTACACTTTTAATAACGACTGTTTTAAAGCCAAGTATAGAATAATGGTTTGATTGTGCAGTCCATTTATTTATTCGCGTATCTTATAAAGTACTAGTGCACTAAAGGCGATTGCCTCTACATCATTCAGAGAGCAGGCAGAGTGATTCATATTCGTCTAGCTGTGCTACGACGCTCCTTTCACTCTTCCAAAGTAAATGTTATTGCACAGAAGAGTTGTGCACGCTAGGGAAAGTCTGCTCAAAGAAGCGCTTTTTTAGGCTGAAGACTGGCAGGTGTGTTATGCCATTTTAATAAAGTCTCCATTCGCACTCACATCTAAGCACTTTTCATGTCTTCTGTGCTCCTGTCATCAGTGCCGGAAGGGAGAATTCTCACAGGACACCGTAAATTGTTTTCTTAAGTTATCCTCAGTCTAAGAAGTCTCCAAAAATGTGAATAAATGTCCTGGGAGCGTATTTTCTCACATCTACAAACGGATAAGTACTGCATGTAGAAGCAGCCATCAGCCTCGCGCTGCTTATTAAAAGGCTTTTCTCGTTTTGTGTTTCATAGCATCCTGGACAGATCTTTGGCGCATCTTTTGGTTCCAGAAATGCTGCAGTGAAGTAGACTCTGAACATACGTCATTGCAGTGCGCCACCGCCGCAAAGGAGCAAACGTTGATCTGAATTAATTCGAGGAGTATTTATTTAGGCAAAAATTGTAAAATGCTAAAAACAATAAGCGATAAACTATAGATGATTATTTTAATGGGCACACGTACACTTATGGTTCATAGCTTTCATGACCACCTAGGTCTCTTCCTAAGGTTAGTTCTATTACTTTCTCTAGGACATTTGCAGAAACGAGAACAATAACCAGCCAGGTTGAAACGGAGCATGTAGTGAAATTATGTCTGCATGTGTGGATATAAAAAACAGACATAATGCCTAAGTTTATGATTGTTTGCTATTCACAACGGTATTTATTATACGAGTATTATCTTCACGACTGCAGAGTCTCCGCTCATAAAAAAATAGGAATGTCCTATATTTTTAAGTGCAGAGACTCTGCAGTGGTACAGATACTACTAGTAAAATGCCGTTGTGAATAGCAAACAATCATAGACTTACACAAAACCTTAAGTTTGGCTTTGTCAATCGGCCCAATGTGATTAATACTAGAGCCGTGGTGGACACAAAATTGAGTTTATGCAGAATTGTTCACTGAAATGCCATATTGCATATTGAATATCTCCTCAAATCTCAACAGGGAGAGCTGTTTTCACATTGGCATAGCTTGGCCATATGAATCAGCAGGTGCAGTGTTTAAATGCCACAGAGGACTGCAATTCCGTGCAAAAATTGGTGGCCCAAAATGTGGTAGCTGAGTGAACCTATGCATGATGGTACCTCAATAGGCAGAGCAATCAAGTGAGGGGGGATACTGAGCAGCAGGAATACATCTCTGATGCTAGCACAGACATGGCACCCACCCATGTCCCTAACCTTTAGTCACAGCCCTTCACTCTCTTAACTTGACTTGGTCTGGGACCATTTTACCCTAAGGCTAGGTCACCTTCCACTTCCATCTTTGCATTGGTCACCGGAGAACAACCAGAATGGATTCGTGTGAGGCCCTTAGATATGCCTGACAAAGGAGTCATACTCAGACTCCTCCTCATACTAAAGTCCATTTGGGCTTTTAGAGGGATGGCCATGAAGAGTAGGCTAATACTATCTCTTATGAAATTTAGTTTTGGGCGACTCATCATTGTCAAAGTGGAGGGTGTGTTGGGATGCGTAAAGAAGGCGGTATTTGGGAAAGTAACAAAAACACTGCCCTTTGGTTCATCTGGTATGGCACCTTTGTAATAGAATCAATCTATGTACGCTTTGTATAGAAAACAACATTCAGGATGCTGATTCTGGTCGGTCCTTATTCATGTACACTTTTTTAAATCAAACCTGCTATTCAGTAATTAGCTGCTCTAATGCCTCTTTTTAGCACAAATGAAATAAATTATAACATTGATACGTTTTGAACAAAACACCAATGGAAGTCTGAATGGATAACTCATGAAATCCCCTTGCTTAGCAATTGATGACCTAATGACATAAGCCGATTAAATTCAGAAGGTGTTCTCTTCTCCCTTTCTTCTTGAAAATTAACATCTTGCATACATTGAAGTCTGCCAATTATATACCTTTACCTTGGAATGAGGATTAAGTTCTAATCTTACAGCACGTTAGAAAGCACCCTGCTTGCTATGTAAAGACACCTATCGAATGCAGAAATGTTTATTGGGTTTGCAATTTAAGACTCCTGTTTCGCTTGGATACTTTCTGAGGCTGCTATTCCCATAAACAACTATGGGCCTAGAGAACAAAAAGACAGGTTGAAAATAGTGGTTGCAAATTGAGCACTGTTTTTTGCAACCCATCTGTAACTTTGACATGGGCCCTATGTACTAACAGGTCATGTCACAAATTTTCCAGTCCTAATGAATATTCATTAGGCAGGTCTCTATTTGTGATCCCCAAGATTGCTACAAATACAAAGATGATGGCTGTAAGAAAAGAACAAACAACATTCATTGAAATGCATTCAAATGTGAGACATGTTTTTTAAAGCAGCTCATATTCTTAAAGGAATCGATGCTCCTTTAAAAAAAATCCCATTTGGAAACATCTCATAGGGTGCAGGCGGTAGTCCGCTGGACCACTGTCTACTCCCACAAGGCTGCCCGACTCAGTGCCCAAAGGGGAAGCTATACAACTGGACAGCTTCTCCTGAGAAAGAGTTACCAAATTCTTTGAGGAGTCGGTAACTTATCAATGCTTTGCTGTCACGAACCATTGATAAATCTTATTGCAGTTTGCAATGAGGATAGAATGTCCCTTCAGAGTACCTTCCTATGAGCTGGTAAAACTCCTTTCCAATTCAGAAAGGGCTTTCTGAATCGCAAATGGGGGTAGCACATTAGGAAATGTTATTTTGTGGTTGCAACCCATGTTATTGTGGAAATAATAGGGTCTGCATCTGCAAAATCATTTTGTAGATATGCATCTGTGCTACACCATGAATTCCACAGTTCCATGAATATAAATCAAGCCGAACCATGCAGTTTAAAGTTCTTTTACGCTCACAACAATGACATGCAAAGTTTAACTTTTTCAAAATGCACACAAATATGTAGATATTTTACTACAAAGCTGCCAGATTTTGCCTTTTAATCAACTGATGCCAGATTAAATAATTGCCATGGGAGCTCAATGGGTGTTTGTGCGATTTATCCACCTCCTGGAACACTTTTGGTACCACAGAAAAGGCATTAGATGCAAATGTAGCCCCATCCGTAATATGCATAGCACATTTTCTGTCCATGCAGAATGAACAGGGTTCACTGATGAGCTTGGAAGAGTGGTCCCAAACAAATGAAGGAATGCCTTTGCCCATATGCCTGTACCATATGACTAACGCAGGCACAATAGCAAAAAAGCCCTTGGGGGTGCACTACCTATACACTACCTCAGAGGTACCGCACTGTTAGTGTGCCTCAGAGGTGCCCTTTGGAGTTGAGCATGGGTTTACTAGTTACACCCGAAGGGCCCCCAAAAGGTTGTGCTTTTACATACTAGAGCTCTCTCTTGTAGATGGCTCTTGTCACTTCTTAAAAAGGCAGTCTGGACACCACCAGTAGTAATACAGATAGCAGCAATTTGAATCACCACTCCATCTTTCATGACTGGACTCTCTCAAGCATCTACAGTGGAAGCGTTTGAAATGGCGAAAGGTGAGGATTATGATTACTTACTACAGAAGAAACAATTTCTGAGGCATGTTAAAGATTAAACTTTTTGAAAGTGCACTCTGATAACCAGTCTGCCACTCTTAAATTATCCTCCAGCCTGTCAATCTAGATCTTCACTCCCCTAGGTGAATCAGAATGACCCCCCAAATGCAAAAAAGATCTGTGCCAGCTTCTTGCATATCCACTTCAGCCTGCTTTGTGAAACAACTATTGAAGAAGCCACCTAAAGGAAACTAACAGCTATCACTCTTTCCTGCTCCCTCAAGTATCTTACCACCCATAAATTGATATGGTCAGCATAAGTGGGGTACCAAATGATCTGCCTATTGTACTTGGTTATCCTGGAAACTGGGCTAAAATACCTTTCAGGCAAGTCCAAGGCACAAATATCTGACACTCCCCGACACAAAATGTAGCAGAGTGACGGGGTCAACTCAGCAAGCAACTGCTTGTAAAACAAGCCCTCATTATCCAAAACCTTGTTTACATTAAACAATTATGTATATCTATTCAGGGGATTTAAACATCTGAATCCCATTCTACAGCTTTTTGGATCTCTCCTATAGATTTGTCTGCACCCAGAGCTTCGCCTGCCAAAATCACAGACCTATAAAAGTCCAATTTATGGGGTGTACCTTACCTGAATATACTAACTCAGACAAATCGGCCCCCACAGGATAGTGATGCCTCTCCAGGCACTAAATGCACCAGGAGCACCAGGCTGATAAGTATTGCATAAGTGTGCCATCAGCATCTTGAATCTGGTCCCGTCTAGCCTGTTTGTACATATTGTACAACCAACACGTTGTTCATTGTCAGAACCATACCTTGTCCTTGGAGGTACTGCCAAAAACCCCAGACAATAAATATTCAGGCACAATTAGTGTCCACATCACCTTTCTCCAGTAGAAAGTTCACAGCACAGGTCATCTTCTAAGTGATTTGCTTCCAACTTGATAGTGATATCTGGTGCTTTCACAGAGGTTGCCCTGCCATTCTACGGCTTCATGTGATCAAGCCAACAGTGAATTTATTTCCTCGTGTCCTCTGACAGTTGAATTTCCAACAAATACAGGAGACCTTTCAGTAGAGGCGAGGGCCTGATTCACAAAGGTAAACATGCACTTTTGTGTAATTTTACGATTTTTGGGAATTTACAAAGACATCCTACGGGTAGTATCTTTACGACTGCAGAGTCTCCACACGCGTGGCGGACACACCGCACATAAAAAGATAGGCAGTCCTAAAGTTACTACTCGTAAAATTCCTTTGTGAATTAAAATAAAACATAAACTTTCACAAAAGTGTAAGTTTACCTTTGTGACTCAGGCCCAGAATCTGGAGTTTTTAAAGGGCCAGGAAATGTAACAGCCAAGGAAGTGCCTGAATGGTTAAAGCCCAAAGGTACAAGGTCTGCATGCTCAGTTGAAGTGACAAGCTGTCAACTTTGGACAAAAGTATATATCCTTCAGATTGATGTTGATCAAGCAAATGTTTTCCAGAAAAAGGTCTCTTAATAGACGGATTCTGTCCCTGTTGAAGTGTCTGTAGATCAACCACCCTTTGAACTCCCATTGATTGAGCCATTTTCAGTTGCGGCCGGCATGGCTCACCAGTGGGGGGGGAGGGCACAGGGTCACATGGGGTAGGGGGTGGCCGATGGGTCGCGCAGGGAGGGGAGGTCGCGCAGGGAGGGGGTCCAATAATAAAAATGCAAAAAATTAATCTGCCGGCCTGGGTCCTGCGTCTTTACTGCTCGGTCTTCTACTGCTCTCCTGCCTCTGGCAGGAACAGGAAGCAGGCAGCCTCCCTCCCCTCCCCTAAGCCAATCACAATGCTCCAGTGGAGCATTGTGATTGGTCGAGATGCCGCCCAGACAGGGGCTGTAGGGGATTCCATGTTTTCGATGTAGGCTGCATTGCAGCCTGCATGGAGAAGTGCAGAGTGCGCATGACTGGTTTGGGCCAGTCATACGTACTCATACATACTCAGGAGTGGGCAAACCACTTCTGCACTGCCCAGGCAGCTCCGTCCACCCGCCCGCCAGCAATGTGGAAAGAAACATAAAATGATAATAACCAAAAGTTATTACCATTTTATGTTTTGATTTCTCGCACTGCGAGAAAGAAGTGGGGCGACGCTCCTCCGCCCTAGTGGAGGAGCCGCCCCTGGCCATTTTGCATGTCTGTGTCTGTAATATGCATCAGGCACGTGGACAAAGGCATTCCTTCATTTACATTGGCTGTACCCCGAGCCAAATGAGGGAACTCACATCTTACAATGCACAAGAGGTAACATTGCACCCACCCAATGGGTATAACAGAAAGGGCCGCATACAATGGGTACTGAGGCATGTTGCTCTCCTGGGGTTAATTCCTCTAACATGGCCACTGATGTATTAAAGGGTTCAAGTTCGCACTGTGGGTGTGGAACTACAGGCTTTTGTTGACCTTAGAAGAATAAAGGTTGAGTATACTCCTGAGAGTCTGAACCCTTGACTCATTATTTGCAAACAAATAGCTACAGCAGATGCATCTGGGAACGAAAAGAGGATGAGCTACTGGCAGGCTAAGTAGTATTTGAAATATTGAGTTAGGGACAAATACTGCACTGGCATCAGAAAAGCGCCCCCAATTTCTTTACCTGCCCATTAAAGCGGATTTGTGTTTTACAAACTATGAAATCATCTTAGAAAAACAACCTTTTCTCATCTTTTACTTTGAATGTGACATTTAAGAAACGCTTGCTATTTTTGCACTGGATAACATGGTTGTCAAGTTCTAAGAAGGCTTTTAAAAAGTGAAGTTTTTTTTCCAAATAGACAGTATTTTTCTGGCCTTGGCCGACTGGTTAACTACTGATTAATGTAAAGTGTGGACCTCACTCAAGAAGAACACCACACATCTCAGATTATTGTCAGTTCCCACATACATCTTCAGGCATGGTGCCTCAGACTTAATAAATAGGGCTGATGCACTTACCATGTTAATTCCATTGTGCAACCACTGCCTTTTGTGCCTTGTTTTTTCAGTTTCCGAGCTACTGGCCATCACCTCAAGGCTGACGCTCTACCCAAAGTAGACCACCAAGTCGACCGAAATCCTGTAGAGTCTTCTGCGATGCTATCCATGTACCAAACTGGCAGATGGCATCTGTCTCTCTGATGGGCACCACCTAGAAGCCCAGGCATATCTGATAAATATGCTGCTGCTGGGCTCCACCTCATGCTCATGGTGGTTGCGGCAGGTCACAACCGCTTGCATTGCAAAAGTTTCCACTCGCATTGTGAATGTTGCCACTCGAGTAGAAAATCTACTCGACCGGCAGAAAGAAACAGCACCCTCTGGTGTGCCGTGTGGTAAAGTTTATGCTGATTTTGCAGCATGGGACAGGCTCCTAGCACTAAAAATCAGCGCAAGCAGTGTGACGTACCGGAACTTCGTCACTCGCGGAACCCTGCGGAATCGCACAGAGTTTTTAGGTAACTCCATGAAATTTCGTAGAGTGAAACTCCTCGAGTTCCGCTCACCCCTACTAATTCCCGCTCTAAGTTATCTCTAAGGCGCATGGATCTTTGCCGTTGTTTTAGAGAAGAGGAGAGCTAAACATCAAATAAGTTATAATCACACTCAGTCTATTTTCAGTAAATAAAGAGAGTTTGATATGAGTTAAAGAGTTTTATTAATCAAAAATTGTTCAGTAGATCATCTTTATTTGGTCATTATATCTTATTAGAAATCAATAATTAATCAATAAGCAATAAATTGAATAAAATGCATTAAGCACGGGCCAAATAGGAAAAAATCTCTAGTCTAGGAATCAGGGGAAAAGTGTCAGTCAGAACCCATAAAGGTTTCTAGTTCAAGAAAGTGAAAGCCAAGCATAAAGCACAAGCATCAAAGTCAGCCCAATAGTTAAAAAATAATTCAAAAAGCAGAACTTCCCATAAAGAGAGGTCCAAGAAATGCAGTTGAGTCTTGGAGCAAAGTGGAATAAGGGCAAAAGGAATTGCAATGGCAAGTTAGGTGGAAAGTTCACGCAAAAAGCTTTGCACAATACTCTAGGAACACTCACTTATATAAACATTACATTTCATGAAACTTTGCAACATGTTGCTTCTTCCATCATCCATCAGCCAAACAACGTTCGATGCTTTCTTGGGAACAGGATCACACCTCATCTTCTCAACAAGCATATAATAGTCCATAGACGACAATGTTAAGTTTGAATCTATATTGTAATGATTTTAGAACTTTTGTGGGTATTTCTTTCATTCAGGACTACTTTCCTGTGTATTAACTATGTCTCTAACCTTCTATTATCAGTTGATTAACAATGATCTATGTAGAAGTTTGAAACATCAATACACAAAAAAACGTTTAGTAGCAAACATTTATTGAAAAGGAAAATGCAAGTTAGTTGAAAGGGTCAAGATCAAGTTTAAATGTTGATTCTACATGTATGAATTTTTCATTTCTCCATTAAAAGGCTAATTTCTAATTGTTTGTTAACAGTAAGCTAAGTTAAGTAGAAACATTCTGCAGCAAAAACATTTTATCCCACTATTTATTTATTATGAAAAACATTTCCATGGAAAGGTCAAGAACTAAACATTTTAAATTACATCACCATTCTCTAGTCAAGTCCGATTTTGGTCTAGCAATACCTTTTCAATTTTTCAGGCCTAGTCAAGTAAATATGACCGCTTTATTTGCATTAAAGCCTACTTCATAATACTGCACATTCATTATAAACTATATTATTTTGTGCTGTATTAAAAATCTCCCTCATAAGTCAAAGTTAAAGATAAAGAAATAGCAGGAAAAAGAGTCACAAGAGAGTGGACACACTTTCAGATCTCAAAGAAAATGATATCGTTTTGATGAGGTGTCAACACTTTGGTGGGACATTCAGAATGCTGGCTGAGGCTCATTATCTGACTGTCATGCCACCATATGTACAGAGACATGCAATGACACCTGCAACATATCTAACATTTAGTCATTCAAGAAATTTGGAGGACAGAATTTACCTGGCCAATCACAGTTCCCCATCCCCAAAGACTTATTTGATGCTAAAGAAGTGAGGAAAATAAACAGATCTGGATACTGAGGAGGTGAAAAAACATCTGGCAACAGTGACTCCTTCATGAGGCCCGAATAGTGACTTCAAGTAATTGGGCCATGAACAGCTGTGTGAACCCACGCTGGGGCACAACATAACATCTTCATGTTCTCATCATAAAAGGCAATGGCTCAAATTAGTGAGAAGGATGTTGATGAAGTTTACATTTTGAAAAGATCTAGGAAGTCCCTCAACATTGGTTGACTTACTCCTTACATTTCCTGCAGCTGCATATCCCATTTAACATGGATCGTACATCAGTAAGCAGCAAGTTGTGTTTCACCACATGTCACATAAGCAGAAGTGGGGGAGCTTAAGGTCCACGGTTAAGCTGCGCTCTGCCTCCTTTCTCCAATTCAAGAAATCATGCCTTGGGATTTCTAGCAAGGCTAAATTGAGACAGATTCTGACACTGCTAAAATAAAAGACAAACTACTGACGAGAAGGCCTAGGTGATGTTAGGGTTGAAGATGCAGCAAAGTGACAACATTTGTACCCATTTTTTAAAAACTTCAAAACCTTTGTGATTTCTGAAGCAGAGGTCCATACAAAATTTTGCTAAATTGTGCAGTGCCTAATTTCCCCTACCCCTAGTCTCAACGTCACCTAAAACCTGCACTCATAAATTCTATTTGTAAAAAAGACTTTATTTTGTGATGACTGTTAAGGAAAAAAAAAATTGAGTTTTAAAAGCTTTTATTTGATGAAAGAAGGTATAGCAGAATACAGCAAATATGAGTGCATATCATAAAATATAAAAGGATAATGATGAATCATATATGAAGGAAGAAAAAGGGGGGAGAGAAGAAAAAGGGGGAAGGAAAGAAAGGGGGAGGGAGGAGTATAAAATATCAACTTAATCAAAGCAGTAGTAAATGAATATTCCTAATGCATTAGATTAGGACGTAACAATAGAATATAATGAAATTAAACAACAGTTTTTTATAAACGTCAAGGTGGTTTGGGTACTTCTTCAAAGTAGGGTTTATGTGAAGATATCTTTTTAGCAGACACATTTAAAAAGTCAGTGACAAGTAAATCTCTGTTAATTGCAAGTGAGATGGGATATACATAAGCTCTATCCAACCTATGATTGTAGCAGATTCCATACCACCATGCCTGAAACGAGACCGCAGACGTACCTTTCCATGACTTTGTAATCTGTTGAAAAGCAACAGCAAGGAGTAAGTCAATGATACGTACCTCGGTGCCTTGAGAGGACCAAACTTCAGAAGTGCTCCCCAGAAAAATATGGGTGAACGAAAAAGGAATATGTGTATGAAAGATATTGTTGATTTGTTGCCAGACTCGAGTCCAAAAGATATGAATAAATGGACATTCGAATAACATATGTTTGAGGTCTGCTGGTGAGGCAGTACAAGACCAACAAGTAGCAGGGATGTCAGGGTCAATCTTATGAAGCTTAGCTGGGGTGAGAAGAAGTCTATTATAAACAAAAAACAGAGTTTGAGTTGTGTTTGCTGCTCTAGAAGACCTCCTTATTTTAGCCCAGATTTTATTCCATAGTGAAATAGGGAACGATATACCCAGATCAGTTTCCCAACTACATTCTATTTCTAATTTATCTCGAGCGAGGGGAAAATCTGTTAAATGTTTATAGATTTGAGAAGCGGATGGAGAGTTACATAGAATTGATCTTATGGTAGGGGGTGAAGGAGCAAGTGTAGGGTTAGAGGATAGAGCATTATAAGAGGCTTGAGCTACTGCAATCAAGGACATGTATTTGGACTGATATGACGAAGAAAGAGAAAAACGGGATTGAATTATTGAAAAAGGAATACAGATTCCATCTTGGAAAAGCTGATGGGTCCATTTAAGGCCATAAGCTAACCAATCTTTCCAAAAGATACATTTATTATTATGTTTGATATGTTTATTATACCAAATTGCTGAATTTAAAAACTGTGTACGTTCATCTTGTGGAGATGAGAAGAGTGGTTGGAAAAATTTTCGAGCATTTTTAAGAATAGGAAAAGATATTGTTGAGGGAGTATGAGAAAGGGAAATATATTCTTCAAAGGAAAACGGATGAAAAAGAGATTTTTCAACCTCTACCCACAAGGGGTAAAGTATAGAGTCATTCGTATTGTCAGATTATAGCCTTTTTATTATGCCATAAAAAATTTGATAGGATACTATATAACTTTTTATAATAAGATTTAGGAATATTAATCGGAATATTGGATAAATAAAACAATATTACAGGGACTGACATCATTTTTATAGTATCTAGCTGACCCCACCATGATAAATATAGGGGGTGCCATCGCGATGTAGGCAAAGATATTATTGATAGTAACTCCTTCAGATTCAAAGCCACAGTGTCTTTAATAGAAGCATTGAACCATAGCCCAAGGTATTTAATTTTATTTGAATTCCAATGAAAAGAGGAAGATGAAAAATCAGCATGAAAGCATAATTTATTCAGAGGTAGAATTTCACACTTATCAGCATTTAATTTATAACCAGAGACGAGGGCAAAATTGTCTGCTTCTGACAGAAAAGCTGGTAAGGAAGTTTGTGGGTTTGAAATAAATAATAAAATGTCATCTGCATATACTGAAAGTTTTAAATGTTTGTCACCATATGGGAACCCTTTAGTAACTTCGTTCAATCTAATTTTGATTAAAAAAGGTTCCAGAGCAAGAATAAATAATAATGGAGATAGCTGGTAGCCTTGCTGGACGCCTCTATGAAGCGGGAAAGATGAGGATACGAGTCCATTAGCTAAAATAAAGGACCTGGGAGAGGAATATAATAAAGAGACATAATTAATGAACTTTGGACCAAAACCAAACCATGCCAGCGTTGAAAAATAAAAGCCCAACTGATTCTATCAAACGCTTTTTCGGCGTCTAACGAAATTGCTGCTAATGATTCATTATGTGTTTTGGATTTCCTTAAGACATTAAAAAACAATCGAGTGTTATCAGATAAATGCCGTCCCTTAATGAAACCACATTGTTCCTTCCCAATCAAATGGGGTAAAAAAGAATCTAAACGAAGGGCAAGTATTTACGCAAATATCTTATAATCTAAATTGATCAAAGAGATGGGTCTATAATTTTTGCATAGTGTGTGTCTTTGTTTTCTTTAGGGAGAAGACATATTAAAGCCTCCTGAAAAGATCCTCCCGATTTCTGGATAGAGATAAAATATTGAAATAATTGATACAATTTAGGAAGAAGAATCTTGGAGAAATGTGCGTAAAATTCAATAGTAAAACTGTCAGGTCCTGGAGCTTTACCTTTTTTTATAGTCTGAATGGCAGTCAGAATGTCATTAATTTGAATATCTTCTTCTAAGGAAGAAAAATCCACGTTAAGAGGAGAAGGAGGAGTGATAGAAGATAAGTAATGAAGAATATCTTCTTGTTGCGAAGGAGATTCAGGAGTATAAAGGGATTGATAGGCGTTAGTAAATTCTAAAAGAATATCTTCATTTTTATGAACCCTAGTGTTGGTGGAAGTTAAAATTGAATCAATTTTAGTGCGCTCTTTTTTGATTTTAAGGTAATTGGTGAGAAGCTTCCCAGCCTTATTTTAAACTGCATAGTATTTAGCACTAGATTTAAGCAAAAATAAATTAGCGGATTCAGTTGAAAGTTTATTAAACGTAAACTTGGCCTTGATAAGTTCATCTAAATCAGATTGGGATTTTGTAGAATAAAATGAGTGTTCTAGTTGTTTAATATGTGAATTAAGTGATTGTATGTTTTTAGAAGTGGATTTCCGTTTCTGGGCTATAAAAGAAATAATGAAGTCTCTAGAAGCAGCTTTGAAGGTGTCCCAAATTAGTTGTGGAGAGGTATGTGGGGATTAATTTTCTAGAAAAAATGTATCTGCAAAGTTCTGAAAGGCAGGGGTAAACTTGGGTTCTAATAGAAGAGAGTTATTGAATCTCCATCTTTTTGTTCCTTCAATAGGGGGAGTAAGTCTAAATCTAAAGAAACAGGAGCATGGTCTGAAATTAATATAGATCCTATATTGGAATGGGAGATATGTTGTGTAAGGGCTTTAGAGATAAACAAATAATCTATGCAGGATTGAGAGGAGTGGACAGGAGAGAAAAAAGTATATTCTTGAAGAGTGGGGTGGCATAGTCTCCAGGCATCAACGAGAGATCGTTGAGCAATAGTAGATGTAAATTGAGAGTGTACATAAGAGGGAATAAATTTAGAATGAGAACGCCTATCAATAAAGGGGTCAACAACCATATTACAGTCTCCACCAACAATCAGATAATCATCACTATATGTCATTAATTTAGATCAAATCTGGGGCCAAAAAAGTTTTACAGGATTAGTAGGTGCGTATAAATTAAAAATAGTCAAAGGAATCTTGTTGACTAGCAATGAAACTGAGATCCATCTACCTTCAGTATCTGTTTCTTGATTTATAACATGAATATCCAAACGTTTATGACAAAGAACTGCTACACCATTACGTTTCCCCGAACCAGGAGAAGCAAAGACATGACCCACCCATTGTCGCTGAAGCTTAGATATCTCTTTATGCGTTACATGAATTTCTTGTAATAAAACAATGTCACCTTTCAAACCAGCAATGTGTGATAAAACCCTTTGACGTTTTATAGGTGACCCCAAACCTTTAACATTCCAAGATAAAACTTTTAATGACATCCTAAATTCCAAAACATTTTTTAAAAACTTGATGAGAATAGTTGCAATCCATGAAATACATTAATGCAAAAATAAAAACATTTTCTAATAAGAGAAAAACAATAAAATAACAGTATAGATAGGCATGATATGAAAGAGGAACATAACTCCAAAAGAATCAAGAAATAACTAGTGAGAGAAAGGAGAGGAAAAGGCCAGTAAGAGGAAAAGAAAAAGGGAAAGGGAAAGGGAGAAGAACTTAGATTATATATGAAAAGATAGGAAAAAGAACCAGATGAGAGATATATAGTCAAAAGGATAGACCAAAAAGGGATAGGACAGAGAAAAAATAAAGAAAAAACAAAAAGACATACCACAAACATACAGTGAACACGGGGGTGGTGGAGCCACATAAGGAAGACGACACAGCCAACCGGGAAACTCCAGGACGAAGACGGGAAAGGGGAGACATCATCCAGGCTGAGTGAAATCACATATCACGAAAACCATACCTAATAGTAAAAAGAGAATGCGTTATATAGGAGTATAACAGCGCAACTGTAAAACATGACAAAATAAGGCGAATATAGATAACGACAATGTTAAGAAAACAGTCAAATAATCGATGAACGGGCAACTTCCATGTCCTCTTCCTTACAGGTATCCAAAAATTGCTGTAGTAGAACAGGATCTTCATAGTTAGTGGTTTTATTTTTGTAAGTCACTTTAAAGAGGCATGGATGAAACAAACCATATCTGGCATTCAAACTTCGAAGCGCAGGTCTCATGTCCAGAAACTGCTTCCATCGATCTGCTGTCGCTTTTGCATAATCTTGAGCAAAGAAAAGATTGGACCCTTGACAAGAAATTTTTCCCTTAAGTTTGGCAGCTTGTAAGACCTTAAGTAAATCAGTATACTCCCAAAAATATAAAATAACACCTCTTGGTTTGGTTGACGGAGAAGGAGCTCGTGGGCCATGCCCCAAACGATGTGCTCTCTGGATATTTAATGGTGGAGATTCTGGAAGACCAAAAAGCTTTGGGAGAAAAGATTGAAAGAAAGTAGGAGAATTGGGGCCTTCAAGCCCCTCCACAAGTCCATAGATGCGTATGTTGTCACGCCTATTACGGTTTTCAAGGTTTTCCACTTGTTGTTTTAGAGGGGAAATCTCCATATGGATAGAAGGCACTTGGTTGAGAACAACTTGAACAGAGTCCACTCGATTTTCCAAGAGAGTAACTTTTTGCTCTGTATGTGACCAATTGTCCTCGAGACTTTGGAGGCGAACATTTGTTTCTGCCATGTAAGGTTTTAGAGCACGTATTTCCTCAAGAATTAACTCCATAGAAACAGACGATAGAGAACTGGTAGGAGAAGGCGGGTCTTTTTTAACTCTTTTACCTGTTGCTGATGCTGAGGCAGAGGGTAATTTAGATATTGGTTTAGGCACATTACGAGGGGTGATGGGTGGCGCACCCCCTGTGGCAGAAGTATGGCTTGATTCCAAATCCTCCATATTTTCCTGTAGAACACTGAAAGGATTATAATCCGCCAATGGAATAGGGTCAGGAAGGTGAATGCCACTACGAGAAGCTCGTGTTTTTGCCATAAACCATGTGATAATATCAATAATACCCTCGTGGATATATTAAGTGCAGCGACATGTACTGACTTAAAAGAAACAGGTAATTAAAGAGATAATTCTCCTGCAAGTCAGTCAATAAACACCATTCATAACTTGTGGGAAGAGAAAAACTAAATATGTCATAGAAAAGCCTTTATAAAGGTATCCTTCACCAATAAGCACATAGTTCAGTAAAAATTTAACCAAAAACGTTGTGTTTACAGCGTCACATTGAGTCTTTTAAACCTTCATGAGGAGAGGAATTCAAAGGAACCGAGCGATAAACACTCAAAATGGCGGCCATGAGAGCTGACTAGAAAATGCAGCCGATAAGAGGACGATAAAATGCTCACCCCGGACGTTCACAAACACTGCAAAATGTGAGGCAAGACTCCATCTCCACTCGCTGATATTTTGAGACCCGAACAACGGGTGTTGCCGCCTGGAGGTCTCCCGTCCCTCCGCACCGCCGCAGAGCCTCAGGTAAAGGCGGCCATCTTCATTGGCACCAAAGGCACGCCCCGTTAAGGAAACATTTAATGTTTGCAATTTAGCAATGTAATTGGATAGAGCATATATCACCAGATCGCAATGAGAGTAGCCCCTTTAACAAGGGTACCATGTCTCTCTGGTCAGTGTGATCAGGGTGTGAGGTGGGTAGCCGCAGAGTTGTAAAATACTTTGTTCATAGTGTGTGCCTCTGATGTTCCACAATTTCAACATGTTATGCTATGCTGTGTTATGTTATTTTATGTTTTCTTATTTTATGTTATGTTGTGTTATGTTATGTTATTACATATTGTTGGTATCTAATTTTTATGTTATCGGTTGACTTCAGTTGGTGTTTTCATTTAACCAGTAGAGCTGCCTCCTCGTTTCTCTCAAGTTGTCCTGGTGTTTTGATATTTTGGAAATTATGTGATGGAAAAAATGCTAAATAAATTAACAGCAGAAATATTTGAGGTGGAGCCGTACTTGAAGTCAGGTAACTTATCCTGCTAATTTTTCAATGCAGTTTGCAATGCTAGCTCTATCCATCCTACAGGATTATTTCAACAGGCAATCACATTCCCAGCATCACCCTGTTTTTCCTGCTTCCTCTTAAGATAAGTGCACTTGATACAGACCACTCACTCAGCCTCAATTCTGTAGGCGTGCACCATGAATATCGACCCCAGAATATCGAGGGGACAGAATATCGAGGACAGAATATCGAAAAAACAATATTGAGAGGTGAGTTAGTCTAGATTTTCCATACCACACTCCACATATATATACCTATGCTATACATATATCTTCAAGGTATGTAGGTGTGGAGTTAGAAATAGTAAATCAACACTTCCCTATTTGAACTTACCATTCGATATTTTATCCCTCGATATTCTTTCCTCAATATTCTTACATGATGCTATTCTGTGGGTCGATATTCAGTAGTACAATCTATCTCTCTCATCCTTTTGATGCCCCACGCTGCAAGGATAAAGGGTATATTTCAGGTGTGTATCTCTCTCTGTTGCCTAATGTCCTGCTGCAGGAGGCTAAGAGGTTGTGTTGGTTCAGTATTTCTTGGCTTCTTCCAATGTTGCTTCAAAATTCTCTTGTGGGTTTCCATTAGCCCTTAAACTTCTTCAGGATTGTTTTCACTTGGCCTTTCTGTTTCAACCCTTTGCCCTTAATGGCAAGACATTATGGTTCACCATTGTTCTCGATGGAGTCTAGATAAAGGAATGTCAATGATTGTCTATTTTACAGTTTTACCATGTCTTGCCCTCCAAAACAGTTGTTTATTAGTTATTTCTTCCGGTATTAAACTTAAGTTGCGTGCTCATTGCTGTTGAATCCTTAAGCCATTTGAGGTGGTCTATAGGCTCACCATGATGGTTCGAAGGACTGGGTTTCTTTCCTTTCATTCACATTTACAAAGAAGCTACCATGGTGTCACTTCATGCTTCCATACAGCAGACTACTCGGTTTCAGGTTCAGTGAGCCACAGGCGTTGGTAATTGAATTCAGAATGTGTTGGAACAAATTCTTGTGTTTACTGCAACTTTGGTCTTAACCTCATGTATTACTGTCATGCATGATCTCAAGACCCCATCTGCTTTGGTAAGCCAAACTTTGCTGTGACTGAAAGGAGAAAGTGAAACATGGATAAAAGGTCAAATTACTCACTGATATTCTTCATTACATGTAGGCCCAAATTTACAAATGCCCTACTCCAGTGCACACAATGCAAAGCAGCAGATGGTATGGAAAGGTGCGCTTTTCTCAGCACAAAGCACTTTGTACTGCTTTGCATCTCTTTGCATCAAGCGGCATTGATGGGGTGTAACTTGGGTGAATCTGTGGAAACACCTATACGTTTTGACACAAAGCCCGACCTACTAAGATAGCCAGAACGGCTTTGCATTTAAAAAGAGCTCTTGCTTTAACACCTTAACTGCTGGGCCTCCACCCCCAGTGCTGAGACTTTTTTGTCTATTTGTGGTGGTTCGCGCTTAGGGCTCCATAACTTTTTTTCCACATTTTTATCTATACCAAATCCTTTTTTCCCAACTAAATGGGATTCTAATGGTACGCGAGGTTTGCGGATTCCCCCTGAGGGAACCGAGAAAATAGGCAAAATAGAGTTATATTTTGAGTTTTTGGGGGAAAGTAGGAAAAAAGTGCTCCAAATACATGTGTTTGCTTTTTGTCCTACAAACGGCATCAGCAAATAGTTTGCTGTACTAAAGTCACCATCTATGCAGCTTTCATGAACAAGCAGAGCTGAATAAAAAAATATACATTTTCATCAAAGTTTTGGCATTTTTCAAACAGAGAGTCCATTTTTCCTATTTTTTGTGCCCTCAACCTGCTTCCAGTTTGTGGTGGAATCCAGTGTGAAACCCATGGGTGATCCAGGAAAACTATAGATTTCTGAAATGTAGACAACATTCTAAATTCAGCAAGGGGTCATATGTATCAATCCTTCAAGTTTTCCCCAAGAACCTAAGGGGGATATTTACAAGGAAATGGTGTAGCATGCAATTTAGCAGCACCGTGCCATTTAATAAAATGCAGGGATGCGCCATATTTACAAGAATACTGGGCACCCCTGTGTTTTCCCTTGAGATGGAGCAAAAAAAAAATGCTGAGCGCCAACACAGACACCCTTGTGCCATAGTTCAAGGGTGCCTGCATTGCAGGGAATCATCCCCGCAATGCAGACAACCTTGCACCATGGTGCAAGGGTGTCTGTGTTGCAAGGATGATTGTTTATGTGCAGGAAGGGACACCTTCCTGCTCATAAACAATCTTTGCTCTTTCTATGTGTGCTGCATAATAAGAGCACACATAGAGAGATCAAAAACGAGGAGAAATGAAAGTATTTCTCCTCGTTGCACCAATCTAACACCTGCTATTTAGTGGCATTAGTTTTTGGCACTGCTTCAGATTTACAGATTCTTGTAAATCTGGGGCAGTGTAAAAAAGCAATGGGTGTTGTGGTGGAACACCCACAGAAACATCTATTGTGCGACCCTTTCACACAGATACCTGCATGAAAGGTGATGATATTTACAAAGTGCCATTAAGCCACTTTGTAAATATGGAGCAGGGCATTGCGCCACCGGCACATCGGAAAAAGTGACATTACAGTTGCACAGTCCCCTTGTAAATATGTCCCTAAGTGTTTAAACAAAGAAATAATGAAAATGAGTAGGAAAAATGGCCGTTTGTGACAACGTTTTCATCTGTAACTTTTTGTCACGATGGCCAATTTACAAAAGTAATATACCATTATATTGGCTAGATCCTTTTGGTTGCTGGGATATATAGGGTTTGAAGGTTCTCTAAGAACCCAAAGTACTCAGAGCCAACAACTGAGCTGTACCGTAAAATGGTTTTTCTTTGTGTACCGAGTATAGACCAATTCATATGGTGAAATATGTAGAGTGAGAAATGGGTATCAAGGAAACCTATGTATTTCTGAAATGGGCACAATATATGGAGTTTAGGAGCAGTGGTTATCTGCACATTTCTGAATTAGTGGATACACGTATTAGCATTTGATTTAGATGGTACTTTTCAAAATATCTTCTTTCTTACAAACTGGCTTACATTTGGAAGGCACAAATGCAGTGAAATCCAATTGGTGATAATACATAAATGTTCTATTGTTCTATTTTCCCACATGTGTCTATAAAAGTGGTACCTCAGTTGTGTGGACAGGCGAAGTGGCTGCAACAGGAAATGACCCACAACGCAACATGGACACAGCACATTTTTCCTGTAAAAACTGATCCTTTTTTCCATTATGGGTAGCTGTGAATTTTGAGCCCTACCTCAGCCAGAAGCAAGGGAAACCTAGCAAACCTGAATAAAATTTAAAACTAGATACCTAGGGAATTCCAGGGTGGGTTGACTTTCATGGCTCTCACTCGTTTTTCTTTAACCACAATCCCTTGCAAACCTTAAACTTTGACTAAAAAGACACATTTCCCCCACATTTCTGTGATGGAAAGTTCTGGAATCCGCAGGGAGCCACAACCTTCCTCCCAACCAGCATTCCCTCAAGTTTCCCAAGAAAAATAGTACCTTACTTGTGTGCTTCGGCCTAGTGTCTGTGGCAGGAAACGGCCCAAAACGCAACATGGATACATCACATTTTCCCACTCAAAACTGACCCTTTTTTTGCACAATGTATAGCTGTGGATTTTGAGCTATAGCTCAGTTGACACCTAGAAATATTTAGCAAACTTGTACATTTTTAGAAACTAGACAACTGGGGGAGTACAGGGCTGCGTGACTTGTGTGGCTCTCACTAGGTCATTTTACCCAGAAGCCATTGGAAACGCCAATCTTTGGTAAAAACACAAATTTTCCTCACATTTCTGTGATGGAAAGTTCTGGAATCTGCAGGGAGCCACAAATTTCCTACTACCCTGAGTTCCCATTGACCTTGGTTTGATTCGTTCCTGTAGTGGGCACTAGTTTTAGCCACACAAATGGCACAGCGTTTGTATCGGCACAAGTGGGGTAACGCTGGGGATTAGGATTTTTTTTCTCCAGATTTTTGCGGGTTCCAAAAGATTTCATCATAGAAATGTAAGGAAAATGTGTGTTTTCAGGCATAGTTTGAGGTTTGTAGGGCATTGCGGGTAAGAATACCTCATGGGATCCATGCAAAGCACTCCACCCTGGAATTCCCTGGTTGTCTAGTTTTCAAAATTGTCTGTGATTCATAGGTTGTGGCTGAGCTTGGCCACAAATCCCGTAGCTACCCCTATTGCTGATCTCTCCACATAGCGTGTTAGGGCCTTTTGTGTCAAAGTCTCTTGGCCCACCCTCACAAGTGAGGTACCATTGTTATCAGAAGACCTGGGGGAATTCTGGGTGATAGGAAATTTGTGATGTTTGAGCACCCAGGCTAATGTGCTGCATAGCTAAATACATATAAGGCTCCAAAGGCGAGACCGATTGCATTGCAAATGCTTGTTTTAGGGGTGGGGACATGGCCATGCTCATAGTGGGCAGCCCCCACCCTTATACCTCTCTATTTTATTTTTAAACATCCCCTGGTGTCTATTGGGCTGATTGGGAGCAATCGCCCCATCTGTCCTCCAGTGGGAGCAGAAAGACAGTCACCTATTTTTTTTTAGGGGTGGGGGCATGCCCATGTCCATAGTGGGCAGCTCTCACCCCTGTATTATTATTTTAATTTGCCCTTGTGTCTAGTGGGCTTTCTGCCCCCCCGGGAGGTCAGATTGGCGGTAATTACCTCATCTGTCCCCCGGAGGGGGCAGAAAGAGTGTCTGTCCTCCTGTTAGGGGTGGGGGCATGCCCATGTCCATAGTGGGCAGCTCTCACCCCTATATTATTATTTTAATTGGCCCTTGTGTCTAGTGGGCTTTCTGCCCCCCCGGGAGGTCAGATTGGCGGCAATGACCCCATCTGTCCCCCGGGGGGGGCAGAAAGAGTGTCTGTCCTCCTGTTGGAGGTGGGGGCATGGCAATGCCCATGGTGGGCAGCTCCCACCCCTATATTAATTTTAAAAAGGACATTTCCTGGTGTCTGGTGGGCTCTCTGCCCCCCAGTGGTGCAGATTGGGGACAATCACCCCCATCTGCCCTCCAGCAGGGCCTGGAAGACTGTAGCCTTATTTTGTTTAGTGGTGGGGCCATGGCAATGCCCATAGTGAGCAGTTCCATCCCCTTTATTAACCTTGATGTTTGGTGGGCTTTCTTGCCCCTGGGGGGGCAGATCAGAGGTAACTACCCCCTCCGCCCCCCCGGGGGCATAAAGACTGACATTTTATATTTCTTCCTGGATGAGCACAAGTTCTTGCCTAAGGGGCCACTCTCCCATCCCTGGTGCCTGATGGGTGAATCCCTGCTTGGGGGTCGTTCTCTTGTGGTGATCCCCAAGCAGGGATCCACTGGGCAAAGGTAGCATTGGAAAGGGGAGATTATCCCCTTCCTAATAATACCTCCCCCAAGAGAACTAGTGCTCAGGGGCTGTGACAGGCCCCGAGCACTGATTCAGTGAAAGTAAAACGAGCCTGTCAAGTCGTTTCACTTTTACTGCAATGAAGGCAGCGTCCCCTGCGTGCCGATCGTCACTGCAGTAAAAAAAAAACATCTGGAAAGTTTTTCCGAGCAGCCAGAGCTAGTCCAGAACACCAGAGGAGCTTTTATATACCGCCCCATTGGTGGCCGACAGACGGACTTGGAAGGTAGTGTGGATGTCGGCTAATAGTCGACCCCTGCAGTTAAAGGGTTAAGGAGGCACAAAAAAGAAAGTTTTTGTTTCTCATGCATTGCTTATATGCTGAATTGCGCAGCACAGATCCTTCTATGTTTGTCTAGATGCAGAACTTTCTACTAGTCGGATATGCTTGCAGTACAAATCCTATGCTAGACAGCACACTAACGTCATCATACATCATACAGGGCCGTTTATTAGAAAGCCAGCGCAGGGTATGAAAGAAGATGTAGGCCAATCTTAGTAGATTTGTCTCTGTGATGTATTTTTCCCTTGCGCAACAGTGCACAGCAACATTGTTTGAAAAATTAGTAGGTCTACCTCTTTGTTCACCAATTTCTTCTGGGAACCTTTATGTTACTGGCTTTGGCCGAGATCAAAGTTGGATATGATGTGGAAGATTCTTAGACTGCCATTCAGGTTTGTATTACCTCAGTGGGCCGGGTGTGGAATTGGGAAATTAGCAGAAGGAGTAACTCTCCTCACTGTGATGAGGAAGTATAGGGCTATGGACAATAAAGTTTGCAGATAAGGAATCTATTGATTCCCCTTTTTTCATTGAACATGTACTGTCCTATATCCAGCAGCCTATAAGCAACAATTGAGGACAGTGAAGAGCATACGTAACTGATGAATAGCGGTACTTGTCTTTTTTCACTTACAAATGTGCTAACAACGTAACATGTTTTTCTTTTAATTTCAACTCCCTAGCGTCACCTCACAATGTTCATATTCTTCGGTGTATGTATTTGATTGATTTATTTATTTATTGCTTTTTGTGACAAATTTGATTTGGGACTACCTTCTCTGCTCTGGTGATATTTCCATTTGCAATATATAAAGAAATGCGATTGAAAAGATGTCATTAACAGTAAGTCCTTTATTTCAAAAGCTAAACATTGTCTTCAAAAAGTGAATTTCCTACTTAATGGAGCAGAGAGCTTGTTTCATGGATTTAAATATTTGAATATTTTATTCTGAGAGACTCTGCCTAATCTACGGAGAGATGATTATGTTATCCAGGCAGACTCAATTTAAATGTATTGGGAATGAATCCTTAATTACTGGAAAGTCAACTTTGTCTATTAGGAGATTAATTCTTAATTCTTTGAAACTCTGTGTATTCATTTGGGTAATGAATAGTTCATTGTGTAGATGAATAATACCTCACAAAGTGAAAGTATGAGCGTACATCAGTTATTATTAAATGGAGGGGAACATTAGATTAATTGATTTTAAATGACCTTGATATAATACTAACAACAAGTGTTATTCCTGCTTCTAAAAACCTTATTTTGTAAAGATCCACCTCCTGCAGTGCTGCCAGACTGTGGGACAAACCTGCGCTAAAAATACTATGGTTCAGCCATTTGTTGATCACAAGAGTTCTGCTAAAACTGGCATCTTTTGGCGTGATTTCCCGTCTTTTTGCTTCTGACCTTCTGTTTTTGACTGCTGTGTGCTGCATTTTGTTTTTGCTGGTTTTGGGACTCTGGGCGCTTTACCACAGCTACCTTTGTAAAATGTATTGGTGATTGGTTTATCCATGATTGACATATTTGATTTGCTAATAAGTCCATAGTAAAGTGCACCATGGGTGCCCTGGGCCTATAAATTAAATGCTACCAGTGGGCCTGCAGCACTGATTGTGCCACCCACACGAGTAGCCCTGCAAACATGTCTCAGACCTGCCACTGCAGTGCCTGTGTGTGCAGTTTTCAACTGCCATTTCGACCTGACAAGTGCACCCATTTGCCAGGCCCAAACCTTCTTTTTACTACATGTAAGTCACCCCTAAGGTAGGCCCATTGTAGCCTCATGAGCAGGGTGCAGTGTATTTAAAAGGTAGGACATGTACTGGTGTGTTTTACATATCCTAATAGTGAAATACTGCTAATTTCGTTTTTCACTTTTGCAAGGACTGACTAGGGCTGTGCCTGTCCTCACACAAAGCTGTCTCCACCCCCCTGTCTGGAGCCAGGTCAGGGAAAGTCAGGGTCTTGTGCACTACAAAGACTTTCCTTTGAAGTTTGCCACTTTCAAAGGCAGAAATGGGTATAAATATTGGACCTCGACACACCAAAATCAGAACACTTCTAGACTGAGGACATTCTGCCAGGAAGAAGAGCTGTATGCAGTAGGAGGGACTGTCACTCTGCCTGTTGCTTTGTTGTGCTGGCCTGCTGTTTGCTGTTTCTGTCCTGGGAGTGAAAGGACTGCACTTCTGCTTTCTGTATCCTGCTTCCACTGCTTTTCAAGGGCTTGTACGTGCTTGCCTCCTATTACGAAGTCTCAGGACCATCAAACACTCCACCTTCCAGTGCCTGGCCTCCTCTGCTCTGACCTGCGAAGTGGTGCCAAATCCAGTGCCTGGGCCCTTGGAAGTGTAACCTGGTGATCTAAAGAGAAAATGTTCTCGAAGCACAAGATTGACGCATCGAAGAGCGTGGTTCCTGATAGGCGCATCAACCACTGCTTTCACCACAGGCCCCATCTTGCCATTGCAACGCTTATGAAAAATCACCCCAGCGTGAGTCCCGAGCACCGTGTCACTGGCGTCGGTGGCACTTGCTCTGACTAAAATGCAGAACCTGCTTGCAGTTGAAGAATTGACTCAGCATCTGTCTCGTGGCTGCAAAATCATTGCCGCACCTTCATCACCGCTACCGCATTGATGCAGCACATCTGGATTTCCGACGCATCGTCTCTCAACGCCGACTCTTCATCAACACTGCACCAAGGTTGCAGAAACCAAGGCTGTATGTCCGGAAACTGACGCATCATCTCCCCTTCCAGAAAGGAACCGATGCATCACCTCCCCTGACAGTAACGAACCAACGCATGACCTCCACTGGCAGTAAGGAACCTATGCATCACCTCCCCTGTGTAGTAAGGAACCAACGCATCACCTCACCTCCTCTGCGCCTGGCACCGTCTTAATTTTTTGACGCATCTAAGGTACTTTATGCTAAAACAAACGCACCAATTGATTTCTATGGACTAAACTTGCTTAACCTTTGAAAAGAGATATCTTGACTTGTGTATGTTGTATTTTTTGTCGCTTTGGTCTTTTTGTATTCAGATAAATATTGGCTATTTTTCTAAACTGGTGTGGACTCCTTTTGTAGTGTTTTCACTGTCTTACTATGTGTGTATGTACAAATGATTTACACATTGTCTCTGAGAGAAGCTTGTCTACTTGTGCCAAGCTACCAAGCGGGTGAGCAGGGGTTATTTTAGCTGTGTGACTCCCTTACCCTTACTAGAGTGAGGGTCCCTGCTTTGACAGGGTGCAAACCCTGCCACCTTGGGCCCCATTTCTAACAAGTTTCTACTATGGAACTCGCTTATACAAGAGTTTCATGTTATTGTCCACTTCTGCCATTTTAAGGGGTCTCTGAAAACACGTCATTTTGTTAACTTCATTTTGATTCGGTTTGTCTGGGTGTCTAAGGCCCTTGCACCAAGTTGCCTTTTTTTGGATGTACACCTACAAATAAATAATTCATAAATATTAATTTTACAGAATATTTGCCAGGTACCAGTCAAGATGAAACTACCAGATTTATTTCCTGGAACAAATTAGTATTACTGAATGTCCCGTAGGGTTCCTCTTCTGTCATATAAATATGGGGAATACTCGTGCTTTCATGCAGTGTTGCTCCTACAGGGTATGGTACAGGCACCAGCAGAACTGTCTGCCGATCAGATGACTAGGATGGGCCCCAGACCCTTTATTCTGCCCATCTGGGCTTGCCTTTATGAAGGAAAGATAACCTATTTGCCAGCCTTATGCATTGAGAGGGGATTGTGACAGGAAACATGGAGAGTGACTGTGTGTTCATCTAGCAATCATAAATAATCATGATGGCCTCCCACCCTAGACGGACCTGAGACACCATCAAATTGTTCAGTGGGGCTGTAGCAGACAGAAGAAGAGGGAGCAGTAATCTCTCTCTCTCTCTCTCTCTCTCTCTCTCTCTATCTCTCTCTCTCTCTCTCTCTCTCTCACACACACACACGCATGCACACACACACTCCTTCAGCATGCACATTCATCCCGGCGTTGGTGCTGTGCTCAGTATTATACAAGCAACCTGCCTATATACAGAATTTGCCTTAAAATCAAGACACTTTCTTGACTAGTAGTTTATTCCATTTATTGCATAGTTACCAAAATTAAAATAAAGTCATAGTTAGCTTTGAAAATGACAACGTAATCGATGTTTAAAAAAAACTCTGAAGTTCACTTAAAATGCACAGTTAAGATATAGTTAAGCTTACAAATTAAAACTGAAAAAACATTGAAATTTGCAAGTTGTGGTTACTTCTGTAATCCATAACTCGCACACTAAATGCTATGCTCATGACCTCACCCTTGATGTGACAGATACAATTGCAAATGTAAATGATCTAATAGTTGAGATTAAATATCACATTACTTTTAACACAATGAAAAAGATGACTGTGAATGTGGAATTGACTAATGGTTTGAGTATGTGTTTGATTCTAATTACTTTGTGCTTTTAACTGCTGTTTCTTATTGGTATAAATATTGTGAGATCATAAACACTAAATTGGGTGTTCAACTATCATTTTTGGGATCAGCAGTTAATGCACATGAGGACAATTTTTCATCTAATGATCCATTACATCTTTGATCGCCCATGAGCCTTAAATGAGTTCCAATTTAGGGGTGGACGGAACTCATGGTGTTTCACCCCGTGGATTTCTGTGGAGTTACATGATAACTCCGGAGTTGTATGAGCCAGCAGAATCGGTACGTCACATTGCTCTTGCTGATTGTTAGCACTGGGAGCTTGTTCCACACTGCAAAATCCGTGCGAACTGCACCACGCGGTGTGCCAGAGAGCACTCCTTTTTTCTTTGCGGTTGCTCGAGTAGATATTGTACTTGAGCGGCAGCTTTCTCACTGCAAACTGTCCCCTGGTGCTGTCTTAGAGCCTGAAAATTATGATGGGGATGCCAATTACCATTGGCAAGCTGTATGTGAGCAAAAGGTTCTGCCACGCAACTGTTTGCAGAGTTTTGCCAGAACTCCACGTTACAAGCATAATCCGGAGTGGGCAAAACTCCACCAACTCCACCGGCGGAGCTGAATTTTTCGCCCATCTCTATTCTATATGCATTTCTACTTTTCTGTAGGGCTAGCTATTTTCTTCAATAGAGGTGATCCGTGCAGTGGTACCATAGTCTATCTGGTGTATATTTGAGAATTTTCATCTAGTATTTCACCCTCAAATGCTCTATCTGCAAATCATACAGCACTGAAATGTATTCTTGGTTGAAATGCAAGCGTGTTGAGTACTCACTTGATGTGAGTCAACTACTTCATGTTAAGACATAGCCTGGCTGCTTGTTTTTTTTCTTCTTTGTAGTATTTCACTCTCTTTTGGAATTATTGTGTAAAATATTGTAAACGATGTCATAATCACATGAAGCAGCAGCAGAACCATCCTCTGCACCTAAAATACTTTACTCTTCTCTATTGCTATGATCTCCTTTGAAACACAAAGGTTAGTGTAGCATTCAGCCCTAGGTTTTTAAACTTCTGTATTATTGTTGGAGGTGCTCCTAGGCTCCAAGGCTGGGAGAAGAGCAAACAGGTTTCAGATGGACTACTAGCCCCACGTTCTTAATTTTGGTTGCTGTATGGGCACCTGTATTTGTGTCCCATTCAACAGTAAAAATAGCTTATGCTCATAATGATCTTGCATCTAAATTCTGGGTGGGTCCCCAGTCTAATGTAGACCTGTATGTTATTTTATCATAAATTGGGTTACATGTTGTATTGTCTAATTATCTTGCCTAAAGGATGAATGTAAATATAGAAGACATAGGGTGGTAAGTACAACCATTGGCAAGACCAGCACTTCCATACGGTGAGAAAATGGAAAACAAACCAAGAGGTTTAGTGTGGCTATTAGTGGCAGAACTGAATTACTCTCTGAGGCCAGAAAATAGGTCTATTACACCGAGTATGGGGAGGGGTCCAGTAGTCAAGAGTCTGTTTTGCTTAGAGCGCAGATAATTCTTGCCTTGTTTCTAACCATTGTGATACTCCAATCGTCCTCCTTTGTTTGGATGTTGTATTTTGTTTTCATTTGTTGTTTTCTATCGGATAAGAAGGATTCACATAGCTGAAGGGTTGGGTCAGAGATCCTACTCCATTTGTTAGTGATCTGTTGGTGTCCTATGAGCCATCATTTCATAAACTACTGAAGGGCCAAGGAGAATCAGTACTTCTGGCCGTCCTACATTAAGTGATAAGAAGAGGCCTGATCTAGCATTGGTTACAAGGAGCGTGTGACAGTGAGTGAATTGATCCAAGACTGGCTATTATGGAGGATGCTCAGAAAGTCGATGTGAACTTTAAGTTCATGAGTATCCTCTTTCTATGCAACCTTGCATGTAAAAAGGAACACTGGTAATCAACAATATTTTACCAATCTTGTAACATTTGCTGCCAGGTTTTTCCACATTGGGGCTATCATTACATGTTTAAGATGGTTGGTGACTATCCTCTGTAGAAAGGAGGTTTGAGAAATTGGATTGTTGGTTGAGTGGGGTGTTAAAACCCTGCTCAAGCAACTGCCACAATCCTTGTCAGGATGAATCACAAAAACTACCAAATTAACAGGTGTTTAACCCTCTGTCAGCTTGGCACAAAAGCACTCAAGCTTAACGTAGAGGCTGTGTGGAAAGTATTTATGCAGCACACAAACAGTAATAAAGAGAAAATGCAACACACAAACAATCCCACACTAATTTAGAAAAATAGAGTAAATTGTAATAAAGTATTTCACCCCCAAAACAACAAAAATTCAATCAGTAGAACTGGAGTTATTATTTTTAAAGTTTAAGGTAAAAACTAAGATCAAAGCACCAAGCGTGGCTATCTAGGTGTGCAAGACCGGGTCAAAGTTGAAAATGTGGCTGACCACGATGGCACGCGAGTCGGATACCTTCGGATGTAGAAAAAATTTAAATAAAAATGTCTCATGAAGGAAGAAGGTCCGTGGGGCAAGGCTGCACAAGCTGTCCAAGGAGGAGGCATCATTGTCGGGCATCCACATTTGGACTTGGGGTAGATTTTCAAATATTTTGCATTGGGTTAGCATCACAAAAGTGATGCTAACTAGCACAAAATGTTTTTTTACCAATTTACTTTCCACTGCAAAACTTGTTTTGCGTTGGAAGGTACCCTACAAGTAACGCAAAGCAGCGTGAAGCATTGCTTTGCATTACTTAGCATGAAGGGGGTGTTACATGGGTGGTACATGGGCATTTCCATGCAACCACCCATGTCTTTTGACGCAAAACCCTATCTACAAATAATTGTAGACAGGGTTCAGCGCCAAAAGTTTACACCATCTGAAAGGAGGCGTTAAGAGGAGAAATGTTTTTATTTCTCCTTTCTTTTCCTACTTTGCACGTGTGCTACACTGTGTAGTACACATGCAAAGTGGGAAAAGTGTTTGTACTTGTCTAGGCATAGTATTTTGTACGGGAAGCATACCCTTTCTGTACAAAACCTACGCTAGACTCAGGCCTGCACCATGGCACTATGGCGCTAAGGTGTGTGCCCGGTGCACGGCAGCTGAAATCAGCGCTGGCGCTAGGGAGAGGGGAGGAGAGAGCCATATCTCAGTAGATATGGTGCTCTCCTGCTCCCTCCCTGTCATGCAACATATCTCAGCATTTTTGACTGCTGAGTTCCATTGCATGACTTCTCTGAAAATCTGCCCCTTGGTCTCTTTTTTGGAAGTCAAAAATCTCCAGCGGGACTAGGCTGAATGCAATAGCCAACGAAGGCTCCTCAAGGCTGAATACCCCTTCTGCAAAAGACCACTGAACAGGATTTGCTGCTGTGGAGTAAAACGTAGCAGGTGGTGCCTGAAGTCAGGCCGATCTGTGGTACATCTTGGGTGGATCAATGAGTAGGTAGGTTTCGGTTTCCTCTCAGTTCTCAGAGCAGTTTTTAGCAAAAAAGTGTCTAAGTCACATATATTTTTGGGATTTTGGCTATCTGGGCACCTTTAGCACCACTTCCAATGGTTCAGGACAAGAGACACCACTTGGAGGGTTAGAATTCACTCAGGCTGGGTTTAGGGGCGGATTCAAGATGGTTGGAGACTTTTCTGTCCCTGAAGGTCTGATTAGGAGGCCAGCCAACTAGCTCTTAGAGTCTTTCATGAGTCCTAGGTTCAAGCAGTGGAACAGAGCTCAAGCAGCAAGGCATGCCTCGGAGGGTTAAAGGAAGGCTTCAGGCAGCAGAGCAGTTATTCTAGGTGCAGAAAAGCAGTCTTATGAAGTACACAGCACACAGCAGGCCACATCAGCAGGCAGCCCTCTGGTAGTCCTTCCACAGGACCAGAAGCAGGAACAGACAAGTGGGTCTGAGGGTCCTATTTTTATTCCTTGTGCCTTCTTTGTAGGAGAAGTTTCTAGAGAATTCCCTTTGAAGTACTTGGAGTGTTCTGCCCCCCCATGCCCTGGCTCCAGCCTGGCTGCATGCAAATGAAATGGTGCGAAGTCCTTTTTGTGAAGGCAGAACATAGACTATTCATTTACAAGTGGGGCTGTGCCCAGCTCCGCCCTCCCATCCTGCCAGTGATGGCCAACCCAGGCACACCTAATCCCTCTGTTTTATTGTATTGTATTGTATTGTATCGACATTTATAAAGCGCGCTGTAACCCTATGGGCATCCTGGCGCTAAGATACGAGTAAGATGCTGACGGGTACGCAGTGAGGCTGGGATGAATGATTATGCTCTAGGAAAGAGCCAAGTCTTGACTTTCTTTCGGAACAACAGTAGGTCCTGCATTTGCCTCAGCTCCAAGGGAAGACTATTCCAAAGGCGGGCAGCTGCCACGCTGAACGCTCGTCCCCCCATTGTAGTTCTCTTTATCCTCGGGATAATGGCAAGATTGGCTGACGAGGACCGTAAGCTGCGAGCCGGTGTGTACCATCCGAACCTACCCTGGAGTGGTTTAAGTCCAAGTCCGTTCAGTGCTTTAAAAACAATGCACAAAGACTTGAACATTATCCTTTGGGTCACCGGGAGCCAGTGCAGCTCCGCTAACGCCTGGGTTGTTGATGACCGACGTGGTCTTGTCAATGCAAGCTTCGCTGCTGCCGCCTGAATTCTCTGGAGCCTCGTGATCAAATAACTCGGGGACTCCAGTAGCAAGGCATTACAATAATCCAGGCGGCTCAAGATGACACTCCTAACCACTGTGGTTCTGGCCTGAGAAGGTAGCAGTGGCAGCACCTTCCTAAGACATCTAATGAGAGTGTAGCAGCTTCCAACCAGCTTATTGACATGGGATTCCAGATTCAGCTTATCATTGAAGCTGACCCCCAGATTATGTACCGTGCTCACGGGTACCAAGTGGGCATCTGTGGGGATAGGCCAGAAGTCAATAGGTAAAACAGGTGGCACTCTACCCACCCCACAGTGCAGAATCTCAGTTTTGTCGTTGTTAAACTGTAGTGAGTTGTTTCTCAACCAGCTCACCATTTCCCGCATACAATTATGAAATGTTTCTTGGGAATCAGCGTGGACGCCTTCCATGGACACTATAAGCTGGGTGTCATCGGCATAGTTAACCACACTGATATTTTGAGCTTTGATGACATCCAGCAGCGGCCGCATGTAGGCATTGAATAAAATGGGGCTGATAGAAGACCCCTGGGATACCCCATGCTCATTATTGACAAATTCTGATTGAAAAGGGGGAGGGCTACTGCCTGTCGTCTTTCAGCCAGATTGGATCGCACCCAACGCAAAGCCATATCCACCACCCCCATCTCTTCCAGCCTTGCAAGCAGGATGGCATGGTTCACCGTGTCGAATGCGGCGGACAGGTCCAGGAGAATTAAGATCGCTGACTGTCCCCTGTCCGCACGCATACGAAGATTATCCAACACGGTTACCAACGCTGTTTCCGTCCCATGACCTGGGCGGAAACCAAACTGCTCATCCTCCAGCTTGTTATTGGTCTCCAGAAAAAGGGAAAGTGCCCGGCTCACCAGGCATTCCACTATCTTTACTGGGTATGGTAAGAGGGAGATCGGTCGATAGTTTCTGGGGCAGTTTGGGTCCAGTGAGGGTTTTTTCAGGAGAGGAGTTATTATTGCCTGCTTCCAGCAGGAAGGTACCACCCCGCAACTGAGGTACTGACCACACAGCTGACGTAGGACAGGAAAGACCTCGGGACGTAGCTCTTTCCACAGTTTTTGGGGAATGGGGTCCAGTGGTGACCCTGAGGAGACTCCCAAGGCCACCCTGACAAACTCTTCTTCGGAGGGCAACTCGAAGTGGTCTAGGGTGGATTCCTGCTTCAATGGCCCGAGTCTCTTGTCCCTGGCTCCGTTAATGATTAATGTTTCTCTTCCAGCACTTTCATTAGTGCCGTGTTGGACCTCTGATTTCAGTCCTTCCACGATCTTGCTTATCTTCTCCTGAAAGAAGGAAGCCAGTCCATCACGTAACTCTTGTGAAGGCACAATCTTATTATTGGTACATTCAGGGGTGGTCATGTCTCTCACTATTTTGAAGATACCTTTAGTACTATTTGGTGATTTCAGAATAAAGTCCGCAAAGTATTCAGCTTTGGCAGTTGCTATTTCTTTTTTGTAATTAGATAGTTTTTCCTTCCAGAAAGCTTTTTCATTCTCAGCATAATGCTTTCTCCATTGTCTTTCTGCCTGCTTACAGTCCATCTTATGATTCCTTAATGCATCAGTATACCATGGGGCAGAAGGTCTTCCCCGTTTCCTGATGTTCTTAAGGGGGGCAAACTGGTCGATTTTTCTAGTTAGTTGCCCACAGAAGGCTGTGTAGTTCTCCACTACCTGCTTCCTAGGGTCGAAAAGTGTCTCCAGGTGAAAAACCGGGGACGTTTTTGCCCTCTTCAATAGACCCTTCCAGTCCCTACCTAGGAAGCTCCTTTCTTCCTTGGGCAAGGACCTGGTCCTCCTAGCATGAACCACTCTAAATTTGACCAGGTGATGATCAGACCATCCCACCGGCAAGATTTTGTCGATTGCAATTGAGTTTTCCCCAGCAAAGATCAGATCTAATATGTGTCCTTCTTTATGAGTCACCACAAGGACCCATTGCAGCAAGTTCGTGTTTGCGCAGGACTGAATAACATTGTTGTAAGCTGTATCCATTTTCCCATTGGACCATAAGTTAAAATCTCCCAATATTAACAGTCTATTATGGGTGAGGGCCAAATTACTGATCACATCAACCAGATTCTGCTGTTGTTGTGAATTAGCTGCCCCCGGAGGTCTGTAACAGACCAAGCCCGTCAAAACCTGCCCCATCCGGTCTTTTATAGAAAAACCCAATATTTCCATACATGCGACCTCATCTATATCTAAAGGGATAATGTCCCAGGAGTCCTTAAAGATGATCCCTGTCCCTCCACCTCTACCACTGGGCCTGGGTTTATGGAATGCTTTGTACCCAGCTGGGCATGCCAGCCCCAAATCAAGGTCCAGCCCTGCCTCTGTCCATGTCTCCATCATAAACAAAGCGTCAAGATTATGCATTTCTAACAGGAGTTGGATCTCCATGGAGTGTTTGGGGAGTGACCTTACATTAAGAAGGCCGCAATTCAATGTATCATTTTTTAGGATATCCAGGTCTATCCCCACTAGATTTTCAAATATGGGTTCGCTGAAGCCGTTTCCTCTCTTACCTATATCGCGAAGTTGCTCCCCTGAATATCTATAGCTGGGAGAGACCGAAGTCATATTGCAAAAACTGGCAGCATGGCTAGTGCTATGCGCGGCCGGTGCGCGGACGGGTGCAGATGGGCTTGCCTTTGGCGCGCCCGCTGCACGCGTCCGCTGCGCGGTCACTGCATTATGACGCTATATACGTGACACTGCGCGACAACTAGAACGCTGGCCCCCACAGCATGACGGGCCCACTCTGACAGGTGGACACCGCCGGGGTATGAATGCGCTTTGTTTTAAACAGTTAACAGTTGCAATTACCATCAGTTTCCTCAATTTAAAAAGTTACGCAATTTCACCATCAGTTTCCTCAATTTAAAAAAGCTACACAATTTCACCCTTGTATTTTTAAAAAGCACGTAAGGTGCCGGTACAATTACGATATGTGCAAAAACGCTAAGGAGGATTAGGACGTTCCTCACTGCACCCCCGATCAGGAACAGTTACCGAGTATCTTATGGATGTCTGGGAGGAATAAACAAAGTCCAACTGCCAACTATCACCCAGTTATGTAACCCAAGTATATGCTGCAGGCACCAAGTAGTTAGGGCAGGAAAATTCCAACTTTCTTAAAGTGACATTTTCAAAATTGTAATTTAAAATCAGACTTTACCTTTAAAGAGGATTTTAAATTACAATTCCTCAGACACCTGCTCCCAATCAAAAGTTAGCACACATTAAGGGCCAGATGTAGGTAACTTCAATTTAGCGAGTCCTTAATAGCGATTTTTACCGAATCGCTATTAAGGACTCGCTAAATGGAATGTAGGTAGGAATCGCTAAAATATTAGCGATTCCTTAACATTCCTTAATAACGAATCGGTAATTGAGATTCGTTATTACGGAATACCTAGCCATTCATTCCTATGGGCTAGGAGGCCCATAGGAATGAATGGGAAGATATTCACTATTAGCGATTCGGTATTACCGAATCGCTAATAGCGGAGGTATTTCAAGGGTGCCAGGGTGTCCAAAGGACACCCTGTTGCACCCCTGAAATGTGCATGTGTGCACATGTGGCGCACATACATGCCCTAAGGGCATGGATGTGTGCCACATGGCACATTTGAAAAAGCAAAAAGTGGTTTTTAAAGGAAATCGCTACTTACCACCAACTTGAAGTTGGTGGTAATTAGCGATTCCTTAAGGCTCAAGTGCACTATTTTTAGTGCTACGTACATTGCATTTAAGGAATCGGTATTTCCGATTCCTTAAATGCAAGAGCAAAATAAGGAATCGCTATTTTGCGATTCCTTATTTTGCATGTAGGTATGAACTCACCTACATTGCACTCAGCCAAATACCGGTCGGTAACGCTGAAATTCTCTGAATTTCGGCGTTACCGACCTGTATTTCGCCACCTACATCTGGCCCTAAATGTGATAATGCAACCAAATGTTTCCCTATGAGAGAGTTATGCCTCAAAGTAGCGAAAAACGAATTTGTGAGTTTTCCCAACCAGGACATGTAAAACTTAAAAATACAAGTCTAAACATTTAATTGCAATGCACCCTGCCATAAGGGCTACCTAGGGCCTACCTTAGGGGTGACATATATATAATAAAAGTGGAGTTTAAGGCTTGGCAAAAGGGTTATTTTGACAAGTCAAATTGGCAGTTTAGAATTGCATTCAGGTGGCAATGTTTTAAAGGGCTATACAAGTGGGTGGCACAGTAAGTGCTACAGTCTCATTAGCAGTATGTAATTTACAGGCCCGGGGTATATGGCATATCACTTTACTAGAGACTTATGAGTAAATTAAATATAGCAATTAGGTGTAAGCCAATTTTACTATGTTTTTGGGAGTGAACACAAGCACTTTAGCACTGATTAGGAGTGGTAAACTGCACCGAGTCCTAAGGCCAATAAAAACGACCTCAGCAGAAATAGGAGGGTGAAGCCAAAAAGTCTGGTGTAGGGGGGAGACCACCCAAAGGCTGACAGGTCAACGTCTGAGGCCGAGGTTCTGACATGGTCTTCATCCACTGCTTTTAGCTGGTTTTCAGCAGGTTGAATGTTTTAGTTTCTCCTGGCATAGGAAAGACTTAGGTGAAGATTATTAAAGGGTGTATCCTTGCTCAGACTATAGGTGGACACAGTCTCCATAGTGTGGCATGCTGTCCAAATGAATCTCTTTCTTTCTTTTTGTAATATACCCTTTGACATCAGGGTGCACCTTTTATTTTGTACACATACTCTTGGGTTTCAAATGGCTTTTGCTTAAATAAACTTCCCTTTCTTCCATAGAAATTCACTGAAACAACCAAAGGTTAAGGTAGCAATATAGTTAGGCCTGGGTGAAGTTCACGGAGTTGTGAAGAAACAAAAATAACTCCACCGCGCTACGCGGAGTTCCGCGAGGGGTGGAGTGCGTTAGGGTCTTGCCATTCGCTGTGATTTGGAGCGTCGGGTGTTTGTAAAATCATTGCGAATGGCACCATGTGCAGTGCAAGAGGGTGCAGCTTCCTTTCTGCTGCTCAAGTAGATTTTCTACTTGAGCGGCAGCTTTCTCAATGCGAACAGAAGGTTTCTCAACGTGAGTGATCGTGTCCTGTCACGACCACTTGCATTGAGAAATCTGACTGCCCGTGTTGAGAAATCTCGCAAGGAGTTTAATTTTCCTCACTCGCGCTCACGAACTAGACCTTGGCAAGCGTGAGCAAGGAAAAATCTCACAGGAGGTGGATTTTCCTCACTCACACTCACCAAATTGACGTTGACAAGCGGGAGCGAGGAAAAAAACTCCGCTCCACGGAGCGGAGTTTTTGGGAACTCCGCATGCTCTGCAGAGCGTGGAGTGCGGAAAACTCTGCAAACTCCACGGATGGAGTGGAGTTCACCTCCCAGGGTGAGTTATAGTTAGGGGAATATGTCAGTGACAACGTTAACGTTTTGAACAAAAAAAAACTGAAATTTACCAGTTATAGTTAGCAGAGCTAACTATAACTTTTGCGCCGCCATGCACTTCTTATGACCTCACATATTGCGTCACTCATGACATGTTCTATGACATCATTTATGACATCATTGATGACATCTGTAATTACATCATTGATTACATCACTGATGACATCATCCAATGACTGTGCTAGTTTGTTCTATACTTTACTTAGTGGCGAGTAGCTGCCATATTACTTTTCTACCTAATTTTGTACAGGCTGTGTCCAGCTATTGAGTGTAACTGTTTACAAAATATATGTGCTTCTAATGCATCATAGTTATGTAGAGGTATTAAACATGTTATAAATCTATGTATTGAAGAGTGACTCTTTGTGTAGGTGACAATTTGTGTTCATTATGTTTCACACAAGTTTTTTTGGCAAGGCAGAAAAAGTTTCCAACAGGGCAAACATTCTACGTACTACATACTAACGAGCCGAATACGATGCCGTTAGGAAGGGCTCCGGATGGGATTCGGTATTGTCGAATCCGATTCGGAGCCCTTGTTTCCTACCTAATCATACAGTTTTCCCAACTACCGATTACGATGCCCGGAAACCAGACCGAATCGGTTCTGAAAGGTATCCGGACAGCCCGAGTCTTTCAGAGCCAATTCGTACAGCTCTATGGACACGGGTTCCGGACGGGCGATTACGATGACCGATTCGGACAGCCGTTCTGATTCCGTTTGCCCGAGATGAAACGGCTTTCGGAATTGCTCTTTGGGGGCCCGTTGCAGGCCCCCCTTCACCCAGACAAGTCCGAATGTGGCCCGAGGGGGTTCCGAAGGGACCCCTCTTCCCAACCATGCACAATGTTGTAGGCACCATGAGGTGCCCGCCACAGGGTGCAAGGTTTTCCCCAACCACCCCTTTTCTCAATGGGACCCTGTGTTCGCATTCGGAACACAGGCTCCCATTGAAGTCAATGCGAGTCCGACCGAATCGTATCTGGAGGCATTGTAATCAGTCGTCCGGACTCACAGGACCCGATTCGTTTGGAGACAATTCCAGAACCGATTCATTCGGTGCAGTTTCCAAACGACATCGTAATCGGCCCCTATGTTTTGTAAGCAGCCTTGAGTTAGTAGACAGAATATGGTAGCTACCCGCCACTATGTAAACTATAAAAAAATGAACTCACTTATTGGATGATGTAATCAGTGATCTCATCACTTATGTCATTTGAGATATCATCAGTGATGTCTTTAATGATGTAATATACCATGTGATATGATGTAATATGTAAGGTCATAAGCAGTGCATGGTAGGGGCGCAAGTTATCGTTGCCTCTGCTAACTATAACTGGTGCAATTCTATGGCTTTTTTAGTTCAAAAAGTTAAGGTTGTCACTGACATTCACCTAACTATAATGCTACTTTAACCTTTGGTTGTTTCAGTGAATTTCTATACCACCTGACTATAACGTTTCTTTAACCTTTGTTTTTTTCAAGTAAAAAAATAATAATATATATATATATAATAAATATATATATATATGTATGTGTGTCTGTGTGTGTGTATATAATTATATATATTTTTTAATGTAAAGTGATATTTTATTATTATACATAAAGCCAACCCCATGCGTCAGATGACCTTTAGCCGTGCGTTGTATGGGGTTGCTCACCCAGCAGCCAATACCTCGCAGGCAGCCAACCTCCTGCTGTGCACGAGTTTCGGCCATGGAGTGGGAGTTGGCTGTAGGCCCTGCGTCACCTCCCATGGGCATCTTACCCCCAGCAGACTACCAAACCCTGCCATGCATTAGCTATGGTGGTGTGCAGTGCGGGGGTCGGCCACAGGGCCAGCCCCTGTGTCCAACCCCCAGCAAGCAGCTAAGCCCCCCACTGGGCATGGTCTTTAGCAATGGAGTTAGGTCGGTCAAAGGAAGCCACCGCAAGCAATCGGGCCCAGCCCACTTAGTTTTAAATATATTTAAATCCCACACTTATCTCACTGGAGCCAGCGAGGTCCCCTGTGGTCCAGTGGGATCCCCTGGGGCCAAATATTAAGTTGGTGGGGGCTTGTTGCCCACCTCCCTGAGCCACTATTGGGTCCAGGGACCCCATTCTCTCGGGCTGATTGTTTACAAAAAATGGGAGAGGCACATGCAGCTACCCTCCCCAAGCTGCTGTTGGGCCCAGGGACCCCATCCCAGGGCCACATTTCTAACAAAGAGGAGGGGCCACAGAACCCCCTCCTCAAGTAGGTATCTGCCCTAGGGACCCTATCTACCGGGCATGATAATGCACAGTGTCCCAGGAGCCCATTCTTGGGACATTGTGGTTCCCTGCCTGGGATAGTGTGGGCACAACCTGCCTTCACTCTCTCTAACAGGGAACTCCACTTTGCTCCTGCCCAGGTGGGAGCAGTAAAAAAAAATCTGCTCCTGCCTGGGCAGAATCAAAGGAAAGTATGGTTCTGGCTAGGGAGCCAGCTCGGGCCATGGGGTCCCTAGTGCTCCCTGTGGCACCCAAATGATAAAATGAGTTGTGGGTGCCTTGGGCGTGCACTGGGACACTCATGTAATAACGAATATGCTGCACTATAGGCCAGCTGGTACACCCAAGAACTCAGAACAACTAAACGAGACAGCAAACAGCAAGGACACCTCCGACATGGAAGCCTTCAAGACCTACCTCTACCACTGTCTGCTGAAGGAAACAAAGACGGCAGCCGTTGCCGCATGCATCAAAACCAGTGGGAACAGCACCAAGGAACTTTTCAACATTGTTAAGAAATTCCCCAACCCAGCTGCCAGAGAAAAACAACATCACACCCTCACAGGAGCTGTGCAACAACCTTATCCACTTCTTCCATGACAAGAACGCAACCATATACAGAAACTTCGAACCCCAACCTACACCTATGTACTTCCTCGACAGAAACTCCACCACCGTAACCGACACGAACTACACACTGACCACCTGGAACATCCTCTCTAGCCAGGACATCACCTCCACAATGAAATACATCCACTTGGGAGCTCCCATAGACCCATGTCCATGCTTCATATTCAACCTAGGAAACCAAAGGATTGTCTGGGAAGTAACTACCCTACTCACCACTGCAACATTTCCAGATGCCCGGAAACACTCCAAAGTCAGACCACTACTCAAAAACCCCTCCGCCGACCCCAGCGAACTCAGAAACCACTGGGCAATCTTCTTGCTCCCATTCCAAGAGAAGGTACTGGAAAAGATCACCCACAATCAACTCATGTCACACCTGGAGCAGAACCAGCTACTTCACACCTCTGAATCTGGCTTCCACAGCATTCACAGCACCACCAATCGCAGCTACCGACGACATCCAAACCCTCCTCGAACAAGGAGAAATAGCAGCTTTACCCTCCTCGAACTCTCGGCAGCCTTTGACACAATATCCCACCACGCACTGATCGAAAGACTCCACCACATCGGCATCCAAGGGGACTAGCTCAGATGGATCACCTCCTTCCTCACCAGAAGAACCCAGAGGATCCACCTCCCACTTTTCATCTCTAAAACCAAGAAGATCACCTGCGGTATCCCCCAGGGCTCATCCCTCAGCCCCATGCTCTTCAACGCATTTATGACCCAGCTGGCCAACATTTCCTACATACACGACACCTAACTCATCCTCTCACTCACCGATGACCCCACCACCACCAGAACCAACTTCCACAGATGCATGACAAACATTGCCGACTGGATGAAGGACAACTGCCTGCAGCTGAACACAGACAAGATGGAAGTACTTATCTTTGGCAACAGAAGCATCACATGGAATGACTCATGGTGGCCGTCAGACCTACGACCCGTACCCACTCGATCTGACCACACCTCGGAATCATCATTGACAACAAGCTCACCATGAAATCACAGATCAATGCCGTCTCCTCCACCTGCTTCCTCAATATGAGCATACTACGTAAGATCTTCAAGTGGCTACCCCTACACATGAGACGCACCGTGACAAAAGCCCCCATCACCAGCCAACTGAACTACAACAATGCCCTCTACTTAGGAATCGCTGCACATTTTCTACAGAGCATACAGAACACCACAGTCAGACTCATCCTCGGCCTTCCCCAATGAACCCACATCACACCCCACTTCCGGAACCTCCACTGGCCCCCCATACAGAAGAGATGCCAATTCAAGCTGCTGACACACACACACAAGGCTCTACACAACCAAGGACCTACCTACATTAACCACCTCCTGAACTTCCACCAACCATCGAGAAGACTATGCTCGGCCTCACTTTCACTTGCCCATACTTCCCGCATCTATCGAATCAGAAGTGGGGGACGCTCCTTTTCCCACATCGCAGCAGATACCTAGAACAGCCTTCCCACACACCTCTGGATCATCACCTCACTTTCGGAATTCTGAATGTCCCACAAGACCTGGCTGTTCGAATAAGCCTCTGGGGCCTGCAACCGCCTGGATACCCTATTGGGTGATTAGCTGCACTTTATAAATCCTGATGGATTGATTGATTGTCTAACTATGTGTGCCGGCTGGGAAATCAGCTGTAGCCATAGGTCCCTGGGGCTCTCCCTGCTGCCCCTTAAAAAAATAAAAGATGTGGGTGTCCCGGGTAGGGATCAGAAGACCCACAAATTCTTTTTTTTTTAAAATAAATGACAAAAAAAATACAAAATGAGCGGCATTTTGATTTAATGCTCATTGAGAGAGCGCCCCATGATGTCCTGCAAGGACTATTTATATATTTTCTTTTCCCTTAGTGGTGTCCCTACAAGGGGTTTTATGATTGCATTTTATAGGTTGAACATGTTAAAAGAAAGACTCAGAAATATGTTGGTTTGACTCTGAGTCTTTCTTTTAACATTTCTGAGCCCACAGAATGCAACATAAAAAAAGTATGTTATTATGTTAAAAGAAAGATTCACAGTCACTTTTTGTAATTCAAACTTTATTAAATTCTTTTTTTAAGAATCACTAATATTAAGCTTTACCGTGTGTGAATTAATGAAATATACTTTAGATTAAAAATAGTGGTGATTTTTTAAGACAGATGAGAGAACTGCTTTATATATATTGATATGCTCACCCCTTGAGAAAGGCAATAGGCTCACTTTTTATATTTTGGTTTTGTGACTAAGTCAGTGAGTGCAGCCAGGATTTGTGAGACCAACTGCACACTGCACATGCAGAAGGCCATGTGTTGTGTGGGGTTGGTTGCTTGCATGAGTTGGATGCAGGGCCCTGCTGCAGGCCAGGCTCTGTGGCCAACCTCATGCTGCACATGGCCAATGGTTGTGCACAGCAGGGGTTGACTGCCCTGTGGCAAACTCTATTCCACACAGGCCAAAGGCTATGCATAGCGGGGGATTTGGCTTTACGTGTGGTAATAAAACATTTCTTTACATCAAAAGACCCCTAGAAATACACTGAAAAAACGAAGGTCAAAATGATGTTCTAGTTAGGTGAAAATTTCTGTGAAAATGAAACATTTTAAACTAAAATAAACTCTGAAATTCACCAGTTATAGTTATCTCTAGTAATTTAGTTGAGTGAAAATTTCTGTGAAAATGAAATGTTTTAAACTAAAAGAAAACTGAAATTCACCAGTCATAGTTACCTCCTGTAACTATAACTCATGCCTTAAAGTAAGTATAACCCTCACCATACATAGTGATGTCATCAATGATGTAATTTCAGACGTCATCAGTGATGTTATCAATGAAATCGTAGAATATGTCAAAAGTGATGTAATATGTGATTTCATAAGTAGTGCGTTGCAAGGGTATGAGTTATAGTTACTTCAGTTAACTATATCTGGTGAATTTCAGTATTTTGTTTAAAATGTTATGTTTGAACTGTCATTTTCACCTAATTATAACGCCATTTTTACCTTTTGTTTTTTCAGTGAGCTTCTAAGTTTTTTTTTTACTGTAAATTGTCAGGATTCCTGCCACAGCTCACCTCTCTTGACTATTACATCTCCGATAAGTGGGCAGATCTCCAGTCCCCCATGTTCGAGCGATGTTTCTCTTAGCAAGGGTAAATCCCAGCGAGGCCCTCGTACGTTCAGTCTGGGTTAGGTCGGTGGCCTCCCATATATTTAACAGGGAGAGTCATGGGGAGTTGATTATATCCTTCCCACCCACCTTTGTAAGTGTGGAGACAATTCTTTCCCAGAATGGGCGGATAGTCGGACACTCCCAGATCGTGTGGAAAAATGTGCCTTCTGCGGCACACCTCCTAAGGCACCCAGCGTCAGGTCTTCGCCCCATTTTGACCAATGTGTGTGCGGAAAGATATGTTCTATGTAGGATTTTTAACAGGATTAACCGTAGCCTCATTGGAATGGCAACCTCCCTGGGAGAAGAAAGTGCCTCCTGCCAGTCGTCATCCTCCAAGTACCCAATATCCGATTCCCACAGCTGCCGGAGATGTATTAACGGGTCCGGCTTATTGTTTATTAATTTACGGTATGTAAGGGATGTTGCTTTAAGTGACATGGGGTCTGTTAGGAGTCTATCCTTGAGAGGGGACGCTTCAGGTAGAGCCTCGCCGCTCGCGACAGCTGTAGTTAAGGCATGACGTATTTGTAAATAGTGGTACGTCTCTGACCCAGCCAGTTGGTATTCAGCTTGTAGGTCTTTAAATGGGACTATTGCGTTTTGTTTCCAAAGGTCACCAACTGAAGAGATGCCAATTACGTCCCTTTTGTCAAAGCCCGGGCATTTACTCAATGTGCCAAGTTGCTCAGTCTCCCATAAAGGGGTGGTTAGTGTTAGTTTCTTGTGCCACCCCAGTGTTTTGATAGCTCAGTGCCAAATTGCGACTGTTTGGGCCATGGGGCCTGTAAGGTGCTGGAGTTTGGGGTTAGAGTAAAGTGCTCTCCGATAACCACCCGGGTTCATTATCCAATTGTCTATCCGATACGCCGGTTCAGACGGCGAGGCATAGACCCATTGATTAATGACAGCGAGTTGGGAAGCCCAGTAGTATTGTTTGAGGTCAGGCAATGCGATTCCACCATCGTACCACCCTCTGGTCAATTTATGTGTCGCGATACGTGGATTTTTCCCATCCCATAAGAGAGTCCTAACCTCGCTCTCTATGTTGGTGAAGTATGTATCTGGGACTTTGTAGGGGGTGTTCTGCAACACATATAAAAATCGGGGCAATAGTAACATTTTAAACAGCGCTGCTCTACCCAGGAGAGTCAGGGGTAAGGACCGCCAGTGGAGTACATCTTTGTGGAGTCTAGTCAGTGGAGCCTTAAGATTGATTTCATAGAAGTGGGTGGGGTGGGGCGTTATATATATGCCTAGGTACTGAAATCCCTCTGTTGCAACTGTAACATTTGTGTCTTTGGGCATCCGTGGTATGGGACCCTGAAGCATATACAGTATAGATTTTGTCCAATTAATAGTGTACCCTGAGTGTGCACTGAAAATGGCAAAAATATGGAGGATCCTATGAATCGAGGTTGATGGGGCCGCAACATATAGTAAGACATCGTCAGCATAGAGGGAAATTCTATCTTCGTGATGTTCAGTCCATTTCAGCCCTCTGATCATGGGGCGCCCCTAACCCAAGTCGCTAATGGTTCCAGGATCAGGGCAAAGATACGGGGCGATAAGGGGCAGCCCTGTCTAGTTCCCCGCTCTAAGCGGAATTGCCGGGATGTATGTTGATTGACGACGATTTGGGCAGTCGGTTCTGTGTAAAGCAATTTTACCCATTTTATGAATGTGGGGCCAAAGCCCACATGCTCAAGTAGAGCGAATAAGTAAGGCCATTTGATAGTATCGAATGGCATTTTTGCATCCAATGACAGCAGGGCAGCATCTTCCTGGATAGTGCTAATCCTCCCCATTACCCCATGCAATCTCCTAAGGTTGAGGGCTGTATTTCTGCCAGGCATAAAGCCCGATTGGTCCGGGTGTACAAGTTTGCATATGACGGGGAGCAACCGGTTGGCCAACACCTTGGCGAGGATCTTAACTTCCGCTGTTAATAGTGAGATTCGGCTATAGGAATCGCACCTAGTTGTTGGTTTCCCCTGTTTATGTATGACGACCACCGAGGCCAGCATCAAATCGTTGGGCAGGGACCCAATTTTGGCAGCTCTCCAAGTACATCCCCAGGAGAGCAGGCGTTATCTTGGAAGTTACTAGTTTGAACAGTTCTATAGGGAGCCCGTTGGGACCCATGGCTTTCCCCGATTTCATCCCACGTATGGCAAGCGCTAATTCCTCCTCCGTTAGATCACTCTCCAGGGATTTACGATCCTCTGGAGTGAGAGTGGCAAGAAGAATGGTAGCTAGGAGGTCTCTGGAGTCAATGAAGGTAGTGGTGGTGGTAGAGGAGTATATCGAGGCAAAGTGAGATGCGAAAGCCTCAGCAATCTGTTGTGGGTCACTTAACAACTCTCCCTGTTCCCCCTCGATGAGGGGCACCCATCTGTGAGCGGCTTCTCGCCTCTCCACCCATGCGAGCAGTTTCCCCGTTTTGTCGCCCATCTCATGTATTTTTGGTAATGTGGCTTTCTGTTTAGATCTAGCTGCCTCTGTTGCAAGCTGTCGATAGTCCTGTCTTTTTATGCTAAGTGTGTGTGTAGCTAATTCGTCATCTGTAGTTGCCACCGTGTCCTCTAACCCCCGAATCTTATGCTCCAGGGTCTCTAGCCTTGCCCTCAACTCTTTCTTGTGTCCGGACATTAATGAAAGAGCTTGGCCTTTGATAACTGCCCCAAAGACCCCCCACAGGATCTGTTGGGAGTCCACCGTGTTTGTGTTCTCAGTGAAGTAGTGGTCCACCCCTTTTAAAATTTCACTCTTGACGTGTGGAATCTTCAAACACCATGGGTTTATCGTCAGGGCAATGCGTCTATTTTCGTGTGGCAGTGTTATCTGAGTAAGGACAAGGGAATGATCAGAGATGCCACGCGCTAGGCATCTGGCTTCAGTAAAATTAGAAAGATCACCGGCGTGTGTGAGCAGATGGTCTATTCTAGACTGGCTACCGTGGGCACCTGAGTGAAATGTAAAATGGCGCGCTAGGGAATTAAGATGGCGCCAGAGATCAACTAGGCCGAAAGCCGAGAGGAAATCCATCATTTGTGAGGTGTCGTGTGGCTCTGGTCTCGGAGGTCGGCGATCGACCCGACCATCAACCATCAGGTTAAAATCGCCTCCCATCACCAGGGTGCCCATGGGGAGAGTAAGAAGGAGCTTGCCCAGATTGGCTAGTGTGGTTTTTTTTAATTGCAGGGGAGACGTAAATCAAAAGTATATTAAGTGGCCTCCCTTCCCATGTCCCGGCCAATGCAGCGAATCTACCCTGGGTGTCAACCCATGTGTTGTTTATTATGTATGGGCATTGTTTACGAATGAGGATACCAGTCTCTCTCGAACCGGAAGTGAAGCCCGCGTGAGCTGCCATTCGGTATCCCCATCTGTCTAGTGCCTTACACGTGTTGCCTATTAAATGTGTCTCCTGCAGCAGGGCAATATCGGGGGCCTGCCGCTTGAGGTATTGGAGCACGACCCCTCTTTTTAGTTTATCCCCCAGCCCGTTAATGTTCCAAGTGATGATGCGGAGCGTCCTATTCATACTATGGTTGGGCATGATACCTTTATGCAATCAAGGTCGTTCCTCACCCAGGGCGTGTAAGCAGATATCAGGTGCTGGTACGAATATGACGGTAGCTTAGACTGTGTCTGTATAGATGACGTCACTTCCCTCACCGCTGTCACAACAAGATAACAACAAAAACTAAACAAACAAGTCCCCCCCGATGACCCTTAGCCACAGCATCTTTGACTCTACACACTCTCTCCATCCCAACCCCCTTCCCCCTGGGATTTGCTACCAGAGCAGTGTCTCCTCCTCTAAAACAAGCACAAGTCTCAGGAGGATTCGGGAACTAGCGTTGCTGCCCCATTAGAATCATGTGGGATCCAGGTAGGTGGCTTATGATAAAAGTAAGATATTATTGCCATAACTAATTTATCAATGTCATTTTTACCTTTTTTTAAATGAATTTCTAAGTTTCTTTTAATGTAAAGTAAGATTTTATTACCATACATATATGTACAACACCCCGCCATGCACAGCCTTTTGGCCATGCGTGGTGTGGGGTTGGCCACAGGGCCTGGTCTGAGCTTGTCCCTACGTCCAACTCCCTATAGACAGCCCCCCTACCATGCATGGCCTTTGGCCGTGCCCCATCTAGGTAGCCAACTCACACTGTGCAGGGCCTTCTACCGTGCGCAACATGAAGTCGGCTGCAGGGCCTGGTCTGCCCTAAGGTACATCCACCCCACTTATTTTTCTTATTGTTTTTTGATCCCTCTGCTCTCTCAAGGGGTAACAAAGTTGTGCTGGCTCCAACAAGAGTCCGCCGGGATCGCTTCTGTTGGAAAAAAGCATTTTTCCAAACCTTGGCACCAGGACAGTTCCTTCAGGGTACCCCCTACCCCTGTACCTTACCTTTTTCCATTTTCAGGACACGGGGAACACGTCCCCCTGTCCTAAAATGGCAGCCACCCATTCCTCTTCATATTGTGGCTAGCCAATCAGAGCTCGAGCTCCCATAGTACTCACGGGAACTTCTCTCTCCTGCGGGAGCGAAGTGGCCAATAGGAAAAAAGCCCCCTCGGCCAATCAGATCACTCTATTATTTGAAGTAGCATGCTCCTGGAACTCCCACGGGATCCCCGCATGCCAAATCATACAAAATTTCAAAAAAATCTACTGAACAGATTTACACCATACACCTAGACAGGCCTATCTTTTTATGTGTAGAGTTTTCCACACGACTGCGGAGTCTATGCAGTTGTAAACTTAGTATTAACTCAGATTTTGGGAATAGCAGAAAAACTGTAATCTTACACAAAAGTGTAAGTTTACATTTGTGAATCAGGCCCTCAAAGATTATAGTGACGTTATAGTTAGCTGTTGAAATAAAACCAGAATTTACACTTAAAAACTGAAAAAACACTGAAATTATGGCTCAATATTCAAAGGGTTTATGAAGTAATGTGAAAAGCAGTATCATGGATGATGTCATCAGTGATGCAATCAATGATGTCATTTGAGATGTCATAAGTGATGTAATGTGTGAGGACATGACAGGGACTAAAGTTATAATTAGCTCACCAAACTGTCACTAGTGAATTTCATGATTGATTGTTTTTTAAATCTGAGATTTCATGTTTTTTCAACACCTAACCTATGTTAAGCTCCTATTAACATACCTAACTGTAACTTCACTTTGAACTTTGTTTTTTCAATGAATTTCAGTTTTTTTGTAATTACTTTCTAAATGTGGCATATGTAACACCTTCTTCAGGGCGGGCCTGGTTATTACTTGGGTGGGAGACCACCTAAGAATTCATGTTCTGTACGCATGTTGCTAATTTTTCCTGATATATCTCCACCAGACTATCAGATCTATACAAAGGGGTGTAAGATAAGGGACCTCCGTTCTTTCAAGTTAATCCTTTTCTTCACTTAAATGCTTCAGCACTCGTTAATCTCGGTATTCTGCATTATCATGTTTTCAGTGTTAACATAAATTGCAAAACATAGGGCCATATTAGCAAGAAACTGCGATAAACATCGCAGAGCGCGCTTAGCGCGAAAATAATTATCGCCTGCTATCGCTGGTATATATCGCCACGCTAACGCTGTATTAGCAACAGTTAGCACCATGGCGATATATAATCCAGCGATAGCGGGAGAAATGGGCCAACATCGCTACAAAACCAGCGATGTTGCATGGGGGACGGGGGAGACCTTGCTGATACGACCCTGTGGTCGTATCAGCAGAATCCACCCCCATGTTAAGTATGCACAAGTCAGGTTTTGGGCAGGTGTTAAAAATCCAGCGATGACTCCGGTTAGCGCGACTTTTAACGTCGCTAACCGGGGCCAGGGCCTCATTGCTAATAGGCGATAGGCCTGTTAGCGGCTGTTTTCCTGGTCTTGTGGTCGGGAACGCCTACTTTGCATGTCATTAGCGATAAATATCGCTGACATGCAAAATGGCACCCAACACGCTCGCTTTCACGGGAAAGCTGTCGCTAACAACTGTTAGCGACAGCTTGCTGATAGGGCGATAATAATATCGCCGCTTTAGCGGCAAAAAGTGCCGGTAAAGCGGCGATATTGCCCTTGCTAATATGCCCCATAGTTTTCTTCCATACATTACATATTCTGTGAAGGCATTTTACATGTGCAGGGCCGGACTGGCTACCGGGCGTTTTGGTGTGCTGCCAAGCTGGGGGCTGATTTCACTGCGCTGGGGGCTGATTTCGTTGATGGGGACCTGCGTGTGCTTCTAAATAAACAAAGCAAAACGAATGGTTTTAAGCACACGCAGGTCCCCATCAACGAAATCAGCCCCCAGCTTGGCAGCACACAAAAACGCCTGGTAGCCAGTCCGGCCCTGTGTATATGTGGTTATTCCTTGCATCGGAATGACATATAATTTCCACTAAATTAATGTTCCATTGTTATTTATAATTTTGGGTCATTTAAATGTCAGTATCACAACCTTTTTCATTTCAACATAGGCAAAGTAACGAGTCATCATATAGGATGGTACATGTTTTTCTTGTCGCCTTTGGGTAACTCGGCTCTCTCTGGATTTATGTTTGTTTTTTCGCTTGTAACTCTAATGTGCACATTTCATACTGATGCAGAAATCTCACATCCAGAGCTCTTTCCGTTAATACCTAAAGCACAGCTCATCCATAAAGTACCCAACAAATCAATGCAGAACACTCGATCCCTGAAAGTACCCTTTCAAGGAAAAAGTCTTTGCAGTTACACACAACATTAACTTTATACAATGCAATATAATGTTGTAGACACAATAATGTTTTGTAAAGATTTGTGTCATACCATCAAGCCATCTGTTTCTGAGACTCCTACCGTTTTATCGTAGTGTTGAACGACTCCTCATTAGATGTGGTTATCTGCACTTTAATAGACCTCTGTCTGTGGAGACAAGTTTATTTCCAAGCAGGAAATAGGCCTATATTTGTTGATGAAATAGATAGATTCTTGATTCTGTGCTACACGTGTATATATTTTTATTTTTATTTTTGATGGATACAATCGAGAAACGTATGCATACGTTTCCCAGTAAAAGGCATTTACTCAAGCGTATATTTTGTACTCATTTTCTTTGGCAACTCTGGTGGAAATTTCAGTTTACAATTCGCAAATGGCTTCTATAGGAATTCATTTTCAGAATTTAATGTACAATAGCAATATATTTGCACGTTAAATAAAAACATAGAAAATGACTGAAGTGTTGAAGTTGGAGTGTGGCAGTCGTCCAGAGGACCTCCGTGCTTGCACACGATTTTAGTAATAAGATTTTTAAATCAACCTCTGCTTGAAGGGGCGTGGCTATCCCAGTCAGAGTACAGAGGAGACAGCATTTCTGCGCATTTGATGTCTATCATGGTACCCCACATTTTTGGAGCCGTAAATACCTTGGGGGCCAACTGCCTACAGTACCTCATTCCCTCAAGCACAACTCATCCATGATACTCAAACGTGTCACACTCTGGGAGTGATGAGAGTTTCCAGCCGTGGGGTTCAGGTGAAAAGCCCTGTACCCCATGAACATATCACCAAATGCCACAAAACACTAGCCATGCCATAAAATGAATATGCAGATGCTAATTCCCCATGCAATAAGAAGTACCACTTTGGGGGACGCCATCTCCATCAAAGTCCATTACTCTCAGTGGCGGTTCCTTAGCTAAGGCAAAGGAGCGTCGCCCCACAACTTTGCAGCAGTGAAATAAAGGAAAAAGAAAATGATAATAACTCAATGTTATTATCATTTTATTTTTTCGTGCTGCTGCAGCTTTTTGGGGCGGGGCTGCTCTGCTCACAGAGCAGGACAGGGTAGGAGTGTTGGGCACACTGTAAGTGCGCAAGACTGTTTAGCCGGCTCTCTCGGGCTGGCCAAACAGTCATGGGTACTTTGCTTGTTCTCCACCCAGGCTGCATTATAGCCTGGGTGGAGAACATGCCCAGGCTCCCATTCCCTGGCTGAGCACCGAAAAACAGCGCTCAAACCAATCACAACACTGCATTGCAGCACTGTGACTGGCTTAGGGAACCTGGGTGCTTCCTGTTCCGTTCCCGACGCGGAGGAGAGACGGAGGAGAGATACAGCGATAAGGTAACATTTTTGTTTTCTTATTTTAGATCCCCTTCCCCCGCCTCCAGCCTCACCACCCCCGATCCTTGCCGGCCGCCACTGATTGCTGGTAAACTAGTTAGAACCTTGTAGCAATCCTCCAGGTGACTCATATATTCATTTTCCGGACAATAAATGTACCAGTGAAATCACAAAATTATAAAACTAGCAGCAGTACAGAACAGTTTGGCTGTTCCAAGAATGTTCAAACCTAAAGAAGTAAAGATGTATACAAAAATGATTAAGAAAAAACACTGTGCAGTAGCACTAAAAAAAAGACATTTTTTTATTTAAAAAAAGTATTTATTATACTTTTAAACAGTGTGAAAAGTAATACAAATGGCACATAATGAAAGGTAGATATTTATTACACTGGTGGTAATAGTGCAAAGGTAGTTATAATTAAGTCAGGGTTTCCATAGAAAAGGCATTTTTTTGTTTTTTTTATAGATTTGGCACCGTTCAACAAATTTGCACAAAAAGTTTTTTAAATAATGTTCTTCCACTTTGGGTCCTACGTGTAAGTTTCCAGCAGCTCTGTCCAGCGGGGTCCAAAAAAATGGAGGTCAGTGGGTCAAAAGTGCCATGTTCCATTTTAATTCCTATAGGATTCTGTGTTTGACAAAACAGAAACAAACAGCTGCATTACCAAAGTTTGCACAAAAGCAGGGGCATAGCTTGGTCATTAAGATTGTAGGGGTGTAAGCTTCAGATTTCCTGACAAACACGCTAGCAAATAATGCTAAAATAGATTATACGACCTTCAGGGTGCATGAGAGGGGCCTAAGGGGCAGTGGAAAGGGAGAGGGATGTGGGTTGGTATGGCCACTAAGTGAGAGAAAACACAATATTTTGCTAAATAACCAAAATTTTTAAGGAATTTCAGAACAGATGGAGAGAGGGTATGTGCATTTTTGTCTGTGTGCATGTAAAAATTCCTGGTGAAATCTGACAGACACCTAACCATACCCGACCGACAGCACCAGTTCCCAACCATTTATCAGGAACTACATTTATTAAGGGGGTGTAACATCCCAAACACCCCCCCTGAAGCTGCGCCCCTCCAGGAAAGGTAGAACCATAGTCAAAGATTGTGCTTTTTCTTATTTGGTGCAAATCCATTCAGTGGCATTTGAGAGAGTACCTTTGGAAATGCAGGGCGTCTGGGACCTTGCGATGAGCTCTGATGAGCCGGCATCGGCAGGCGTCAGTTCCGGAGGTTGTTGCAGAATTTATCAGGCCCTTGATGTCACACGCGTTGCAGGTCGAGCTCCATGCGTTTGAAGTCAGGCGCGCCGGCGGGTGTCGGGGCTGCAGTGCGAAGTGCCACGGTGCGGGGTGTGGTGTCCTCAGGTCGCAGTGCAGGCAGCCGCTCGATGACGGTGGTCCAGTGGTGTTACTGAGACCAGGGCTGTGGTGGGGCAGTGCTTGTTGCGGTGCTGACAGGTCACGGTGCAAGCCACAGTGTTGTCGTTGCTGAAGCGCTGTCGTCAGTAGACCTAAGGCTGCGGTGTGAGACGGGGCAATGCAGTGTGTGGAGCCCACAGGTCACGGTGCAGGCAGCGGCTTCAGTTGACGAACTAAATTCGATGGTGCTGGCATCGGTGGGCCATGGCTAAAGTGTGGGATGGGGCGATGCATCGTGTAACTTACAAGTGGTGCCCCCAAACCACGGTGCAAGCAGCGGTGTTGATGTCAGTTTGGAGCGGCATCGTCGGTGAGACCAAGTCTGCAGTGTGAAGCAGTACGGTGCTCCGTGTTCTCCATGAGCGGTGTCCACAGGTCACGGTGCAAGCAGCGGCTCAGTGGTGGCGTCAGACGGCATTGGTGAGACCAGATTTGCAGTGCGAAGTGTGGCAGTGCCCTATGCGCTGCCTCCAGGTCATGGAGCCGGCAGTGGTGCCGTTGACCGCATCAGGTTACCCTTTTCCTCTGTGGCTGATGAATCATTCATTACCAGAAGCCAGTACCCAGAAGATGTTGAAGTCTTTGATTTCCCTGAGACTTACAACAGGATGCAAGCTCTACATCAAGCCCTTGGAGATACTTAGAATGCAGAAAGAACAGTCCAGTCCTTTCCCTACCCAAGACAGAAGCAGCAACTGCAGGCCAACCCAGCAAAGCACACAGCAACGTGGTAGTCTCTCCTCACAGCTCTTCCAGCCCTTCTTCCAGGCAGGTTCCTTAGTCCAACAGTAATCTAAAGTTCTGGGGACAAGGCGCCAATATTTATGCCACTTTTTCCTTTGAAGTTGGTACAAGCAAAGTTCCTATGGCACACATAAACCAGTTCAGCCTGGGTCAGGCCAGGTTTACTACAGGAGGTAGAGACCGCTTTGTGAGAGGCAGCCACAGTCCATTCAGGTGCAAGCGACAACTCCTCACACTACTCTAAATGCAGCCAGGTCTTTCCAGCCTGGCTATGAGTCACCCAGGAACGGCAAGGCACACCTCTACCCTCCTTTGTGCCTGTCTAGTTTGAATGCACATCCCTTTTCCTATCACTCTGAACCTAGACGGTAAATACACAAATGGCAGAGGCACACAGGATGGTTAAGCAAGAAAATGCCCACTTTCTAAAAGTGGCATTTTTAAACACACAACATAAAAATCATCTTCACTAAAAGATGTATTTTTAAATTCTGAGTTCAGGAAGCCTAACCACCATTTCTCTAACTTGTCCCAATGGAAAGTTATGCTACAAGCAACTCCCATGTTAGACTATGGGACAGATGGCCTTTCAATAGTGAAAACAAAATTGGCAGTATTTCACTATCAGGACATGTCACACACACCAATACATGTCCAACCTTTCACATACACTGCACCCTGCCCATGGGGACACTTTGGGCCTACCTGACTTACATGTAAGAAAATGGAAGGTTAAGGCCTGTCATGTGGGTGCACTTGCCAGTTCAACATGGCAGTAGAAACTGCACACAGACACTGCAGTGGAAGGTCTGAGAACCCTTTGAAGGGCTGCTGGTGTGGGTGGCACAATCAGTGCTGCAAACTCACTACCAGTATTTGGTTTACAGGCTCTGGGCACACACAGTGCACTGTACTAGGGACTTAGTAGTAAATCAAATCAGCCAATTATGGAAACTCCAATCCATAAACACAATTTGCATGGAGAGCATATGCACTTTAACACTGAATAGCAGTGGTAAAGTGCCCAGAGTCCTAAAACCAACAAAAACAAGATCAAAAACAGGACCAAAGAGCAAAACGTATCGGGATAAACCCGCTGAAAAAGTAAAGTCTAACAGTAGGTATATGATTGACTGCCACAATATTGGAAGAAAATGTTGCAGTAGTCACTACAGGACTTGGGACTCAGTCCCTGAGTCCTGAATTTGTTTTTGAAAGAGCACATAAGAGGCTGTAGTGAACTTGCCCATCTAGGGTATATCAAAGGAATCCTATATTTTTTAAATAAAAGAGTAGATTTTCCCACAGGATCCTTGAATCCAGCACCAGCCATGGAAGCTTGCACGTAACTATGGTGTTGGACAGTGTGATCTGCAGATCACAATTTCGATCCGTGTGTCCTAAAAAATATAAAAACAGAAAAGAAAAAGGGTTCTTGTCATAGACCAAACCCAATGCCAACTACCGTTGTGCAATACGGCTGTTTGCCCATGGAAGATTGGGTTCAGGATCCACAGATACAGCATCAGCAAATGAAGCTTGAATGGATGCGTGGCAGCAGGACAGGGAAGTTTGCCCTGGATCCTCTGATAGCATTTTGGATCCACAGATGCAAAAACAATTTAAAAAGTACAAAGAAGGTCTTGTCATAAACCAGACCCTGTGGTCCACTGCCATTGTGCAGAACATGTGCAGCAGGGGTCTGGCTGACAGAGAACAGATTGGAGCAGGGCCTGGCCAGAGACCAGGCCTGGCCACCAACCCCCCTTCACACAGCCAAATGCTGGTTAGGACCACAAAGCATAATTTACACCACACCCATGCAGCACCAATTGCAATGCAATGACCTAACAATTTTTATACCAGTAAATAACAACACCTAAAAGCATAATGTAATTAAAGTATTAAATAATCAAACCAGTTAATTATACTACATTCATAGCTGTCTCTGACAAAGTAGTAAGGGTAATCTGTAAGATGATTTACAACATTTGTAATTGCATATGTTTCATTAAAGGTTAGGACATGAGCATTGCACTTTGTGTGCGAGTTATGGTTTGTATGACTGCTGTGCGAACTATGGATTGTGCTTCTAATCATAATTTCCAAATATCAGATCATTTTCAGTTTAATTTGCAAGTATAAATGAACTTTTACTGTGTTTTTAGTTGCATTTCAGTTTTTTTAAACATATGTTAAGGTGGTATAACAAATCCAACCATAACTTTACTTTAGCTGTTTTTTTCAATGAATATATTTCTATCATTGTGAAGGTACGTAGATGTGGAGTTAAGAATAGAAAATCTATACTTACCTATATACACTTACCTTCACAATACTGGGTTTGGAGATATTCTGGCTACAATATTTTTGTTGGATGATATTTTAATATTCAATATTCTGACTTACAATCTCCAGAATACTGAAAACCAAATTATCATTGCACAGATATATATTTTGCAATACCTATTGTTTACAAAAAACATTGCTGCTTTACAATTAATAACAGAAAATCAACATCAAATAGAACAATATTTTTGTAAATGTCAGAAGATATTTTGCTAACATTATTCCGTTATGCAACAGTGAAACATTAAAAAGCAAAATTTGGGGTCATTTGATCAAAGTAACTAGTTTTTTTTATCATGAAGATTTGTAGGTCCAATGTATTTATTTCATGCAACACAGCACAAACGTTTCTGCATTACATTGCGCAAGTGGGAGAAAGCAGCACAGAGCCATATTTATTAAGAATAGCCTGATTCTGTCCACCAACCCTGTACTGGTACACAAAATGGCTGCCTAGTGCCAAACACAACCTTTGCACCATGGTGGAGAGGTGTTTACCTGCTGTCTAGCATAGGAATTATACAGAAAGCATGCCTCTTCCACTACATCACATGCCTAGACACATTCTAAAGATTTGACACACTATCTGTGTGTGTGTATATTGCAGAGCACATGCAATGTGTGGAATATTTGCAAAAATGAAAACATTTCTCCCTGTTCATGCCTGCTTCAAGGAGTCATTACTTTTTTATGTCAAGCCTGATCTTGCTATCATGGTAGATTGAGCTTTGCGTAAAAAATTAGAGGGTCTTGAGCTGATCCTCCCAAGTAACACTCAAGTTAGCCCTCTTGACACCAAGTGGTGCAAAGCACTGTTAAGTTCAGAAAAGGGAAACTTTCCAGTGCAAAATACCATATGAGATGAAAAGTCAATACACTTACAGGTTTTTGCATTACTTTTATGTAGGTGCAACCGCTTTTGCAGATCTGGACCTCTCTGTTCGATGGGTACTGTCTCTTTATCTCCCCTTCAGACATTGGGAGATATGTACAAGAACTGCTGCTAACTAACGCTAACATTAGTTAGCGGCAATTTTCTTACCGCAGCGTACCGCGGAAAACTATCGCCATGTTACCGACGTATGTACAATACGTCGCTACATGGCGATATTTTCTCATCGCAGCAGGAATTGTCCATGTTAACATCAGCATCATGGCGATAAAAATCTTGCCGCCAATGTGAAAAAAGTGACGGCCGTCCAGTCAGCATTCGGAAAACGCACGCTAATCAGCGCGACGCCACTTTTTTCATGTTTCGCAGGATATTTAACTACAAAACACCCGCGAAGTTCACAAAACACCCCAAAAAAAAAATGAAGAAGAATCATGGAGGAAGCTGGACCCAGTAATGCAGGAGCGAACAACCCCCCTAACCCCTCAAACAGCCAGCAGGACCAGCCAGAGACCCTGGGGAAGAGGAAAACCAGGTTCAGCCAGCAGGAAAATGAGATCCTGATTGCGGAGGTGACAGACAAATAACGCCAGCTCTTTGTCAGCTCCACGGTGTCATTGGGGACCAAAAATGCAATATAGCAGTCCATTGTAGCCATGGTGAATGCTGTAGAAGATGTCAAGAGGACAGTGACCGATTGCAAGAAGCGCTGGCATGATGCTAAGCGCAAGACCAAGCAAAAACTGGCCAACAATTGCCAGGCAGCACTGCAGACCGGAGGTGGGAGTCCAGCGCCACAGGAGGAGCTTGATGCCTTGGAGGAATAGGTGTCCGCAGTCATCAGCGAGGAGTCGGTGGTTGGAGTCCAGGAACAGGATAGTGCTGAACATGGCAAAACCAAAGGGGATGATGGACGGAGTGTTGAACATTGCAAGCACTCACCCCCAGTCAACTGATCTGGGTTTAATCCATCATCATTCTTTAGCTCACTCCGCCACCCCAGTTCAGACATGGCCATATGCAAATCAGTCTGACCCTGTGCCTCATGGGAACAGTCCAGCCCGAACTGCCAAGCCATGTCTTCCCTGGACCGGAAACAAGCATCCTGGGACCAGTTTCTGGCTTACAGCCGTCATCAGCCAGGCTATCTTGAATCCAGTGGCAAAGTGAGCAAGGGACTCACGTCTGGGCATACCCTGCCAACTTAGGGCGAACATAGCAAAACCAAAGGGGATGATGGACGGAGTGTTGAACATTGCAAGCACTAACCCCCAGTCAACTGATCTGGGTTTAATCCATCATCATTCTTTAGCTCACTCCGCTCACTTAGTGCTGAACATGACCACCTAAATCAGCAACAGGGTGAGTAGCAACCAGGGACTGGGGGGAAAGGGGTGTGGGCACTAATGTCACTCATGTCCAACTAAATATCCCTCAGTGTGCACCAAGACTGTCTGCAGATCGATTTCCACAAACATCGCTCCCTGGGGGGATAGAGGCATGTCTCCGTAGTCATTTAATAAAAAAACACATAATGGTGGTGTCACTGACTGTGGAATTCTGCATAAAATAATATTCTAAGATAGAACCAAAATCATATGCTTTAGTTTAAAAAATAAGGGCAACATGAATACGCAAAGGGGCAAATTGCCTGGAGAGTTAGCAGAGTTTGGCATTGGCCTCCTAGGCACAACACCACACTCAGCGAAATTGTCAACACAGGGCTGCATATCATTGCCAACACTGAGATGCAGGCCTGTGAAATTCCCATCTCTGTGGCCTAACTTCACTGGCCCACACTGATGCCGGCACACATGCAGTATTGTGCTGGGGTGCCTGTGTTGTGTGGAAGATTGTCCATGTGCAGTAAGGTCCACCTTCATGCACATGGACAATCTTCAACTCTACTCTGACACCCCTGCACAATACTGCATGTGTGCCGGCATCAGTGTTTAGTATGCCTGGACTCAGAATGATAAAATGCAGCTTTTAGTGAAGTTGGTTTTAACATTCTGTGTTTGAAAATACCACTTTTAGAAAGTGGGTATTTTCTTGTCTAACCATCCAAGCCTGCCTCTGCGAGATTGTGTATTCCTTGTCTGGAATGTGAGTGACAGGGGCTGGGGGATGCCAGGAGACAGGGTGAGTCAGCACAGGGCTGAATAGCAAGATCTACATGTAGATGGGTGGGAGGGGTCGCACCTGGGCCCTGAATAGGACAGTGCCTTCCCTCCACAATGCTGGCTCCACCTCCTGTGGTGCGTCTGATGTCCCTGGCCTACTCACTGAAAGAAGGGACGGAGACTTGTCAACAAAGTGCTCCAGGACTGGTTTGGACTAGGCAAAGGCCTCTCTGCCTTCAGAGAACAAAGGAATTTGGGATATAAATATTGGGGCCCTGACCCCATGAATTTAGATCTCGCTGGAATCAAGGAACCTGCCAAGACGAAGAGCTGGAAGAGCTGCCAGGAGGAGTACTGCCCCTTTGCTGTGTTGTTGCTTTGTTGGGTTGGCCTGCAGCTGCTGCTTCTGCCTTGGGCAGTGAAAGGACTGGACTGAACTTTCTACAAACTTGTGCTGAGTATCTCCAAGGGCCTGAAACCGAGCTGGCCTCCTGTTAAGAAGTCTCAGGGACTACAAAGACTTCACAAGCCTCTGGGTACCGCTTCTGGAACGCTGTTTCAGTTGCCACAGAGGAAGGGAACTGCAACCGACTCCGTCAACCGAATCCCTCCCTGGCCGGTGACCTGTTTGCACCGCAGACCGCATCGCCCCGCTTCGCATCGCAACCCTGGTCTCACCGTGGGCGACGTCCGACGCCGCCAACATCGAGCCGCTGCTTGCACCGTGACCTGTGGGCACCGCAGTTCGCATCGCATCGCTTCACTGAACTAACCGGACCCGACCGACGCGGTCGCTGCAACTGACTCAAGAGTCGTGACCGCATCGCATTTGGGGCACCGCTCGCACGTCTGCGACGCACCGCTCCGACTCGCGCCGCGGTCCGACGCCAGCTCCCGCACTCCGGCTTGGTCGCCTGCATCGCAACCTGTCAGCACCGCATCGAGCATCGTCTCACCCTGCATCGCACGCCTTGGACTCACCGACTCCGTCTGCAGGACGCTCATCGAGCCGCTGCCTGCACCGCATCGAGGGACACCGCACCTTGCATCGCTCCGTCTTGCACCGCAACCGCGACGAACGCCGACCGGCTCGTACACTCCGTACCAGCCACAACGAGAAAGGTACTGTAACCGAGTCTGTTCACGACTCTGCTGGCCCGTATCGACGCGGTCGGCTGGAACTGTTAGACTCTGTGGTTTTCAGCATCACGGTAGGCTCGGACGGAGCTACCGACTCGTACGAACTTTGCTTTTGTGCTATTCCTGCAAAGAAGAAGTTAACGTATCAAGCATTCATTCGTAAAGTATAGTATTGTGGATTTTTGTCGTAATTGGTCTTGTCTTGAGTATATAAAATATTGGTTATTTTTCTAAACTGGTGTGGTGTCCGTTTGTAGTGCTTACACTGTATTACTGTTGGTTATGTGCAAATGCTTTACACACTGCCTCTGAATTAAGCCTGACTGCTCGTGCCAAGCTACCACGAGGGTGAGCAGGGGTTACTTCACGAGTGTAACACCCTTACCCTGACTAGGAAGAAGGGTCCCTACTTGGACAAAGGTGCAAGCCCTTGCCAACTAGAGATCCCATTTCTAACATGTAGTAAACAGTATTGTACAGAAATCACAGTCCTGGTGTGAGATGGCCATTACCCATTTACATGCATGGAAACCTGTCCTTGGGGAAAGTCAACAGTAGCAGTGAACAAATGCCTAGGCAGTCATGTGTGTAAACATCCTTGCACAAACAAAGGCATTCAATCAGCCTGAGCAGAATTGCATGTATCATACATGTGTCCATCAGTTGTGCATATTTCTAAGCACCCATCCCCATGCCAACATCACTTGCTGTGATGTTGAGGTGGTGATATTGGCTTACCATTACTTACAAGCCACTGTAAATCACTGCCATGTAACCAAGGCACACATACACACTTTACGTGGTGGGAGAGGTGAGGGCAATGAGTGTCGTGTTGTGTGTCCACACTGCAACACCCATTTAAAAACACACTGCCCTACACTCACAAGGGTGAAGACAATAGGATGCTAGTAAGAAATGTATGGAAGGAAAAGTCTGATCCCTAACATGCAATTATATAGGAAATATTCTTTTCCTAACGCTTTTGATCTTTCCATGTGTACTGCATTGTGCATTACAATACTTGAGACACACATACAATAGCATCTCCCCTTTACATTGCAGAGGGAGAAACATCACCTCCTGTGCAGCAGCCTGTCCCACTCTTCAATGATGAAGATGAAGACATCTCAACCATCGACCAGGACACCCTCCAAGAGCTGCTCAACTCCAAAGCAAGCACCTACCACCACAGCTGTCTCCCATGACCTTGAGGACCCACTTCTAACATTTCAATGTTGTTTGGTAGAGGTCCAGCAGGACATGGCTGGTCAGGTGCGGGTGGGGTTTGACAGCCTGGCAGCCAAACTAGATGGGATCCGTGGGTGTCTCAGTCCCATTAGGGACCACCTACAGTCTATCACAGGCACCCACAGTCCGCTCCATGCTCTCCAGAATTCAATGGCTGACATCGCTGGAGTACTGACTCAAAGACAAGAACAACTGTCCAGTCAAAGTGGCTCCAGCAATGTCACCAATGAGTTGCCTGAAATGAGAAAGATCATGGGGAACATGGAGCGGATGCAGGCCTCACACTTGGCAGCCATGGCTGCATACCACAGAGACGTTGCTGGAGTCTTGCAAGCCCTGCAGCTCATCATCACTGCAGTGATGCCTCATCATGTGGAACAGATGAATGCTGCTGCTACTTCCACTTCCACATCCACCTCTCACCCCCTGATGTGTCACAGCCTCACAGTGCCCCAGCCAATACACCATTGTAGTGTAGCTCCTATTTCCCTTATAGGCTCTGCACATTGGAATAATATATCCTATAGGTTTGACATAGGACTAAGGTCGGTATGTCCCTATCGAGTATATTAAACTTAATTACTTGTGCCAGCTAGCTCAGAGGCCACTAGAAACTTCTTGACGACAAGAAGGGATTAGTTTCTGGCTGCCGCAGAACATGACCACTGTGTTTCTCTTTACAGAATCAGGATGTGTCCCAGAGTCGTAGAAACAATAGATAACCATTTCACTCAGCTCAGTCGTGCATGTTTCAGTTATTCTCAGAGTTACACAGAAATAACAGACGGGCGTTTCAATAAAGGATTTATTGAACAGTCTTGTTTCTGTTGTAAGTTATATGTGCTGTTATGATCACAAGACAGTATGCGAGATAAATAATGTACAAGGTGAGCAGTAAAAATAAATAATACTGCGTCAGCATTATCTTTTCAGCATGTATGCATTTACATAAAATGACACAACCTAAAAATGCGAGTACTCATACGATGCGTTTCTACCCTAGTTCTATCCCAGTGTACCTAACCTATCCTAGGTATAGGGAGAAGTAGAAGTAGGTGCTGTATTCCTGACTAGAGTATACCAAGAGTAAGTTATGCCTAGTATGCCAAGAGTCTAGTATGCCAAGAGTCCCTCTAGGTTCTAGTCTGCTCCATACCTGAAGAATGAGAGAGGTAGGAATCTCTATCCGGACTCGAACTCCAACACCCCGCAAGGGAAGTTAGATCACTGGAAGCTGGACTCTCTGCGTGCAGGAATGACAGTGTCTTCTCAGTGCGTCTGGCCGGGAATCGGGCTCCTCTGAAGTCGATGTCTCCTCTGATTTACAGGGGTTTGGGAAGGTATATTTATACCTGAAAATGGTAGCATTGACGTGAGTTGGGCAGCGAAAGACGTCATGAATGAATCCCTTAGGGAATAAGAGGTTCATGCATAATGTATGAGTCCTTGAAGAAATCAATAGTCCTGGGCAAGGGAAACTCCCGCAGCCTGAGGGTCTGTTTTTTCATGGACTCGTTGAGACGCTAGGGTGGACGGATGTCGGAAGCCATGCCTGTATTTGGTGTGCATGGTTTATGCCTAAATAAGGCCTGGGATTCTACGCCTATATAAGGGCAGGTTGGGTTATGCCTATATAAGGACATGAGTCTAGAAAGCCCGTTTATGGACACCCTATGAAGTATACAACACCCACTCCTCTTTGTGGAAACAATGATACTAAAATGCTAAACATCTAAAATGCTAAACATTAAAATAGAGTACCGCATATTAAAACATATCCTAAAAGTATTTAAAAGACATATTTAAAATGCAAAGGTTTCTGTACATTTATAATAAAAGCTTTTCATTTCCTGCATAAAGTGTGAAATAAATGCAAACGGTATGATAAATAAAAAGCAATATTTACATATGACGAAAATGATCGATAAGTTTGTTCAAAATCAAAGTCACTTCCTATCATGAAATTACTGATTTAGACACACAAGATGACTAAGTGTCACTGGAAGTACTGCCCAGTCTGTATTATAAGGCCAGTTCTACTATAAGCAGATTGAAGTGCCATTTTTGTGTTCGAAAAATGAGAAAAGTTCAAATTTTGGTAATGTTCCAGGACTTTGAAAAACGAAGGCCAAATTGTTGCTGTTGCACTGGAACAAAGTATGCCGAATTAGAGTCAGTTCACGGGTCTGGTGTAAACATGAGATCATCTATTTCAATAGACAAAACATCATCCACTGTCGATGGTGTAAGTTCGAACACCTCACGTAAGAGATTGACCGCACAAAGATGGGAAACACCGCCCACAGCATAGGTCGCTGCAGCAATGTTCGCGTCCGTTGTTACCTGTGTGCCTGGAGTTGTTTCTCGTACCTCAGCAGCAGCAGGAAGCGTCTGTGAGATCTCAATGAATGCTGACATCAGTATTGGGAGCCTCTGGGGACAACACGAAGCATGGACCATTATCGGGACCAGCAAAGTATCGACGTCCTTTGGCGCAGCTGATGGATATGTTAGACAAGCGTCCAACACGCATTCTTCACCGCATAGCAGGCAGCGTAGAACAGGTAAGATGCAATCTTGCCAGATTGGTCGGAATGACAGGAACCATGTGGTATTAAGGTCCCGTAGACGAGTCTTGCCAAATAGCTGTACTATTCGCTCACGGCACTTTCTTTCAAGGAGAGCTTTCTCCATTTCGCTCGGAGTTATTTCTGCGAAGTGGCTGGCCATAGCGCAATAGCAGACAGATGAATAGAATTCCCGCAACAAGTGCTAGAATCAACGGTATGCCACCAAACACTGAATGTGCAAAGTTCGGAATGATTCCAAGTATTGCCTGGAACGGTGCTAAGAGACCGGTGCAAATGCTCTTAAATACATGTACAATTCCTGTTGTATCTGACATGTTGAAGATACGTGATAACATTTCTATGAAATGTATAGGGCAGTTTGTACGTATTAAATTCTGTATCTCAGCCGAAGTCCTTGCAATTTGTAGATCATAGGTTTCTTTGGCCGAGGTCAAAGGCACTGTTTGCTGTAAAAGCATGGCTTTCATTCTGCTTAAAGTATCAAATCTTATAAAAGAGACACTCAGTGAAGGCCATAAAGCCGACTCCTGACTGTGTCTATCGGGGAAACAATACTTGCATACAGCAAGTGACCCTGGAGTTGACCGTTACTAGATATGGGATGCCGGGCAACATTCCACAGCAGCTCTGATCATTCAACATGAGGTAACTCCCATTAGAAAGTTGTCCAAACGTTGGTTTAATCACAGCAGCTGGTGAACCGTGCTGATGGCAAGACAGGTTTGCCGCAGAACCATTACAAGCTCCGTGCAAAATAATGTCCTGACATATGAGTGAACCGGTCAGTGCAGGTTTACAGTTAATACCGCTAAGAAACACTTCACGATCCCCACTCCAACATTTATGTGTACACGGTAAATTCCAAGATGTCTTAATGTATTCCCTACCCAACCTTTCATATTTGCCTGCTTGCATCTGTCTGAGGCAATACTGGAACTGAAAAGTTGTCACAGGTAATGTTATTTTTCCATGAATAAACCATTCTGTAGCTGGTTTTTCTGCCACTGTGAATGGTAATTTGTCAATTTTTTCAATGCTCAGCACTGTATACCCCGCTCCTCTTTGTGCCAATTCGATCTGTTTATCAGTCAGATTGTATTCTGCAAACAGGGATGACGTGTTGATGAAACGCCAAGGCACATAGCCCGCTCGCAAAGATTGCAGCGTCCATGTCAATAGCACAATAGAACGTAATTGAGACTGACCTTGTTGTAACATAGCCAAATCTTGTTCTAGAATGTCGATAGCAGAGGATACAATGCCATCCAATGAATAAATTCTGGAGGACAAAGTTGTTAACCCATTGTCGACTACAGAGAGTGTTTTCTCTAAATTGATACGATCAAGTTCACGTATTCGTTCTGCAGCCTCTATCTGTGACACTTTCCATGCTTCGTTATAAACAGCGTAGATGCCGGCATATATGAAACGTTTTTGACGCGGTTTTCTTGGTCCAAGCAAGAATTCCCTAAGATCTGCGTCATGTGCAAGTAAGGTTAAGTGTTGCTTCACATCCTGTAGTGTAGATTTATGCAGCCAATTGAGGCATAATTTTCCTACACTGTATGTTGTTACTACCCCCGGATGTTGTCTCTGGACATATCTTGGGTCTGGCCTATGAATAGCAAAGCCCTGAGTTTTGTTCAAGAACCTTTCCTGACAGTTGTTTGTGTCTGTGGGCCAGATCAACCATTTATTCCAATTTGAATTGGTTCTGTTGAGTTGTAGTATATTGTCAACTGTCACCACTGCCTTTGTTGTATTATCACTGGCAGGTGTTGGCACAGAAGGTGTTTTCATCTCTTTGATCTTGGCTAATCCAAGACAAGATGTCTGTTGGACGGTGTCATTCAAAAACAGTATTTGTTCAGGGATTATGCAGGCCCTAAATAAAGCTTCCATACCCTGTACTTGCCAATCTTTACTACCCCAGACAGTTTTTGTCTCAATTGTGTCTTTCCATAAGTCGAAACCCTGTGTAGACAGTTGGGCAATAAATGCTTCAGAGTAAATCTGTTTTGTATTTGTTAACATAATTTTCAGTCCTGCCTTGTTTCCATTTTTATAGTAAAACGTTTCTGGATCAGATGTATTATAACCTGAAAAACATGGAAATTTACTAGCAAATGTTTTCGAACTACCTTGTGGTGGTGTAGGACAATGTTCCCATTGATTATACATAAATACATTTCTCGGATATGCAGTTTTGTGCAAATAATGATGACCATAGTGGTTATAACAATACATTTCTTCGTAATCGGTTGTACCCTCTAAATATTCATGTTTAGAAAATGCAGCAGATTTTTTTAGATCAAACATTATATCTTGAACAGTCTCTAAGTCCCAATCATCTGAATAGGTACTGGACGTTATCAAATCGCTTAGTGAAATTTTAAACAAATGTGGAATGTTCAATTGTTCACTTGGGCCGAATATTTCATAATCTGTTTTGTCTCACACTATACCATCCTGTATAGGAACTGCTGTGATGTTCACTGATGACAAGTCTCTTGCTTCACGATGGGAAGATTTATGTGGTTTCAAAAGCACGTTTATGTCCTTTCCTTCAATGTTCACATGGATGTATCTGCCACCTATAAGCATGCTTACTGTTGTTACCAAAGCTAGCCAGAGCAGGAAAACAAAGAGTCCAGATGTAATCCAGAGTTCAATCCATGGAGAAACCAGATAAGTCTTTTTCAGAAAGTGAACAAAGTCTTGTACTTGCTGCTTGAGTTTGAATGATGCTGGCGTCGTTTCAGGTTCGCTTGGATCCTCTGAGAACGTATCAAAGTCAATGAAATAGCCAGAAGCAGTTCTGTCAATTGTTGGAATTGCATCAGGATTCGTTGAAATCACAGGAACCAGTTCTTCACGAGTCACATTGGTGTAGACAGGTGTATTTGGACGAACTGTTATTTGGTTTTCAAGAGGGATGAGTTCCATAGCTTGGTTGCATAGTCCTTCATTCGTTACAGCTGAACTCTCGATCGTGATCAGTCTTTCAGTCTGAACCTCTTGAATAGTAGCGAGAGGAGTGCGTCTGCTACTAGGTCGGAGTCCACGAGGCCTACTGCTTAGTATTGGCCACATACTGTGGTTTGATCAGGTCGATTGACACAAATCTTTTCTCCTTTCTTCCAGCAAGGGGTGGCAGAAGTACTGTCCTTGTTCCTTGAACTGCTAGAACAGGTACTGGTTGTCTGTAAGAAGGTCCAAATTCCTTCTTGTCCGCGATTTTTTCTCTGACCAGATCCCCAACTTTTGGAATCCAGACAGGCCTTGCTGGGACCGCCGATTTTTCCCCAGTGGTGGTTGGCTGTAAGGATACGTTGCTTTGTTTCGTTCTTAACTTGTTAAGTTCCTGTAAAACAGCCAAACGATCTTTGATATCAAATTCTTTTTGTCCACCACTGTGCCTACGTGTTCTAAGTCTGGAACCCACATTCTTGTCCCAAATAGGACCTCATATGGAGTGACTCCCCCTAGAGAACTTCTTGGCAGATTGTTAAGAGCGCGCTGAACGCTAATGAGGTGTTTGACCCACCCAGCACCCGAACCTAATACCCTAGCTGTTATAGATTGCTTTATGTCCCGGTTTTTCCTTTCCACAACAGAATTTCCCTCAGGATGGAATGGAGAGGAGTACCGCAATGCAATGCCCAGACTGGCCATGGCCTCCTTGTAAGCCCTAGAGCTAAACGCAAGACCCTGGTCAGAATGAAACGTGCCTATTGCGTATGTGCCGATAAAGACTCGCAAATCTTTTATAACAGTTCGAGCGTCAGCTGAGCGCTGAGGCCATAACCATAGGAACCTAGATTTTAGTATTTGCGGGAATGCCTATGTCCAGTAGGACGCTGGTGATTAGATAGCCTAATGCTGTCTAACAGTGGTGTCTGCACTGGGCTGCCGCATTCGCTGCATGGTGTCTGATGGCTCTCTCGCTGTAATTTGCAGTCTAAGCAATTGTTGATGAATATATGAATGTGTGTATTCATTCCAGGCCACCAGTACATCTCTTTTAACTTCAAAATTGTTTTTGAGATCCCTTGATGTGACAGACCCTCCCCCAAATGTGTTTCATAAATCAAGGCTGTTCTTCGTTCCATGTTTGGAATTACCCTATCCCCCACTCCAGGGATTCGAGCAAAAGGAACGTTATTCGCATCAATTACATAAGAGTACTTGAGTGGAAACTTTTTGGTAATGCTGCACTGCTGCCTTTGCTTGAAGCATTGACAGCTAACATTATCTCACCGTCTATTTTTGTTTTTGAACGAGTGATCGCAGCTACGGAAGCCGTCTGAACAGCCCCCTTCGCAGCTTCGTCAGCCAATGAATTCCCTGCAACGTGAACGCCATCACGCTGATGACTCAGTGTGTGAATCACGTGAGCCTTTGGTAGTTCGTTTTTCAACAGAACTACTTGTTCCCAAAGCAGTTTGTGCTTAATTGTGCCACCTTTTGCATCCTTAAAACCATTTTCAAGCCAGGTTCGTATATAGTCATTATACGACTGAACACAGTAATAGGAATCGCACACGATCAGTGTGAGGAATTCTCGATCCGTACTCTCAAGTGCCAGTTTGAATGCCTGTAGTTCAGCTCGCTGAGCTGTACAATCACCTAGTGACTGAGTTTTTGTGACCATAGGTCTGAAGATGCCATTTCGCATGCGACCTTTAACGATTGCACACGCTGCACTGTAAGCTTGCTTACTCCCTGTTGCGGGCTGTGCGGATCCGTCAGTGTAAATTACGAATTCATACTGATCGAGGGGCAGAATCTCAGTGGGCAGAGGACATTCTTGTTCATATTGGAGAAATGCCTGTGTTTTTAAATCTGGATCAAATACATATTCAACATCAGTTGCAGCAAGAGAATTAACCCATTGTATCCATCTCGGATGTAAAGCTTTAGCATTTGGAATGCTTGCTTTTGTGACTGCTTCTAAAGCTGGTACTGGGGTAACGACAATTATGCATTTCCCTTGGGCTAAGGCTCTTTCTTTTGCTACAGCTGTTTGAACTGCTGTCAGAATTTTTTCAGTTGAACTGAAGCGCATTTCTGCTTGTGTGTACAAATGTGATTTGTACGCGATTGGTACTTTCTCACCCTCATTAAAGGTTAAGTAAGTGAATCCACATTGACCCGAAATTATTCGAATCACCAAATTTCTTTGACTTACGCGTGTTTGTAAGTGATTTGTTGCTAACATGTTAGCCTGGAGTGAACGCAAAATTTCTGTGTGTTCCTGTGTCCAGTTTTTGATTGAAAAATCAGGTTTGATTAGTGCGTAGAGAGGTTTAACCCTTTCTGCGTAGTTTAGAATGTATGTTCTACCAAAATTGAGGAAACCCAGGATTGATTGTAAGCTTTTTAGCGTCTTAGGAGGTTGGATCAGCGCACACTTCTCTAGAAAGTTAGCTGCCAAGCTCTTGCCTTCACTTGAAAGCTCATATCCCAAAAATAGGACATTGAGATGGGCAATTCGGGACTTTTTAAAGTTGAACTTATAGCCCTCAGAGGCGAATCCCAATATAATGGTGCTCACCCTGTTCAAGTGTTTTTCTAAATCATCGTCTGTCAGATAAATATCATCGACATAGGACAATGCCTCGTTGTCATAAATTTGTAGCAACTCCGTTACTCTCGCTGAGAATAAACCCGGGCTGTTCTTGAACCCTTGAGGGAGTCGACAAAAGTGACGCTGGGCCCCCATTATGGAGAATGCCGTTAAGTACCTACTTTCAGGTGCTATATTTTGACAAAAGAATCCATTTGAGATATCTAATGTTGTTTTGTATTTTTTGCGCACAATGTTATTCATTAATGCTGTGCTATGTGCATTTTGCACTGCAAAAGTTTTAGAACAAGTGTTTAAATGTCTGTAGTCCAAAACTAGACGATATGTATTGTCTGGTTTGGAGACAGGAAACAAAGGATTGTTCATAGATGAGGTGCTAGTTTCAATCACCCCTTGGTATTCAAGTTGATTTAAAATCTCCCTGACCTGTTTTTTAGCTTCTTGCTTAATTGGATACTGCCTCTGTGCAGTAGGTTCATTTTTCAGATGTATTTTATGGTGAGGGGAGTCCTCATCCCATCCTACATGATTTTTATATAATGCTGGAGCCTGGGCTACTGCTCATTTTCTGGCATATGTATATTTTAAGTGAATTGGAATGTGAGTGGAGAAGGCAGGCATAATCATGTCCTCGCCGTGTGGGCACTCCCTGACAAATTGTGGTGGCCAGTCTTTTTCTGCTAGAAGTATGTCATAACCCTTTGATAGTTTTTCCCAAAAAGTGCTTTAACCTGTCTAGGTTTGTCTCCTCCATCCGGAGTGTTATTTCATATAACCTTTGTGGAGTACTAACCCTGGTGTCTACAGTTTCTACCGTAATGTACTCATTCAAGTCCACTATCTCCAGAAGTTCCATCAGGTTCTGGCGAGCTATTGTGATTTCTGCTGCACTGTCCAGCATCGTCTGAGCCCATTCCCCGTTTTTGAGTTGTGATCTCATTATTTTCGGCATGTCTTATCTTCAGACCTGCTACTTTCTTTTTGGAGAATTGAGGTTTAGCTTTAATTTTTGTTGCGTGCTTGTCGTCTTTCGATTTCACGCGTTCTTCTCTATGTTCTGTACGTCCTCTTCTTTCCGAAGTCTGTGATGAGACCTGAAAGGGACGAGAGGAACGTGTATCATTATCTTGATACCTATCAGGTTTTCTCAAATTATCCCTATTCCTGAGGTCATACCTCCTTTCAGAGGGCTCCTTTTGAGGAGACCTACCTCGGGATTGAGATCTTTTCTCGTTTGAATTTTGTTTAATAGACTCCCACTTCTTTTTAGAAGATGTAGGAGTTTGTTTAATTGAGTCCTTCTCAGGACTTTCAGATAGTTTTGGTTTAACTGGTCTCCCACCCAAGCTATCTCTGCCTAATTCTGCATATGACTGCTCTATAATTCTGGGTAGCTCGGTTTGATGTTCTGTAACATCGAATTCCTTAGTTTTTGTCGGATCGCCACTGCTGCTGCCTCCCCTTTATTATTAGATAATATTATTGTTGAGACCTGTTCAAAATTTTTCAGTAATTTCATACCTAAATTTAAAGCAGGCTCTGCTCCATATTCGTTTTGAATCTGTTTTAGGACATCTGGTATTACCGCAATTGACGGAATGCCGTGTGTTTTAGTGTAGATGGCAGCAAAGACTGAGCCCCAAGTGGTGCAGTCTTCCAGTTGTGGTGTGATCCCCATTGGTAAACTGATTGTTAGGATCCTGTGTTTCTCATATGGGCTAGTATTTGGAAATACTGCTTCGATTTGAGTAATTTTTTGAGCTATCCAAAACGGAATTTGCTCCCGCTTAGTGGGCATCTTACCCATGACTGCGTATAGAGTCTGTGGTGTAATTTTTAGTGTACTCCCTGTGGAGGAGCTTGATTTGGAAGTGTTAATGGTTGTTGGACTGTGAAAGTCCTCATGACATATTGAACCAATTGTCTGTAGATTTTTATTAACTCTGTGAGTTGATTAAGTAGTTCCTCGTCTGACATTATTTCAATGTCTGGATGAGGTGTGTAGCCGGCTAGAATCGGCCATGTTGCTCCTGGTCTGCCTAGCGGACCGAGCCTGGTTATATTTCTGTGTTGTTTTAGGGCGCCTTTAAACCAGAGCTGATGCTCCTGGTATGTTAATGGAATTTCAATATCCTCGAAAGGAATGTATTCCTCCGGTTGTTCATCTTCTTTGTAGAAGTTAAACAAGTGAGTTACTGGATTAGATTCAGGAAATATTACCCATGAATAGAATACCTCTGTCTGAAAGGATTTGTGTGCCTCTATCACAAAAACTGCTCTACCTCCTCTTGGAGATAGGCCATGTTTTATAAGTTTTAGAGTAATGGCTCTTCTTAAGTTAGGAGGAATGTCCTTGACACCCTCTTCGGCTTCATTTAAACCTGTGTTGTTAAATAACGCTGCTTGGGCTGGTTCAGCCGCAGCTACACCGCTTCGGCGTCTACATTCATTTTGTAGAACTAGTTTCAAGGAAACAAAGATAAGATGCACAATATTGTGGAACAGTCTATCCTTCAACGTTGAGTAAACCAAACAGCTAATATATAGGGGCCTTCCCTATGTAGCCGTGGCGGATATTAACCCTGCCCACTCCAGACGTCTTTTGGAGTATATGGGGTAGGGGTCTCTGAGAGAAAAATAAAAGTGCACAGCTGAGTTACTCAGTATCTAACGTTGAATTACTGCCTTACCAAACGTTGGGCGCCATGTAGTGTAGCTCCTATTTCCCTTATAGGCTCTGCGCATTGGAATAATATATCCTATAGGTTTGACATAGGACTAAGGTCGGTATGTCCCTATCGAGTATATTAAACTTAATTACTTGTGCCAGCTAGCTCAGAGGCCACTAGAAACTTCTTGACGACAAGAAGGGATTAGTTTCTGGCTGCCGCAGAACATGACCACTGTGTTTCTCTTACAGAATCAGGATGTGTCCCAGAGTCGTAGAAACAATAGATAACCATTTCACTCAGCTCAGTCGTGCATGTTTCAGTTATTCTCAGAGTTACACAGAAATAACAGACGGGCGTTTCAATAAAGGATTTATTGAACAGTCTTGTTTCTGTTGTAAGTTATATGTGCTGTTATGATCACAAGACAGTATGCGAGATAAATAATGTACAAGGTGAGCAGTAAAAATAAATAATACTGCGTCAGCATTATCTTTTCAGCATGTATGCATTTACATAAAATGACACAACCTAAAAATGCGAGTACTCATACGATGCGTTTCTACCCTAGTTCTATCCCAGTGTACCTAACCTATCCTAGGTATAGGGAGAAGTAGAAGTAGGTGCTGTATTCCTGACTAGAGTATACCAAGAGTAAGTTACGCCTAGTATGCCAAGAGTCTAGTATGCCAAGAGTCCCTCTAGGTTCTAGTCTGCTCCATACCTGAAGAATGAGAGAGGTAGGAATCTCTATCCGGACTCGAACTCCAACACCCCGCAAGGGAAGTTAGATCATTGGAAGCTGGACTCTCTGCGTGCAGGAATGACAGTGTCTTCTCAGTGCGTCTGGCCGGGAATCGGGCTCCTCTGAAGTCGAGGTCTCCTCTGATTTACAGGGGTTTGGGAAGGTATATTTATACCTGAAAATGGTAGCATTGACGTGAGTTGGGCAGCGACAGACGTCATGAATGAATCCCTTAGGGAATAAGAGGTTCATGCATAATGTATGAGTCCTTGAAGAAATCAATAGTCCTGGGCAAGGGAAACTCCCGCAGCCTGAGGGTCTGTTTTTTCATGGACTCGTTGAGACGCTAGGGTGGACGGATGTCGGAAGCCATGCCTGTATTTGGTGTGCATGGTTTATGCCTAAATAAGGCCTGGGATTCTACGCCTATATAAGGGCAGGTTGGGTTATGCCTATATAAGGACATGAGTCTAGAAAGCCCGTTTATGGACACCCTATGAAGTATACAACACCATCAAGCACACAGGAGGCACATGACACATCAGAGGAGAAAGATGTGGATGATTCCACATTTCAGCGAAGAAGTCAGCGGCAGCATTCATCTGTGCCAAATGGACATTTTCTGCTTGGATCTGTGCTTACCATCATGCCTCAAAACACCATCTTCCACTGTCCAATGAATGACTCTGCTACACTCACCTTGGTCTTCAATAAGGCCTGCCAATGTTGTCATTGTTCCCAATGACACAGCAATAAGCCTGCTGACTGAACTCTGCCACTTCCTCAACATGTCTATGGACATGTTACCCCCAAAGGACACTGTCAGGTCCTCCACTGGGCATCTATACAATGAGGGACTTGTTTGACCAATTACTGGGCGAGTCTTCTACCAATGTGAATGCACATGTAAATAAAAAATACAAAGTCACACAGATGTGTGTTGCCTATGACTTGTCAAGTATAGAAGTGACAAAAAATGTATGGCCAGTGAATCCATCTAAACTCAGACACAGGGACATTGGACAAATGGTCATGTTGAGTCTGTGTTCCCATTAGGCAGTGAGATGACCGGGTATGTGTGAACCATCCGTGCCCTCATAGCACAAATACTACATCCTTACAAGAATCCAACATTGCCCTATGTACATGATGGGAATAGGCATGCGCTGAAATGTGTCCAAGTAAGTCTCATGCCACAAGATGTGTCTTCAACTAGCATTGCTGACAAGTCTTACTTGGCAGATCTACTCACACTCAACGGGGTGAACAAAGCTTGTTGTGATGGATGTCATGGCATGTCACAATTCAAAATAGAGCTAACACCATATTCACATATAAGATGAAGCGTAATGGCACATCTATACACCCCGCTATTGGAACCACAATGTCAGTTTCAGTGAAGTTGTGTTGGCAATAGGGACAGCTCCTAAAGTGCAAGTCCTCAGTCAGCCACTTACTGTGGATTAACAATGACTTTAAAATAAGGAACCCTCTCATGCTGTGCTCACTGTGAAAGGGGAGGGCAATGTGTCTAGTGGTGTGTAGTGCACTGCAATTAGCATAGAGTCAGATGCTGTACCACTATTTCAAGGGTGGCATCACTATGATGCAATGCCAAAAGTAACAGCTGAGCAAAGTGGGTATAACACTGGCACTACAGGGAGAAATGCTTCATTTCACTTCCTGTTTGCTGTTTTAATTGTGTTTTGCCTTGTACAGCGCACATTTGATCCGCAAAATTACAACATTCTGTATGTGCCGAAAGGTGAGCCTCCCTGCACATAAACATCCAAATTCACAAATGCTGACACACTTGCACTACTAAGCAAGGGTGCCTGTGTCTGTGCATGGCAGCTGGACACTGCGCCAGGCACATGTGAAATGCATGGCGGGGCCTTAATCTTGGGAACATGGCGCATACATCCATTTTCATGACGGATAAGCGTTGCAATGTCAATGTTTGCTTAAGCCCATGTTTCTACATTGTGTTGTAAATGGGCCAAAATGTGGTGTACAACTCAGTGAGTCACACATAAGATAAAGAAATTTAACAAAAGAGTGTTCCTAGCTTAGGACATAACTTTTACTTGCCATCCAAAAATCCATGCAAGGTTACTGTGCACAAAACAACTGGATCATGACACTATCCGTCCAGCTAAATTACATGTCATGACCACACGTCCACATTATAATAATTGTTGTGTGATTAAACAAGTTGTAGACAAGGTAAAAAGCACCACTCCATCAATTCACTTCTGACATAAGTGCAACAACAATAACAAAGCAGTAACCATTTATTACAATATCACAAAATTTCCTACCCTAAACTAACACTAATCACTACAACTAACCTAATCTTAACTAACTGGTACGAACTGAATGCTACTCTAAACTATCTACCTTAACTAATACTAAACACGCAACAACATATCTGAGACATCAACCCCCCTCCCACCTTTAAAGAAGACAGGACAAATACATCTTAGGTAAACATTATCTAACTACACATATATCCTACTCAAATATATATTTTTTGTTATTTTTTACTTTTTAATATAAAAAAACATCAACCCCCCACCCAAAGGAAAAGGAAACTTAGCCCAGAATACTACATTTAGAGAATAAAAAATCTAAAACATTTTAATAATATCACACTAACTATTCCTACACTACAACTACACTACCTAACAATTAAAAACCTACAGTAATATAAAAGTCAAAGATCATTAAACATCGGGGGACTGGCGAAAAGGGGGAAGGGTCACAAATTGTCCAGCTCAATATGGGAGACCCAGGGCAGCCTTGATGTCCTGGAGGTGGGTGCTGTGGTCCGATATATCCCTTTCTATTTGGGCCAGTTGTACATTCATGTCCATCATGCACCGACGGTCCATGTCTGTGAACCTCACAGCATGTGTCCTTACTGCAGATGGCAGTGTGGCAGTCCCTTGTACGCCTGGCCGTGACGGGGCACCTGCTTGTGTGCCTGATCCTGTGGCAGCATGTTGGCTGTGTGGTGTCTGATGTTGCGGGGCAGATCTTTGGATATGTCTGGACTCACGCATGATGTTAGAAGGGCCAGGTATGGCCGGTGTGTCCCTCACCAATCTTTGCAGTCCAACTTCAGGCAGAGACTTCCATCTCCCAGCTGCCCGGTCATTTCTGTACCTTTTTGCCATAGTACGATATCCCCTGGCCACCCGGCGCATGTGCTGATATCGCTCTTTACGAACCTGGAATGCGTGTGCCTCCTCTGGCGACATGTTGTCTGTAAAATAAGACCAATGACAATATGTGAGTCCAGATAACTATGTCAATGTTCTCCATTTAACTCAGAAACACAAGGGCTGGAATACATGGGACTCTACACTCCAACGGAAGATTGTGAATTTCAAAAGTGACATGGACATTGCAATGTTGAATTAAGGATTAGTTACAACATGATGGTGACACTGACATGACAGTGCATGGCATGTGAACATGTACTGTCAGAACACAATGAGATTGTCAGTGTCAAGTGATGGTGCTGTCACATACCCTTACTGAGGGGGAATATGAACAAGGAAGTGGAGGTGAGAGGCGTCATCCTACCAGCGGTAACGCCTCGCTCCTCAACTTCTGGAACACAAGGCTGCACCATATATACAATAATGTGGTGCAGCCCTGGGTTTCCCCCTGCCATGGTGCTAAGTTCATCAACTCAGCACCAATGCAGGCACCATTGCACAAGAGTGCAAGGGTGTCTGCGTGCAGGGGAGGATTGTTTATGTGTAGGAAGGTGTCCCTTCCTGCACATGAACAATCCTAGAGATGCCCTTCTGTCACTTTCATGTGTGCTGCTTCATGCAGCACACATGGAAGGGACATAATGGCATTTCTTTTTCTTTATCTCTACATGCACAGGAAGGGACACCTTCATGTACAGTAACTAACAATGCAATTGGGCTTTTTCAATGTGTGCTGTACAAGGCAGCACCTATGAAAATACAACGTTATTTGGCTGAACGCTGACTCGTACATAAGGCGCACACTCTCCTGCCACCACAACTTCACAATAGGTGACATTGTGGTGGCGAGAGTGGCTTGTACATTTGCCCCTGAGTTTACCAGAGTAATGATCCCAAGGAGGCAGCTTGACAACACCATTGCAGAGTCTAAACATGCCCATTAAATACATATGGCCATCTTTGCAAGGTGGTTGGGGAGTGTGCCATTGGTATCCTTGGCTTAACGCTACGCCCTGATACTTCATGAAAGCTGGTATGCAGCATACATACAATAGTACTGTGCAGACCTGTGTCTGACCCCGCACTGCCTGAAAAATACTGTCTCCTTAGGCATATCCTGGCCCACTAGCACTATGCTGCAAGTGACTCTGCGTTGCTGTTGAAGATGAGAATGGGCCACAGAGTGCCCCTTCCTGCACATGACCATTACTTACAATATGTCCAGACAAATCAATGTTTGCTGCTTCATGAAGCACATATTGAACTCACATGGCAACATTCTCAGCACTGATTGTTCATGTGATGTAAGGCGCACCTTCATGCACTTGAACAATGAGTGATGTCTTGTTGTTTCCATGTGTACCGCACAACGCAGCACACATTGGAACAGCATGTTTGTGAACAAATTCTACAAATCTCACCACTGTGCATATTCAGATACAAAATGCCAAGGGTATCACAGATTATGCACTCCAACACATTCTAGCTGGCCTTTGAGAGAGTGCCCAGACCTCTAAAGATCTGTTTTTGCATGTATTCAGCTCTCAACCTTGGCACACAAGATATAAAGTGAAAAGGTGTTTTTGGGCCATATTGTGCTTTATTCTCAGGCAGCCAGCTAAACGCAGCATTGTGACTCAGGCTAAGGCAATCGTGCTCCCACAATCCTGTACTATGTAACGTCGATGAGTAAATGGTGTGCTAGTAATATGCACCAACATGTCAATGATATGACACTTCAGATGAATGACAATCACTAATGGCAGGAATCCAAGGTTGTGACCTAACTTTACATTACACTGATGTCGACACATACAAAGGAGGTGTGACTCTGGATCCTGCAGCAATAAGTTGGTAATCACGGACACAAACTTACATATTGTGGATGTGACTGACACTTTGTACTGGTTTCTGTGAATGACACCTGGTGCAACAAAGATTTGAACATCATTGACAGTCATCTCAGTCAAGGATGTACACTCATTCCATGTCTGGTCATAGTCATCACCAACATCACTCACATGTCTCCGCTCCTGTCTGTATGCTGTGTAATCCACATGCATGTGCTGGAGTGACATGACCCATTGATATTTCTTGCATGGGAATCACTGACTGGGGATGTGCAAAGTTACTTCCGGAAGACATATGCATTGCTCAATCGTAATTTACTGATTTGTTCAGACTTCACACTTGTTTGAAACATCTTCACACTGGAGGCAAGGTACATGTGATACACACCCAGACTGCATACTACTACATACAGGATTTTACCCAAACATACATCACATCTCACAATGACAATATTTAATGAATTAACTCACTAGTGGCTTGTGGGTCCATGAAGGCGTCGATGTCCCCCTGAGTGATCAGTGGTCGGCCAGCTGTGAGGCATGAAACGAAACGTGTGTTGGTATCAGACGTGAATTCCCACACGTGTCCTATTCATCCTCAGATTCATCAACATCAATGACAATGCCCTGTAACTGAACTGTCGCAGTTCATGTTGCATACATGATTGGGTCTACTTTGCCTGTTGCTCCCTCAAGACATGACCAATACTGAGTTGGCCAACACAAGACAATCCTGCTAGCAGATTTGGGCATTTTGCACACACTACTTGTGTGACACATTACCAAGGCCACGTTTCTGCCAACAACATCATGTTCTCCATGGTCTGTAGACAATATTATCTTTTAAAAAAAATGTTTGTCCTCATACGTGACAACAGCCTAAGATCTAAAGCTATAAAAGGTCTCTCTGGGGCCAATATTCAAGATAGCTTAGTCTTTGAAATCCATAAGGCCTTCTTCAAACTATATATGCTGGAGATTTGCTCGACCACACCATTCTCCTTCATAGTTGAAATGTGTCTTAATCATTGGACAAGTTAGAAATGTTACGAGTCGGTATTCAAATGATGTGTTTCCCCTTAAGTGAGTTCTATCTAAGTGTCCCGAAGCGAACCCCACATTCTTATTCTTTTAGCAGACCCCTTTATACAATCAAACCTACAAGTATATCTGACATATGCGATCCACTCACACAGTGATGGTGCATTCTGAACTACCCATTTCGTGCAAATTTCCCTGCGCGCAAGTATTATCATTACATATAACAGATGGGCCTGAGATTTGTTCAGTAGATAGTTTCTACCACCCCTGAGCGAGATCCCAAAAATAACCAGTTTCAGGCTTACCTCTATTTTGGCCCCAAGAGTTCTAGACGCAAACTCACCCACCTCGTGCCAGAAGATTTGGATTACCAGACATTGCCCTAGCAGGTGAACATAGTCCGCATTTTCCAGCATACACTTAGGGCATTGTCTTTTCTTGCTTCCACCCATCTTAGATAGCTTCTTTGGAGACCAATATGCTCTGTATAGAGTAAAAAGATGGTTCCTTCTCAATGGTGCGGATCTAACTGTTAGCAAACTAGAATACTGTCTTGGAATGTAAATGGCCTGAGGGTGCATAGGAGAAGGAGAAAGGTCCTAGAACTAATTAACCGCTTCGCCGCGGCGGACATTCCGCCACGGTGCGGGCGAATTTGATGCGTGCGCAGATCGGACGGCCCCCGGCCTTCTGGCGCACACGCCCATCGTGACATCGGACGGCCCCCGGCCGTTCTATCTAAGGCCGGTAAGCTCTCCGAAAATGACATAATAATATTGCAGGAGACGCATCTTTGACAAGAGGAATGGGATGAGATTCTTAAATCAAACAAGTGGATAATACTGTCGGTATGCAATAATCAATCATGTAATATCAAAGGAGTAGCCGTATTATTTAAAAAATCAGCAAACGCTAAAATAGAGAGCTCCATGGTGGACAGAGGGGATAGATGGGTAATAGTCAACATCAAAATTGACAAGTTAGGATTTACATTGGTAGGATATTATGGCCCCAATGTGGACGACCCGACCCCCCTCAATGAGCTATATAGGCACCTCTTAGATGCTAAGTATAATATCGCCATGGGGGGGATTTCAATATTTTAATGAATCCTGCCCTGGACAGATCTTCAACCAAGCACACAGTCAATGCCCCAAAAATGAGAAAGAGTATACAGCAGTTTGTCAAGAATCTTGGTTTATTGGACATCTGGAGACTCAATGCTGGCACTAGGAACGAGTTTACGTTTCGGAATAAGAAGTACTCACACGCTTCCAGAATAGATCTATTCCTTGTTGACGTAAGACTGAGCAAAAACAATCTAACAATTGCGCACCAACCTGAGCACCTTTCGGATCACGCAGCAGTGAGTTTAGCAATATCCATGGTAAAACAACAAACCGAATATAGATGGACATTAGATAGAACACTTTTGGGGAAACAGGAGATGGTAGATGCTCTAAAAAAAGATGTGGCAGAATTTTTTGAAATAAATGGAGAGTCTGCAGCGCCACACATTGTGTGGGATACTTTTAAGGCCTATCTCCGGGGGAGAGTAACAAGCTATGCAGCATTTAGAAGGAAAGAAGGGAGAAGGGAGCTAAGAGAATATGAGGTCAAAATTGAAAAAGTGCAGAAAAGTCTCCTTGACTGTCAAAATACCACTTTAAGAGATGAGCTCCAGGGTAAGCTAAATGAGGCTAAAGAACAACTAGTAGAGTTCTTGGAGAGAAGGATTCGAGAGCGATGGGATGCCAGCAAAATGGCCCACTATGAATATGGGGAAGGGTGTGGGAAACTTCTTGCATGGAAGACAAAGCAAGACCAACTAAGAAATGAGATCAAGGAGGTGCAGGTTGGTACTACCCAAGAACGATGTGTGGATGACCATAGTATTGGGATGGCATTTAGAGACTTCTTGCAAGACTTATATACGGAAGATACGAAGGCTACCCAAACAGAATTGAATGAATGGTTGAAGCAAGACCCTCTCCCTAGGGTAGAAACTAATCAACAATTATTTCTAAATCAAGAACTTACCACCCTAGAGATAGAGAAATCTATTGCCCACTTAAAAAGAGGTAAGGCGGCAGGCCCAGACGGTATTCCTAATGAGTTGTATAAAGTCCTAAAAGAAGTGTTGGTTTCAAACCTAAATAAATGACTGAACAGCATTTACATTCATCATGCACCTCTTCCAGCCTCATAGAAAGAGGCAGGTATAACACTAATTTTAAAGCCAACTAAAGACCCCTTGAAGTGTGAGTCTTATAGACCAGTCTCACTATTGAATAGTGAATACAAAATTTTTACACAAATATTAGCTACAAGGTTAAACAGTGTGTTAGGTGACATCATACATGAGAACCAAAAGGGCTTTATGAAAAACAGGCAGCTCTATGATCTGACACATGATTTGGTTAGTGCAATCGACATAGCTACCACAACTAAATCTCCCTTAACTGTCATAATGATCGATGCGGCCAAAGCCTTTGACCGGGTAAGCTGGCCTTACTTATATGGTGTCATTGAACGAAATGACCTAGGCACCAATTTCTTGGAAGCTATACGATCAATATATGATGCGCCAACAGCAAGGTTAGTGGTAAACGGGTCCCTTTCACCTAAGATCATGATAGGACGTGGCACCAGACAGGGGTGCCCCTTGTCACCACTACTTTTTAATTTGTACATAGAACCCCTTGCCAGGAGAATCAGGTCAGAAAGCGGGATTCCCCCTTTTAGATATCTGGATTGGGCAAAAAAGGAAGCATTATATGCTGATGAGCTGTTGATCTACACATCCAGCCCGGAGGCATCATTACCTCTTATAATGGGAATAACAGAAGCTTTTGGGAAAATCTCTGGCTATAGACCATGACAAGGAATGGTTTAGTAAACGCTCCATCAGAAAAGCCAGAGATCAGATATCTTGGCGTAAGAATAGTTAAGGACTTGGATAAGGTGGCTTTCATCAATTTTGATAGAATTTATTTGGAAACCAAGAAGCTTTTGGAATCCTGGATGCATCTACCTCTATCAATCCTGGGTAGAGCAAATTTGGTGAAGATGATGATCCTCCCCAAATTTACTTTCATCTTTAATACCTTACTGCTACACTTTAAAACGGAATGGTTTAGGAAATTGCAAGGAGACTTGAGCAGTTTCATATGGAAAAACAAAGCGGTGCGAACAGCTTGGAAAAAACTGCACAAAAAGAAAATAGATGGGGGGATAGCATTACCGGATTTTCAATTGTACCATTGGGCTTTTTTTCTTAAAAACACCAGACATCTTTTAATGGACAATACACAAAGTATCCCTCCTCATCTACGGGTTTTGAGAAGGAATCTCCCGGATGAAGGAAACTCCTTCTTATTTAAATACGGTCATCCCAAATTTTTAAAGAAAATCAAGTTTAAGGTGCTACTAGCAGCCTGTAAATTATGGGTTCAAGTTAAACGGATCTTAGGAATACCCTACTATAGCTGTAATGCCCCGATCTGGAATTCATCAGGCACTCCTGAGTGTTTCTTGGATGCCTTAGCCTTACCTTTATCAGCAGCGAGTTTGACAAAATGGGGGCAGCTATTCGATCGAGGCTCACTGATGTCATGGGATATATTAGCATTGAAAACTAACTGTGCACTATCAAGATTTAAACATCTTCAATTAACAAGCTGGGCACACAATCAGTCATAAATTGGGCTGAAAACAGAGTGGGAGGGCGAGTTAGTAAAAGATCAAACCTACGTGAAGGAGGTATCCAAATGGTATTGGATGTTGGTGGAAACAGAGGATCGCACCCCAACGGCGCCAGAGGAGATATGGAGGTCGGACATGCCGGAGTCAGACATACAAAGTTTATGTCAAGTATCAATGGCTACACTCTGGCTAACTGTAGACAATATTATCGCTGCAGTTCTCACAAGGGTGTGTTGCGACAATTGATGTTGTCTGATCACACCTTTTGTATGTGGCAGACTGACACTACAGAGATGGCCTATTTTGTTAAAAATTATTTTTCTAATCTCATCATACGTTAAACAAAATCAGCCATGTGATAGTGCAATTGTCAGTGTGAGACAGTGTTGCAGTGATGTGATACTTCACATATATTGTGAGGTGTCAACATGTGATTAGACCCTTGCACAGTGGTGCCAGACATGTTTGTACCTGAGGCAATGTGTTATGTCATGTATCCTGCGTTGTGCAGCTCATATGGCCATTGCATTTAAAGTAAGGGTACATACACATATCTCATCTTACACTAGCTTCATAGGATGCATGGCACAGCCCACCTTGTACCTTGACACAGCACTTCGTTTTATGTGTGCAGGAGTGTACCCATTCCAGAACATGGTCATACCTCTCCATGAACCTTGTCTCACTTGCACAATGGTACAAGTGTGATTGTGTGGCAGCTGGCATCTTCATTCTACATGACTGACTGACATCATCCTGTAGCACTTCTCACATTGTGTTCCAGACTGATCTTTTGACTTTGTTACAAAATTGTTCATTTATGATTTCTGAGGTTGTACTTACCACCTTGTACGCGAATGATGACTCCCAGGTGGTCCAACAGGTCACCGCCACGGCCCACGCAATCCTGTCATCGGTGCTTCCATTGTCTGACAGTCCTGTCCACCCCGAAGATCCTCAGCATTTGGATGCGTACATGCTCCCACCTCACCTTCCGTACACGTACGGAATATCCCTGCAGGATCTTTCCCCCACTGTCAACCATGAAGGACAGGTAGAACTTTACCAGCCAGAGGAAGCCCCCCAATGCCCCCTCTGACATTCTGCCCTCCCTACCAACACCCACCATCTTTCGAAACACACCTAAACCCACTAGTAATAAAGAAAAGCCCAAATATATACCCCAGGAAATATTAATAATGTTAAACTACACCTTGGACAGACACCCGACAAGATTTGGTACAATACGCAAAAAATACGTAAGGACAAGTACACAAGACTTCACAGAGACACTAGGGACAGTTCACAGGACACAACAACACTCTCTACTACTAAAAACACTAGCACACAACTCCAAACACCCCCAACACTCTCAACATTCACTAACAGTGTGCTCAAAAGAGAAAGGGAAAGTGTACAGTACTCCTCCAGTACACAGGATGCATGCTGACATCACTTCCTGTGTGTTTGCGGCCTGTTTTTTGATTATGCGGTAAGATTATGCAAGCAAATTGGCTTTAGCGGTAATATTTAGTGTTGTAACATGTATTTTGCGATTATTTTCTATGGCGGTTATGAAAAAATTATCGCTTTTGCATTAAAGCGGCAAATATTTGGACTCTAAATGCAAGTTGTTCCTCAGATGAACAGGATTTCATGGAAATGCATGACTGCTGACACCATTTGTTTGTGTGATGTGATCTGTGTTGGGTATGTGACAACTCTATCTCAAATGTCTACATTACAGTTATACATAGCTGTCTACATGCCCTTGGATCACACATTGCAGCCTATCCACATAGATTCATGTGTGATTAGACATGCATGCATCAGTGGTCATCATTGTGTTTGACATAGTTAGTATGTGTGTCAACAGAAGTGACTGACAATTTACTACTTCCTGTGATGTCTGCTTCTGTTTGACATGCTTGTGACACACATGTAAATGAACATCAGGCATCCAGTACTGGTCAAACATATTTTGGATGCTTAAAACAATGTGTATTCTTGACCACAGATTAATACTTGGTATTATTCAGCCTAGAGTGGCAGATGTGCACAATTTATATGCACAGCTGCAAAGTCAGTCATGTGCATGAATCAAGGTGGTTGTGGGACACGATGGTGATCTACATTATCTGATGATGAGAGCAAATTGTGCATATTTGGATTCTGATTTGGGAGTTCTGCTACATATGTGTGATGCATTCTTACATCTCATACTGCACATTTTGTGTCCGGCACAAAATCACATCAGTTTAGTGTGACAGTGCTACACAGTTTGAAGCTAAGTTGATACCAAGATGATGCCTGGACAGGTGACACACCAAGCATTTCATGTGTGTCTGCAGTTCGTCATGTTTCAGACTCTGTACGCTTAATGAGCTTGTGGTAGCAACACTGATGTTGTTGGCAGAAATCTATGCACCCTAATGCAGAATGTGTCAGCCATGTGCAAAGCATGTAGAGGACAACAAAGCACACAAAGCCATCTGTTCAAATGTTGTGGAGCCAGTGTCCAATGTGAACAGGACATTGTTGGATGGCCAAAACAAAGCAGCACTTTACATAGTGCACTACTTCCAACAGCCTGATGTACAATGCCAGTAAGCACATACAGTCCACATGGAATTGAATCAACACTGTATCATTTGTATGTGATCCATAGTGTCAGACACAGGTACTGCAGTGTTAATGCAAAATGTCTTTGACAGCTAGGCCTGTCCACACGCCTGTGTGCACTGGCAGTGGGCATTGATTCAGCATCAACAATGCTTAGCTGTTGGAAAACTCAGGTATGCCAGATGTAGACTCATTGCAGACCGGAGATTCAGGAATGGTGCACTGTGTATGTTTGAACAATCAAGGTGCACATGGCCATATACATAGGGTACTCTGTGTTGCATGGCACACACCAAAGCAACAATGGGTTTACAGTGGAGACATCCTATTTTGTCCTGCCCCTTTTCACATCATCATGCATGATGTATTTGGGCCGAGCATTAGCTAGTGAAGGTGAGGCACCTGACCTTTGAACAGCTTTTATGTCAGGGTACCTGTGACTGTGCAACTTTGAGGGCACATTTGCATATCCAGCAGATGTGTTTTCCACCGGCATACTCATAGTGCCCAGCTGTACCCATGCTTGCGTACTCCCGGTTGAGCAAGTATTGATTCAATGATAATTAAAGTGCATTGTGTTTGGAGGCCTTGTGTCATTTTCCTTGGTTGTGAGATGGTTTTGTGTGGAGGATATGAGGCACAGCAATGGCATGATCACCTGACACATGTTCACACTGCTTGTACAACCATGACTTACATGGGATTTGTCTCACATGTGATTTGTTTTCTTAAGATGTCATCCAGGAGACAAAGATGTGTGTCTGTTTTTCATCATCACATGTTATGATTCTCTTGTGTGTATGGTAGATTTCCCTTGGTTCATTCCGTAGATAGGTTTTGAGGTAGCATACACATGACTAGAGTTGCGGTACAGGTTGCCCACACAGGACTGCAACACATTCCATTAATGTTTTCTTGCCATCTTGACCAACATTGTATTCTAGAGAGTCTGTTGTACATTCCTGAAGTGCAACAACAAATTGTGACATTGCCACATTTTATATTTTGCATGTTTGTCTATGTGTTCAACTGTGACTGCTGGTGTGTGTATATTTGTGTAGTTGTGTTAAATTAATTAATGACACACATCATGCAGTTGCCATTGGAAAACTTGTCTTGACCATACACAGACATTTTGGACAATGTCATAGTGCTACTGTTTGTTGTCATGTCCATCTCACCCATTTGCGGAAATGATGACCACTCATAAGATAGACATGGCTTTTATCACCGAAACTTGGGCGGACAGTACTTCCGACTCCGATCTGGTTTTAGCAATTTCTACAGGTTTCACAATCATCAGAGGTGATCGACAAGACAAACGGGGCGGGGGGCCAGCTATTATCCTCAAAGTTACTTTGACAATAAAGGGTTCCTTCACAGGAAGAAGCCCAGATTGCTAACTGCTATCTTTCAGAATCACCCTAAGCGAAAATTATACTTTCAAAGGACTGTTGCTCTACAGACCTCCTGGCCCTAAATACAGTTTTTCGAAAGTTATCAGCCCTTTTATCGAATCTAGTATTGATACAGAGGACTTTTCGATCTTGGGAGATTTTAACTACCACTTAAAAAAATTATAGGATCATAACACAGCCTCTTTAGTGGACATGATGGCTAGTGTCTCCCTGAGACAGGTGGTCAAGCACTTCACACACGATGCTGGACACACATTAGACGGCATTTTTACATCTAATCCCTGTTTGAAAATTCTAGAGGTTCTGCCAATCACCTGGTCAGACCATAAAGCCATATTGTTTACAATAACTACCACACATCATTTACCTCATCCCCATATTCCGCGCAGATCACTAAAAGGGCGCGATTGGAGGAATATCAACCCTCAGATACTGCAGTCATCCTTGTCCAACTCAAAGCCCAATTTGACAACAGAGGCTAATCTGGCGGCCGGTAGATTTACCGCCTGGATCAAAGCAGTAGCCGACACCCTAGCCCCGGAAAAAACCTTCTCCACCAGGTGAAAAAAACCTTCTGAACCATGGTTCTGTGACGCATTGAGAGTACAGAAACAACTATGTAGAAAGTCAGAGAGACGATGGAGAAGGCATTACAGTGCAGCAGATAAAACATTATATGCACAAACACTGACTGACTACAAGAAAATGAGAATTGAAAAAAAGTGAGTATTTCTCAGAAAAAAATCTGCAGGCTAGCAACTCTTTGCAACATTAAAAAGTCTAGTTAAAATACCAGAAACAACCAACGTGGAGAGCAGCGAGGAATTTTGTAAATTACTAGCACAGTTCTTCAAGGATAAGGTGGAGACCGTGTACAGATCCCTTACCAACAAGGTCACCGATAATATTGGCAATACATCAGCCGGTATACCTCCCACAGCAGACAATTTATTGGTGTCCTTTGACCCACCGAACACAGAACAGATATCCCAGGTGGTCAGAACATCAAAGTCTGGAGCACCTTCGGACCCTTGCCCCCCAAAAATATTTCAGCTGGCACTTGACCTCATCAGTGATCAACTCAGTATAATTTTCAAAGAGATCATTAGTTCTGGTACCTTTCCGGACTTTTGGAAGACAGTCTCAATCCTACCGCTCTTAAAAAAAACTAATCTGGATCCAAGCGACACCAGCAGCAATAGACCAATTTCCAGGATACCGTTCCCTGCTAAGGTTCTGGAAACAATTCTAAGCATCCAACTAACAGCCTTCATATCATTGGCGGATCTGCTAGTTCCCTCGCAATATGGTTTCCGGAAACGGCATAGCACGGAAACAGCCTTAGTCATGGCAGCTGAAGAGCTCAGAGCAATCCTGGACACTGGTGCCAAGGCCGCTCTGATTCCATTGGATTTATCTGTGGCTTTTGACACCATAAATCATGGTATACTGATCAGAAGGCTTCAGAGGCAGGGGTAAAGGATTCTGCCCTTAAACCGATTAAATCCTATTTGAGCAATAGGCTTCAGTACGTTCAGCTCGGAAGATCCTCATCAGAGCACTTCATGCTTCCCTGTGGGTTACCTCAGGGCTCTTCATTGAGCCCCACATTATTCAACATATGTGTGACCCCCTTGGCTGATATAATTAGGCAGTTTGGCTTCTCTGTGATATCCTACGTGGACGATACCCAGTTAGTGGTGTCCATCTCTAGTAATTTGGAGGAAACAGCTGACCGCTTTAACCGATGTATGCCCCATGTGAATCAATGGATGAGCTCGAACTGCCTAAAGCTGAACGGGGGAAAAACTGAGGTACTCCTGCTGGGTTCCGACACCTCCTTTTGGTCGCATAGTTGGTGGCCAGCCGGTCTGGGTAATTCCCCGGTCCCAGTCAAGAAGGTGAAGAATCTGGGCATCATCTTTGATGACAACCTGACTTTTTAACATCAGATCAACAAGCTTTCATCCACGGTCTTCCTTATTCTAAAGACAATTAGAAAAGTTTGGTCCTTCATTCCACTAAAGTCCGTGAAAACACTGGTGACAGTTCTAGCCCTGTCCAGACTCGATTATGGTAATGCCCTTTATATAGGCTTGCAAAAACAGCATCTGCATAAGCTGCAATGTCTGCAGAACGCAGCTGCCAGACTGCTGCTGGACATTCCGAAATTCCAGTCAATCTCCCATGGACTGAGAAAGCTAATCTGGCTCCAAGTGGAAAAATGATAGAATTTAAATCCTTATGCCAAGCGTTTAAGGCATTGCATGGGAATGGTCCTCAGTACCTAAAACAACACTTTATCTGGTACTCTCCTGACAGAAATCTAAGGTCAGCGCAGAGCAAACTCCTACAAACCCTGAGATTCAACAAGGAGCGTTGGGGTGGAAGAAGCTTTGTTCTGGGGACAGTGAAATCGTGGAACTCACTCCTGACTGATATAAAAATAGCCCAACTTTGCTTTCCTTCAGAAAGGCACTAAAAACTTGGCGTTTCACTAACTAAATTTTTGCCACTCTCTCTTCCGGCACCTCACCGCGCAGCACCTAGATGCCCTTGGGCAATCGTGCGCTCTACAAATTTCCAAATCAAATCAAACCCAAAACATTGTCCAGTCATGATATGATTGTTGGTATGTTTATGGGAAACTTTCTCTGTGAAGATTAGTTTTCCTGAAGCACTTTCCTCATGTGTATGTCTGTTCTCTGTTCCCTGAGGGCCCATACACATTACTTAGGTCATAGGCCCAATCTGTTGTTCTATCCCAAATCTTTCTTTGATTGATGTTCTGTCCACTGCTACATGTGAGAGCTTTGTGTCCAGTGTTTTATTTACCTTGGAATTGACAGATATATGAACTTCTGAGGATATAAACCAAACATACAATACTTTTTTGTTTAGATGTTTTATTGGACCTAGTGACATTCAGTGAATTTTTTAAATGGAAAATACATGTGATGGGATCTTCGACAATTGTGATTAAGCGAAGAAATTCTGGATTATTTGATCCCTTCTTGCTGTTCCAGCAGCAGATGCTGTGGTGTGTCTGACATCTGCTTCTTTATCCTGGCCATCCTCGGGATTGCCCTGCTCCTCCTGATCTTCACCCAATGGCGTGTTTGTGCGTACACACATATTGTACAGAATGCAACATGCCATTATTATCTTGCATACTAGATTTGGTCTGTACAGGAGTCTGCCACCCGATATGTCTTAGCACCGGAAATTGGATTTCAGGACTCCAAATGTCCGTTCAACAATGGCCCTTGTGCGTCTCAGGGCAACGTTGTATTCTCTTTGTGCCTTTGTGTGTGTCACTTTGATGGGCGTAATCAGCCATGGCAATAGTGCATATCTTTGATCACCTGAAACAGATAATGGGGTGATGTGTACATTAGTATGTGTGCCTGCTGTGTTTGCAGAGTGTCTATTTTGGTGTGTGTGCATTGTGCAACTTTGGTATTTTGGCTTTGTCATATGTTGCTTCAGACAATTGACCAACGTCACTGTAAGTTAAATTCCCTATACTTGACCGCCTACACATCACTATGCTGACATTGTCTGGATCCTGTGTATTACCTCCATGTTGTGACTGTGAGGATGTATGTTTCACGAGGTAGGAGATTACAGTTTCTTTACAGCCCCGTTGCACATACTGATATTCTCCAGGGCACATATTTTATGGGGTGCACCATTGGCACATGTGCCTGCTGGCACATCCATCTTACGTTTATGACGTTTAGAATGTTTGAACATCATATAGATACCTCATTGGGAGTGATTGTGCTGAGGGTAGCTATGAGAGAGATTCCTAGTCAGCTAAACATTGAACTCATAGTGGGCTAATTACATCCACCTTGCCCCCAAGATGTGTCAGTGTTTCAGTGACAGTGACAGTGGCACTGCTACCTGGTGCAATCAACTTATTTGGACATGTGGTGACAACGTACATATGCATTGATGTCCTTGTGCATGAGTTGACTTTGACTCTGCATGTATGCATGTTTGAGTAATAACCATGGATACTTATGTGTGTGTCAGTTCGCATTCAACACACATAGTAATTTCTGATTTTGGGCATCATATTGCTACACCTCACCAGGATTGCCATATGCATGCACAACATGTAGTGAGTTTGGGATTTGTATAGTTTGCATGTTCTTCCGATGCAGGCTCCATTCTGCAACTACACAGAGTGATGTTTAATATCTTTATGTGAATATTTGTGTGCATTTGTTGCTACCCTCATGCAGAACTACTTGTAATCCCATGATGCATGTACACATGCTGCATGTTGCATGGCTGACTATGTTTTTGCATGGCAGCTAATTGTGCCCCATCACATGTGTGTGCAGGGGATCTGTCATCTTCTTGTACATATGAAACATGTGTTTGTTTCAACATGTATGTACCACAGCAGAAGCATATGTTCTGTGTCAGGTGCTGCACTATTTTTCAGCAGTAATCTGATGTGTTCAGCCAAATCTATATTCTATGTGTGCCATACTGGTTTGTGTGTGATTTAGTAGGCTAGTTCCTTGTTGTGCTGTCTGACATATGCCTTTGTTCTTTTGTATTGTGTGCTTTTGTATGCTGTTGGGACCAGTTCCATGGTATGTCATGATACATTGCCTACATGTGCATTCTCACATAATTGGGCTACATGCTTGTGTTCTTGAGGTGTGTGGTCTGTTCATTTTGCACTTACCAACAAGTGGTCCATTTCCATATGTACCATTTTCAAAATGCTGGTTGATTATGGATTGTCTAAAGATGTAGGAGTCATGAACACTCCCAGGAAACTTAGAAACGACATTGATGAAAAGGCCCAGGTGGTCCACAATTGCCTGCACATTCATTGAGTGTGTGTGCTACCTGTTCCTGTAAATGTGTGCAGTGTTCGCAGGGGGCACAAGTAGGACATGGGTGCAGTCAATTGCCGCCAACACATGCGGAAAGCCAGCAATGTCATAAAAGCCTTGCTTGTTGTCAAGTTGCTCTTGCGCAGTGTTGGGGAAGCGTAGGTTCTGCGGCGTCAGGCTGATGATAGCATCCAAGACATTTGGGAGGAACCTTGAGAAGGATGACTGCGAGACTCCACCCACTCTGGCAGTTGTTGGTTGGAAGGTACCAGAAGTCAACATGTGCAGCACTGCTAGTAGCTTTGTCTGCGGAGGGATGTTCATGCAGCGCTGTGATGGTGTCTGCAGCCTGGGGGCTATCTGGGTCAGTATGCGTGGGATGGATGCCACATCCTCTGGCGTGAGGTCTATCAGGGTGATGCGTTGGCGGTAGACCCGCTCTCTTCTTTGGCGCTGCCTCTGTGGTGGTGCTGGTGGCGGTGGTGGTGGTGGTGGTCTTCTTGGAGCTCCAAGCTGCAAGAGTAGTACCTCCATGGCGTCATTTGCTAAGCAAATGAGGGTCTGGGTTGGTCTCCCTTATGTGCAGGTGTTTTTGCTCCATTTTTTAGACCAGCTTTTTTTTGGTCTTAAAAACCAGCCGCTAACGGGACTTAGCGACCGTTTTTTGGAAGTATCGCCGGACCGGTGAATCATTGTAAATATCGCGAAGTTGAGTTAACGGCTGTTTTTGCACGGGAATGCCTACATAGCATCTCATTTTCTTTAGGCCCCACTAACAGATTTGGCGATCCGAAAATCGTACGTTAACTCGGGCAAACTGCCGCTAACTGAGGTTAGCGGCAACTTGTAAATAAGGCGATAAAAAAAAGCTGCCGTCAGGTCAAAAAATTGATGCTACGGCGGCGTTAACTCCTTGTACATATACCCCATTGTCCAGAGGGTATGAACTTTTTTGATCGATGGTTCCGGTTTCAGCTGTCTGGAATAAAAATAACCTTGTAATTTAGTCGTCACGTGCATGGTAAAAGCATCTACACAGTTGCTGTCTGTCTATGGCTACTGTGTGAGTGTTGATACAGAAACACCAGCAAGTGGACTCATCCATGCTAATCCAGTATGTGATTTAAAAAATTGTTGTGTGTGCTAACAGATGCAGGCGGATACAAAAAACATTTTTTATGGGATGCCACAGACCCTCTGTCCATCCAGGATTCTATCACATGCTGCTTGTACTTCAATAGTATTCATTGAATGAAATGACCATTATGATTGAAGCAGAGTCTGCAGCTATCATAATCTCTTTCCTCATACTCATTTTCCATGCATGACACAAATAATGAATGCATGTGGTGAGTTTATTATTTTTACAATTCAGATATATTGCACACTACAAACTCAGTAGCTGATTTTGTGTTTGGTAGGTGGAGGGTACTACATCTGGATGGTTGATGACATTGCCCGTAGTCAGTGCTTAATTTGTAATAAAATAGGTGCTAGGGCCCTCGCCAGTAGGCCCCTGCAGTTTTAACCACCCACTGCCTTGCCAGCACTGCCAACGACAATACCTATGCAACTACCAACCATAACTGTCCGACAAGTTTGATTATTCAGACTATTCCAATCCTCCAAAGCTATAAGAATTGCTTGGGTGTCAGGAATTACTTGTTTTTAATGTATATTGAATTAATATACAGCTGTTATTCTGCTCGTCTCTAAATTACACAGACAGTGCCACCATGTGGCAGCCTGTCATAGTGCTGGTGTTCACAATTAAGTGCCGGTGCCGAGCACCGGAAACCACGGGCTCAAATTAAGCACTGCTCGTAGCATTCTGAGGGACCTCTACCTGCCACACTGCCAAATCTAGAATAGTCATCACTGGTGTTCAAGTCAATGTTAAAAAATTTGACAGATGCCTCCATCAAACATGACAGACCTCCATCAAACCATTACAATGTTTTACATTTTTCAAAAAGAAACTGCCAAAGAGGGAGGTTTTTTTTGGAAAAATATAAAACAAAATACCCCCACAACATGGGAGCTTTACTCTACTTTCCCTCATGCCATGTTACTCTACTGTCCTTCATGCCATGTTTTACCTGACGGTGGCAGACAAATACAAAGCCATCTGACCACCCACCTTAATTAGGGTGGGAGGTCGGATGTCTAACCTTCAACAGCCCTAATCCATCGGAGTAAGCTCTGTCAACAACATACTTTTAGTCCGCCCACTTCTAAATGAGGCAGGCGGACCGACAGTTAGGCACAGATGGTCCTCTGTCGCCGTTGTTTTGGAGTACCTTCAGGGTCTCAGTAATCACAGTACACTTGTGCAATTCAGGCAGGGGAATTAATGTGTACTGTGTGTGCTGTGTTTCAGCAAGAGAAAAGTTGTGGTGTTGAGATAGGCTGATATTCTTGAAGAGCAACACGCTAATGTTAACTGCATTTTGTTACAGACTGTAATGACTGCAATTTGAATTAAATTGCTCTTTATCTGCACCATGGGAGATATATCTGTTAGGTGACTTTTCTAGAATTAATTTAAAATGAGAACCAGAACATGCATATATTCCACTGGTACCTTGCACAGTTACTAGTTTTGACAGTTTCTAATGTCTTTACTGCAAATGCAGAATAAAATGTTCCACATAATGAAACAGTGAGAAAGTGGATTATTAGTTGAAGTGGATGGTAGTCTTCTTCAAGTAATAATAGCACTATTCCAGACTAGATCCAGATAGGTCTCAATAATTTGCACCTGAGCTCAAACCTTGGTAGCTGTAAAACAGAGAAGACAGGCTTAATGGAGGAGAAATGTAAAACACCAAAACAGTTAAACAGTAGAAAATACTGTACAATAAAAACTCACTTTAATTTCCAAAAATAGAAATAAATGTAATGAGCAAATAGATGCCAAAATCACAAAAATCAGATGTAGGTAACCGGCTATCTGATTTTTCAAGGTTTTTGATGTTTCTAGTGCCAACAAGCACATTAGGCTAACCACAGGTATATGGTTGCGCCAGACCATGTCAAAGGTTAAGACTGTCCCCAATGGGGCGTGGGTCAGATATAACCCTGGGCGTAGTTTGCGTAGCAGCACTACACATAGCTACGCGAAGTACACTTTGAACTACACGTAGCTACACAAATTGCATAGTGCGTAGCTGTGTGCTTGTCTGCACTGTGCAAGAATTGCCAACGGCATCTTGCATAGTGCAAATTAAGATAAAATAAGTATCTCTGTTTTTATATGCTAAAATGCATATAGTCATTTCGCTAAAGTGAAAACGATAATTTAACAAGCAGTGAGAGGTGATGATTTTGGGATCCTCCCTAACCTAGGGAGAGAACCAAGCAGATGCCTTGAAAACAAAAAGCACATCTTGTTGAATGATTCGATGGTGGTCCCATCCTCTTAGGACCACTCCAAGCACAGTTATTGGCAAAATACAATACCAACCAACTGGCTCTGCAAAGCATTATGGGACGAGATTAGCAGTGGGCAGTGAATATTATAGTATCCAATATCAAAATAATTCTACAAAGAGCTGCAGTTCAACTAGTCGCTACTAGATGTCCCTCACGAGTCAAATGCAAAAGCATTGAAATTAGTATTACATCAAGCTGCAGTTCCACTAGTCGTTACTAGATGTCCCTGAGTCAAATGCAAAAGCTTCATGAAAGGGTTTCAATGCTTTTGCATTTGACTCGTGAGGGACATCTAGTAACGACTAGTGGAACTGCAGCTTGATGTATTAATAATTTCAATGCTTTTGCATTTGACTCGTGAGGGACATCTAGTAACGACTAGTTGAACTGCAGCTCTTTGTAGAATTACTTTGATATTGGACACTATAATATTCACTGCCCACTGCTAATCTCGTCCCATAATGCTTTGCAGGGCCTTTGGTTGGGATTGTATTATTTTTGCCCATAACTGTGCTTGGGGTGGTCCTAGGAGGAAGGGACCACCACTGAATTGTTAAGCATGATATGCTCTTTGTGTTCAAGGCATCTGCTTGGTCCTCCCCCTAGGTTAGCGGGGACCCCAAAATCATCACTTCTCTCATTACCTGATATTTTCATTGTCCAAGTTCACTTTTGTGAATTGGTTATATGCTTTTTAGCATGTAGAATTGCTTTATCAAAGCATTTATAGGTGTTTATTATTTTGCTGCTACGCTATGTTAATTAGCACAGTTTTTGAACTGTGCTACGTGCAATGTGCGTAGTAGCACAAACTTTGCATGCTCCGTGAGCGTAGTGTAGTACTACGCCCAGGGTTAGTTAGATACAAGGACCGAGTTCTGTTCAATGAGACGTCTGGTAGGGAGTTTCACCTTCTGACTTAGGGGCATTTTTACAAGCCCCTATCTCCACAGGAAAGTCACTTTTAGTGATGTTCCTGTGGCGACATGGGCTTCATCTCATTTACAAGGCAGCGTTAAGTCACTTAACGTGGCTTAACGCTGCCTTGTAAATAAGGCACCTTTTCACACTATACTTAGCGTGAAAGGGGCGGGCAATGGGTTTTGTGGTGGGCGTTCCTCCACAACACCCATTGATTTTGACACTGCCCTATATTTACAAGGGTGGCGTAAATATGGGGCATCGCCAAAATTAAGACCAGGGAAAACCTGGTCTTACTCTGGTGAAAGCCAACAAGGCCCATCACCGCTCTTTTGTAAATATGCTCCTTATTGTCTGAGATGCAAGTCAAAAATCCTCAGACATGCAAGGCAACAGGCTGTGGCTGAGATTGGTTCCATGAGGCCGGATCACCATCAGATGAATTCCTGGTGAAGCCATTGAGTTTTGGCAGGAAAGCTCAGTGAGGGAGAAATATAAAGTTCACGCCCAAGGAAGGTCCCTTGCTAACTGGATACTTTTGGTACCTTTGTCCAGGGAAGATTTCTACCTTTAGACTTAGAAACTTTTTTGGGAAGTCAGGCGCCTGTAAGCAGGGCAAACCAGCAATTTGGGTCCAACTGGCAGTTCAACGTTGGTGAATGCGGCTTGGCAGTGGTCGGCTGCAGTCTCTATTCTTTTGCAAAACTCCTTGAAAATGTTTTTAAGTCCCAGCTTTTATGGTTAGACAGGAGGAGTACACACTGACACTAATCCAAGGGATCCAGGACCTCATGGACACCATTTGGGGGTCAGAACTCACTTCAGGGAAAGCCACCAACAGGGTACAGGACAAGTCCAGTTGGAACTGGTCAGCTGGGCTCTTCAGGAAGGTGGGATTCTTGCAGTTTTTGTGGCCCTTTAGCTCAACAGGAGGCAATCCAACTAGCCCTTGGAGTCCACTCTTCTGTCCTAGGTTCAAGTGAGAGTAGGTCCAGACCCTGGGGTTTCTCTCCACAGGTTACAGTAGGTGCAGTCCTCTTTCTAAAGTCCAAAAGGTTCAGCAGGTGCAGTCCTTCTGTCTTCCTCAGGTGCAGCAGTGTTCTGAAGAAGGTATCCAGGTCTGCCACTTTTATGACTGGTACCAGCTTGTGAGTTGGGGAAACACTGTGTCAAATAGAGAAAACTTTCCATGGGCAACCCTACCCAATTTGTCATCATTTACTGGGTGTTTGGACCTAAGAAATCCTACATTGCTTTGCCCTGCCAAAATCCAACATGGCAGAATCTTTCTTCCCCTGGTCAGACCTCTGGGCACACCCCTCAGTGTGTCTAGGGAAATAAGTAACTTGCCCTGCAAACCAGTTCTGGAACAGGGTCCCCCCCACTGGGATTGGTGGCCATCTGGCTACTTGAACAATGGTAAGGGTAGGCCCACATGTAAGTTAAATCTGCCTGTGACAGTGGATGATTCTTTGAAGCTTGTGCAGTAGGTGGCTGTTGGGCCTAGCCCTCTCTGCAGGGCCACCCCCATAGTTTTTCACATTTACCCTCCACTTTTTTATTTAAATTCATTTGTGTTGGCCTTAGGACTGCTAACCAGTGCTATCATGCTTGTGCTCTCTCCCCCAAACATGATAACATTTATTTACACCTAATTGGCACATTTAATTTACTTGTAAGTTCCTTTTAGAGTGGTATACCATCTACTCAGGGCCTGTAAATTAAATGCTACTAGTGGGCCTGCAGCATGTATTGTGCTATCCATTTTATTGCATATAAGTCACTCCTAAGGTAGGCCCTTGGCAGCCCATAGGGTAGGATGCATTGCAATTAAAAGTTGGGCAAGTGCTTTTAAATTTTACATGTCCTGGTAATGATGAAAAACTCCTAAATTCATTTTTCACTACTGTGAGGCTTACCTGTCCCGTAGGATAGCATTGGGTTGTCTTATTACATTTAATAAGTTCTAAAGTTTGATTGGGATTGGGTAGTCAGTTCATGTTTGGTATCTATGAAATTGTAATGAAAAATCCTCTTTAAAGGTGAGGTCGAATTTTCAAATGCAATTTTCAAAGTGGCCCTTTTAGCAAGTTAAATCAAACAAAAATGAATACCTTTGCTGATAATTATTTTGTCCACACAATTTTTTTAAATGATCACATTTTTTATTTTCTTGATCTCATTGTTATTTAGTTAAACTTTTAATTATTTTGAACAACACTTTTATACACTTTCCATATTAATAATTATTAGCAAAGGTATTCATTTTTGTTTGATTTACAAGTGGCCCAACCTAGCTGAGCAAATTGCCCCAACCCCCCAATCAGTACTTTTAGTAATGTTCCTGCCCTTAGGCCTTTTTGTGCTTGCAGCCTGCATTGGGTCACATGACTGGGCTTAACTGACAGTTGTACTTTGCGAATTCCTCCCACACAGTCCCACAATAGAGAGATTAGGTGTGCCTGAGTGGGCCATCTGCTGGAAGGAGGGGTGTGTAGCCTGCCTTGAACCCTCAGAGGCCAGTCCTGCTGCTGAGCTCTACATCTTCACCTGAACCCAGGACTACCAGAGTGGCTCCAAGGGCGAGTTTGCTGGCCTCCTGTTCAGAGCCATAGTGAGTCAAAATGCTCCCACCATCATGAACCTGCACCTGGACCCATCCTGAGTGAGTCCTGAACCCCCGAGTGGTATTACATCTGTCCCGGACCATTTGGTGTGGTGCTAAAGGTGCCCAAATGTCCAAAACTGAGGACTTAGAAAATGTTTGTCTAAAAACTACCCAGAGAGCCAGGAGGAGACCAGGACCAACCTGCTCGCCTATCTGCCAGAGTTGCATCAACAGTTAGATTGACATTCCTGCTTCTTCCGTACGTTCTCCTCCACAGCAGCAATTCCTGTTCAGCGGCCCTTCACCAAAGGGGTATCCTAGTCCCTTGGAACTGTCTTCACCTATAGCCCTCTGCCGTGTGCCACTGGAGATTTTTTACTTCCAAAGCCTGGACGTAGAAATCTTCACCACAGCTCCAACCCAAGGTTCCCCAACAACAACGCTCCCTCCTTAAACATCGCCTGCAGCCTTGCCCCGCTCAACAGTACCTTCTCAGAGCATTTTTATCAAAATTTCTTATAAGTCCCAAGGTAAGCACTGACTGGGCCCATTCCACTTCTGCCACTTTGATTCAGTTTCACAGGACTAAATGTCCGCGGTTGGTGCTTTGATCTTTTAGAAGCTCATTTTTACTTAAAACTTTTAAAAAAATTAATAATTCTGGTTCTACTAAAAGGATTTTTATTATAGTGTCAAATAGTTAAGTAAAATTTACTTTATTTTTCAAAATTGGTGAGGGATTTTTCTTGTGTTGTGTGTTCACTTTATTACTCTTTGCCTGCTGCATAAATACTTTACACATTGCCTCTAAGTTAAGCCTGACTGCTTTTGTGTCAAGCTACCCAGGGTTACGCACAGGGTAATTTAGTGACATTTTGTGGTTCACCCTGCAAGAGATTGTGGCTGCTGCTAGACCAGGGCTCATACCCCAGTCAACCAACAACTCAATTTCTCACCGCAGCCATATCCTCCAGGTCATCATGTCAGTAGGAGGTCACACCTCCTCCAAGCCAAGGACCTTTTCTTCCTTTTCCTGTGATCCATTCACACCTCCCAGCAGTCTGCCATGTGACAGTTGGGTATTAGCTGTGAAGAGGCTACTAGAGGCTTTAAACAAGAAAGTGGCAACTTTCTAAAAAAGTCCATAAGCCAGCAATAAAATCGAACAAAAAGTCGGGCACTGACCACACAAAAACAATGCAACCTTTTGCATACATCTGAGTGATAGTCTAAGGAGCAATGTTATAAGTTTATGAAGTTTGATTTTACATACTGTACTTGCAATAAATAACCAGTGGGGCACATTTTTTGAGCATGTGCTTTACTGCTAACACATTGTTTCTTTCTCTTCCAAATAATTAATTAGGATTCTGAGAAAACAACACAATTAACATACAAAAATCAGCACTTCCAGATAACATAAAATAATGGCAATTAAAATTCAGTAGTGTCATATAAAATACTCAGCTGTTAGTATCCATGGAAACAATAAACAAAATAAATAGAATAATTAAAAGAGACTGAACTGCTTTAGATTAACTTGAGGAAGAAAAATACTGATCAATAAATGCTATAAATACATGTAAAAGCCCTATATGAATATACATTTTGCTATATATATATAAATATTTGTGGTGACTCTACAATAAATTTGGATTTCTGGTTGTCTGGTTGAACAGCGATTTTCTGTTGGATTTTGTGTGTGTGTATATGTATATATATATATATATATATATATATTACCTACTGGCGGTCGCCAGTAGGTAGTTATAGTTAGGACCTCGTTTCTATTCAAATAGCGTTTTTTCTTTTGCCAATATCTTTGGCGCCGTTTGACGAATCTTCGCAAAATTTTCAAAACTAATGGCCCGTTCAGGACAGCTCCTGTCTTGAAAGTTCCGGGGTGATTCGTCAAGCAAGGGCCAAGAAAAAATGGGGGTCCCAAAACGCGTTTTTCCCATGTTAATTTCCATAGGAAAAATTGGAACAGGCTACAGCCCGAACTGCTGAACGGAATTACACCAAATTTGGCAAAAAGGTAGCCCTTGTATTAGAAAGTGACCTTTTTTTAAATGGTGTAAATACGTTCAGTAGTTCCTGAGAAATTAAAAAAGAAAAATATCGATATCTGAGCACCGAGGAGGGTTTGCGAACCCTCCCGGGCACGAAGCTCACTCTGATTGGCTGCCAACACTCCAAACCAGAAAGTGTTGGCAGCCATCTTGTGACTCGGTAACCGAGTCACAAGAAAAGTGTAAAAAAAGGTGAAAAACAAGAAAAGGGGGCAGGGTATAAACACCCTGACCCCCTAGGCCTGCTCAGGGGGTCCCACAAGGACCCCCACAGCCAAAAAAGCATTTTTCTTTTAAGAAACGGCAGAATTCGCATTGGGGTCGCAAATCCTGCGGTGAAAATAAAAAAAAACATGAAGCGGGGGCTCCCGCATTCGTTCTTGTAAAGCCCCCGGGTGGGCCAGGTCCCGGGGGCATTCACCAAATAATTTGCGGTGGCCCACGAGAGCCCCCGCAGCCCCGGGGACCGCCACCTCCCCAGGGCTAATATGAATGTATGCGGGTGCACTGCGGCCCCCTGCAGCCCTGGGGACCACCACCTCCTCGGGGCTTGAAAAAAAAAATGTGTGGGGGGGTCCCAATCCCCCCCACGCTGCCCTGGGGACCGGCACCTCCCCGGGGCTTTCAAAATGAACCGCGGGGGCACGCAGCCCCCCTGCAGCCCCGGGGACCGCCACCTCCCCGGGGCTCTGATTTTTAAAATAAATGATGTGTAGGGGGAAAGAGCCCCCCACACGCCCGGGACCACCACCTCCCTGGGGCACTAAATATGGAAATTGGGGGTCCGTTACGGACTCCCAAGCCCCGGGACCACCACCTCCCGGGCTTTCAAAATGAAGGAGGGGGCTGCGCGCCCCTCCAGGAGCCCTCCATGGCCCTGGGGACTGCCACCCCAGGGCCGGTTCCTGTAATGTCCCGGGTGCCCACCCCGGGACATTGCCGCTTGCTAGGCAGGGCGGGAGCCGTGCGGCTCCCGCCCTGTCATAGCAAACTCTGCTTTGCTTCATTGAAGCGAGAGCAGGGAAACCTGCTCTCACTTCAATGAAGCAAAGCAGAATTAGCTTTGAGCAAGGGAGCTGCATATCAGCAGCTCCCTTGCTCAGCAATGCCGGCTCCCGTAGGAGGCGGGAGCCGGCGGGACCGTGGGGGCATTGGGGCTCCCCCACGGTCCCAATCACAGAGGCCAGGCCCCGGGGGATGGGGTCCCCGGGTCAGAGTGAGCCTAGGAGGAGCCATGCGGCCCCTCCAATAAAAAATAAAATAAAAAAAGGAAAAGGCAGGCCCCAGGGGATGGGGTCCCCGGGGCCATAATTGGCCTGAGGAGGGGGGCCATGCGGCCCCCCTCCATATAAATAAATACATTTTTAAAAAAGGAAAGTCTGGCCATGCCCCGGGGGATGGGGTCCCCAGGGCCGAAATTGGCCTTGGGAGGGGGGCCACACGGCCCCCTTCCCGTTTTTTTAATTTAAAAAAAAAAAATAGGGGTCAGGCCCTGGGGATGGGGTCCCCAGGGCCCCAAAAAGCTTAAAAAGGGGGCCACACAGCCCCCTTGTTAAAAAAAAGAAAGAAAAAAAGCCGGCATCTCGCCGAGGCCACGCCTCTTTCTCCCCACTCTGCAAACACGCTCTGGCACGTTGTTAGATGGGGAATTAATTCCTTGAATACTGAGCATCCCTGGGGCCAACTAACCCACCAGGTACCTCCAATATGCGCCACAGAGCTGCGTTGCAGAGAGGTGGTCCGAGGCCACGCCCTTTTACACCACTCTGCAAACACGCTTCTTGGTGTACTGTTGGTGGGGCGCTGAGGTCCTCTTGTGTCCACCTCTCTGCAATGGAGCTCTGTGGCGCTTACTGGAGGTACCTGGTGGGCAAGTTGGCCCCCAGGGACCCTCAGTATTCAAGGGGAATTAATCCCCCAACTTAGAACGTGCCAGGGGGAGCGTTTGCAGAGTGGTGGAGAAAGGGGGCGTGGCCTGTGTCCACCTCTCTGAAATCCAGCTCTGTAGCGCTTACTGGAGGTACCTGGCGGGCAAGTTGGCCCCGAGGGACCCTCAGTATTCAAGGGGAATTAATCCCCCAACTTAGAACGCACCAGGGGGTGCGTTTGCAGAGTGGTGGAGAAAGGGGGCATGGCCTAGTATGAGAAGTTAGCAATCCTGCTGTGTGGGACTTACTGGAGGTAATAGGAGGGGTAGTTGGCCCCCAAGGTTGACGTTGGGGGCTAACTACTCCTCCTGTTACCTCCAGTAAATCTCACACAGTGGGATTGCTAAGAGGTGTCTGGAGGCCACGCTCACCTTTCTCCACCACTCTGCAAACGCGACTGCTATGTTATAGTTAGAAATTTGCATTTAAAAAACCTTTGAAATTCACTGAAAAAATCATAGGTTTCAGGGACGTTATAGTTAGAAATTAGCATTTAAAAAACCTTAGAAATTCACTGAAAAAACCACAGGTTTCTGGGACGTTATAGTTAGTTGGACATTTCACTCGTACAAAACCAGAGAAATTCGACCGTTATAGTTAGTAGAGATAACTATAACTCGCGCCCCCGCAATGCACTGCTGATGACGTCACATATTACATCATTCATGACATGGTCAGTGACATCATTGATGACATCACTGATGACATCTCAAATGACATCACTGATGACATCACTGAGGACATCATCCAAGTGATAATCTGATGCACCTCCTCACACCCTAATATAACCTTTTATACACCCACTCTAAAATACAGACTACCATGCTCGAAACCATAGACACATCAATAGCAGTTAGTACATACCCGCTCAGTGATTCCTAGGTCTACACACACACACATCCACTCATTCACCCATAGAGTAACGCATACATGCAGTCACTCATCAATACAGCACTATCATATGCACTCATACACCTATACATACACTCACACACCTCCACTCATCCATAGACTTACTCACACACCTACTAAGTCATGCAAAGAATCAATCACACCCATTTACTCACCTATACAGTTATACACAGACCACCTCACTTATTTATATAAATACTAACACATACTTACTCTCTTATACAATCACTGATACAAGCACACACTCATCCATACAGCCACTCTCACAATCACTCTCACGTATAGTCATTTATATACTCCAACACTCACATATACTGCCTTTCACATATGTAGTTACTCACACATATACCACTGAGACATCCATTCACTCACCAACACACCCATACACACACTCACCCACCCATATAGCCCTTCACAGATGCACTCTTCAACCCATACACCCAGTGAATCACCCACTCACACATCTATGCACAGAGTCACCCACCCCCCACCTACTCACACAGACACTCAGGCACCCATACAGATACTCAGACAACCAATCAATAACCCATATAGACAGTCATGTAGCTACTCACCAACCCATGCAGCCACTTACATGCCAACAGACAGACTGATACAGACATTTACACAGTTTACTCACTAACCCGTGCATTCAGTAAGATACGCTTAATCAGTCACTTATACAATCAGTCACGCACCTACTAAATCATCCATTCAGACACTTATACACCCACTCATTCTTCAATACACCTTGGCATATATATATATAAAACATATTTAAACTTTACAGAAACACACAGTCACTGGATGATGTCATCAGTGATGTCATCAGGGATGTCATTTGAGATGTCATCTGTGATGTCACTGACCATGTCATGAATGATGTAATATGTGACGTCATCAGCAGTGCATTGCGGGGGCGCGAGTTATAGTTATCTCTACTAACTATACGGTCGAATTTCTCTGGTTTTGTACGAGTGAAATGTCCAACTAACTATAACGTCCCTGAAACCTGTGGTTTTTTCAGTGAATATATATATATATATATATATATATATATATATATATATATATATATATATATATGAAACTCTTACCTAAAAATGATTTCCAAAAATCACTTTTAGGTAAGAGTTTCATGTGAATAGGCCCAGTCAAAGGTTTCAGTAATTTAAATCTGAACTCAACCCTGTGTAGCTGTGGCACAGAGCAACCTGGCTTTAAATACACAAAACAATAAAAATACCATTCCAATATATACAAATATAGAAAATGTTTGTAAGCAAAATGAGATCAAAAGAACAAAAATCTAATAAGGGGAACTGAATGTATGAATTTTTAAAGATTTAATTGGAAAAAACACCAAGAGTGAAGTGTCAATGGTTGTGGTAGAAAGGGTCCAAGGTGCAATTACAGGCATACCGCAGTAGAACCCTGGTTGGATACACCAAGTGAATTGGTTCTGATGAAAGTCTAGAAGTCAAAAGGTTCATAAACATTTCTAAATCACACTGGTCTGGAGAAGAGGGTTTTAAAAGTTTCCACACTTTCTTCTGGTGCACCAACAATCACAGGAGTACACTTCTAAGGTCACCAGGACCACATGGGTTGTATGTACTTAGAGACTCAAAAACTGTCAGGCATAGGCCAACAGCATGGTCCGGTCCAGGTCCAGTTACTACTGGTCAACTGGGCATGTAAGGAAAAAGACCTCTTGCAGCTTGTTGTGTCCCTGTTGCCACACAGGAGGTAAGACACTGACCGTTGGAGTTTTCTTCTTGGTCATGGGTACAAGCGGGAGCAGGTTCAGCCATCCAAGTCTCCTCACATGTCTCAAACAGCTGGTGCAGTCCTTCTTCTGTACTTTCTGTACTTGCACAGGTCCAGAAAGAGTTCTGTGGAGGTTGGTGCCACATTTATCCCTGGTACAAGCTATGAGGTGGTGTTGACTTCTGGGTACTTCCTAACCGATGAGTAAAAGTCCTAGTGGGCAACCCTGCAACGGTTCCCATTTGCTTTACTGCAAACAGTCACAAAGTGCTAGGTGCCATGGTAATGCTAAGATGGCCAAAGTCTTCAGCCACATTAAACCTGGGCTCTGAAGGCTGGGTGTGTGTAGAAAAATGGACTATAGAAATCACCAGTGTCCACCCACAACTCACACTAAAATCTATTTGGAAGCTGGCCTTGTACCCACAAGAAACTAAGAGACAGCAGACTAGGGGGACAAATGTAGGTTGTTTCAGCAACCAGTCAGTAGATACACAATATTTGTCCTGGCACCGTGTTTACTCCCTTTAAAGTGTGCCAAAGTGTTACATATGGCTCAAACAGACCTGTCTTGCAAGATTTGACATTGTGGTGCCAACAGGAAGGCAGGCTCCCACCCTTCGGCTGAGCTTAAAGCGTCATCCCTGCTCATTCGGGTCAACCGGCCAATTACAGTGACCTATTGTATACCTCCTGGAAGGAATTTCACACCTCATTCACACCTTATTCAGGCCAAGTACAGCTGGAGAGTTAATGCAAATTAGCTTGCAGGAGCTTCAGGCAGGTAAAAGGCAACTTTTTAAAACTTACTTTTCCTTAATATTAATAAAAATTCTGATATTACCATTTTATTGGATTCTATTGACAATTAAAAATAGCTTTATGATAACTTTCATTTTCTATATGCCCTACTTTTAAATACAATGCACCCAAACTTGTGGACTACAAGACCTAAATAGGAGTGACTTGCTAATGTTTAAAAGATATGTTTTGCCTGTGAAAAAGCTTTATTTTAACAGGTTACACTGCAGGTTTAAACTGCCATAGCCAGGCTCTAATGGTAGGCCTGAAAACATGCTGTCCTTGTCATACTAGTGGATGGCACAATAAGGGCTGCTGTCCACAGGTGGCATTTACCTTTCAATGCCATGGGTGCTGTTTCACACAATATATTATGCAGTTATAGGAGAGTTAAATACACCAATCGGGGATTAGCCATTGTCTCCATGTTTTAGGTGTCAGAGCACATAAACTTCACACTGGACAAGAGTGCCCCAGTGTGCAAAGTCTAAAAACCTGCAATAACCAGAAAATGGGGATGACCAATCAAAAAAAGATATTTTCTCACAGAATAATAATAAACAATCTGTCACCTTGTTTTGTAAAAATTATCTGTACCCACCAGTTTAGAACGGATAATAATTTAGCACCCTTCCTATGCCAAGTTATGGATTTATTAGCTTAAAAAAACTACCAATCAAATAATTACCTATGTAAAGGGGTGAGATAAGGAGGAGGAATTGGCAAATGATCTGCAAATGAAAACTGTATATGAGATAATATCAGAAATATTCATCATTCTACAAATAATATCTTGAACCTCAGACCAGAATTTAAAAATTAAAGAACAATCATATAATAGGTGTTTCAATGGGTTATTACTGCAGAACCAGCATAATGGTTTAGCAATTTATTTACCTTTAAAAAGCTTAGTAGGAGACAAACAGTGCTAAATAAAAACATGTGATTGATATAGAGAGACAAATAGTCATCCAGATACATTACTTACACATATTTTTTGCCATTCCTTAGGTGAAAAAATAACAGATAAGTCTGTATTCCAAAAATCTTTAATATTCTATAAATTAGAGATGGAAGTAGACAAAAGAAGTCTTATATACTTTGGATACAATTTGACCAGGTTTGCTAAATAAACAAATCTCAATATCTGGAATCTTTGCAACAGGTGTGGCATTATGGAATGAGTTACATAACATTTCATTTTTGCTAAGTCCAGAGGAAGATAAAGCATATTTTCTTGGTGGTCTGTAAAAGATAAGAAGGCATATCCTTGACATATGTAAGAGATATAAAAGTTTGATATAGCAATAAAAGATATTTCCAATACTTTATATTACTACTTAGCTTAATCGTTGGAGTATACCACAAAGAAGCTCATTTAGAATATTTAATATAAGTGTGGTATAATGTGTCAAAGTTTAAAAGAGCCTTGTTTGATCTTATTTCTGTTTTTGGAAATTGTAATTATTGCAGTCAGTGGAAATGATTTGACCACATTTTCTTCAATTTCGATCTATGCAGGAGTAGCTACTGTTCGATTAATTTGAAACTACATAGATCCTTATTTAACAATGAAAGAAGTATGATGATTATAAAAATCAGGTAGCCCTAAGCCACCATTGACATTACTATATTTAAGTTTTGCATAGCGTATTTTGTCAGTTTTATTATTCCACATAAAATTAGATATAATTTTCTGTAGAGTTTGTTTTTTAAAAAGAGAGAAGGAAAAACTATGGTAATATTAAGGATAAATATAATATCGGTGGTACAAAATTTATTTTAACCGATTTAATTCTGCCTCACCAACTTAAATGAAGACATGATAATTTCTCTAATTTACGTTTCATTTTATGAACAATATATTCAAGTTCTAAAGTGTGTGTATAGTATTAGCAAAAGTATTCCAAGTTATTTGATTTGATTTTGAACCCATACTATGTTATAATTGTTATCATATCTAGAGTACAATCTACATTTAAGGGGGTAAAAAATTGTTTTCATATATATTTAGAGAATAACCCAATACTTTTCAATAATTATTATTTATATCTAATATAACAGGTATAGAAGTAGTAGGGTCTGAGATTAATAAAAAAACATCAGTGGCCTCATGTCCTGTGTGGTTTTCTCCTGAAATTTATGAAATGCAAACATGACATGATGCAGTTGGGTATCACACTAGTGTCCCAGTGCATAGATTGGATCATTTCCACTGTTACGCAGGGCCCCTTTTTCACTGCCCGTAGTTTTTCTTTTTTTAAACCTCACCAAATTCACAGTTATACATGTAATAGGAATAATATGTGTCCAGGTGGCAAAACCTTGGTGCAAGTAACTACTCCTTCTGCTCCTTTTTAGAAACTAAGGGGGATATTCACAAGAACGGGCGCTAAACATCTCCAAAAAATGTTAACGCAACTTTACACATCGCAGTCCATCGCGGGAAAATAACCCCGTGTTAACGTGGAATTCACAACACGGCGGTACCATGCGATAGTCTCCCGAAAACGCGGCCAATGTCCGCGATACAACCTCCGCGACAGAGATAAAAACACAAACCCCAACACCAAAAAACGTGCGATGAGCCCATTCGCGATGAGGAAAGCAGCGATAAGCTGCGCCAGGCCCGCGACACACACACGTCAGGCGGGAATAAGCACAACAAAAGCAGTAAAAAGGAAGACAAACTAAGCAGAAAACAACAACGAAGCACAATGGAGGCAGCCGGAGCTAGTACACAACCCCACAAGCCCCATTGGCAACAAAACATTGTACATGGCAGTCCATCGTGGACAAGGTGAATGCAGCCGGAGAGCAGAGGAGGACAATGGAAGAAAACCAGAACAGCTGGAATGATGCGAAACGCACAAACAAGCAGAAACACTCCAACAACCAGAAGGCAGCAATGCACACCGGAGGGGGGAGTCCAGCGCCACACCAGGAGCTGGATGACATGGAGGAAATGGTGTCCACCACATCAGTCTGGAGATGGTGGCAGGAGTGAGGGACCGGAAACTGCTCAAAATCAACAGACACAACAGCAACAGGGAGAGGAACGACCAGGGACTGGGGGGACGGGGGGAGATGGGCACACTGGCACACATGCACAATTAAGCACAGCACAACTGCAGACAAACCATGCCCAAGAGTAACAACACCAACCAAGAGCACAAGTCACATAACTCGGCAATATCACACCACTGAACAAGCACAGAAGTGAAAACCACACTGCCTGAAAGGGAGAAGGGTGAGCCAAATCAGAGCTGAAGGGACATCTCACACACAATGCAGCACACACACATAGGAAGCAGAGCACCCCAACATCGAACACAATGTGGTACAAACAGCAACATTTGCACAACCGAACACAGGACACAAGTGCATCCGCTTGTGGCCGGTAAATGGCGATACGCATCGGGCAAAGCACGAAAGAAACAGGGACATGATAATGCACAAGTACAAACCCACAGCCCTGATGGGGTAGCAATGCATGTATGGCAGGGACCCAGATAGGCCGTGACACACACATTGGCATACAAATTAACACTCATCACAGTTGGAGACAAGTGAAGGTGCGGAAACTTTATCAACAATTGCATGTCAGTACGGCCAAGAGAAGTGCCACAACATGCAGACCAATGCAGCAGCATGTCTGAATGAGGAACGTTGGGAAGCACCCATGTCCACCCCGGGGGGTCCATCACCCACACAAGTCAGTGCCAACCCGCGTTGGTTGTCCGCTGTGTTGGTACCGTCAGCAGGTGGGTGATGTGGGTCAGGATGCGGGGGATGGTTGTCCTTTTGGGCCTGTAGTGGACAATGTCCTCCTCTGGCGTTCGGTCTGTGCGGCTGGTGCGTTTCAGGTGGGTCCGTTGTCTTTGTGTACGCTGCCTCTGTGGTAGTCCAGGGGGGGCGGGACGGGTCCTGGGGGTGGTGGCGGGCCTGGGGGTGGTGGCGGTGGGTGTTGTGGCCCTCATGGGTCTCAGAGCTGCATGATCATTGCCTCCATGGCATCTGTGGGTCTTCAGATGTGGCTCTTGGCTGGGCTCCCTTTCATGCTGCAGGTAGTCGTCCTGCTCAACACCAGCAAAAGGCAGGTGTTAATTCCCTGCTGCTACCGCGGCTTATCGCCTGTTTTTGGTTCGCATCGCAGATCTGGCAGTTCGTTGTGAAAGTGGTGAAGTGGTGTTTTCGTGAGTTTTTGCACGAGAACGCCTACTCTGCATCTCATTAGGGTTAGTTGGTGGTGTCACCCGTGGAGATACATTTTGCGGCAGTTATCGCGGGAATACTGGCGATGTCTGCAGTTTGCACCCGCTTGTGAATGGGGCATTAATTTTATCTCCAATTTTGATGCGTTAAGGTGGCGATAACTCGGCGAGAAGTCCTTGTGAATATGCACCTAAATGTATACCAAAATTGACATGCTAATTGTAGGGAATAAATCTGCAACAAAGATCAAAAACATTGGATACTTGGGTGGCATGATTTCTTACCATGCACCTGTGTTGGATACATTTCAGGGTGGTAGGCATATCCTTAGAAAGCTGATATGACACCTAAAGGTGATTAGTCTACAGCAATCAGAATTTAGAGGAATGTTTTGGGATGCTGGCAAAGACAATTTGTGGAAGAACCTGGATGGTGGGGGACGTGGAAGTAGAATAGGAGCCCTTTAAGATGATGAAAAGGAGAGGTATACTTGGGGGCTGTGGCCATGGTGTTAGAAGTATTCATAAACAGAGTCATAAACTGAGGGAAACAATCAGAGATTCGAGAATCATCACTTTTACAGAAGCAAGTGTCCGAGCCAAGTTACATCAGAGATGAGCATGCTAAGGCACAGGAAAGTTTGGGACAATTTGACAATATAATTGTAGTTCCATGAGACCATGTGTGCTAGGACCCTTCCAGTAGAGGAAGTACGTAACTGGTTGGGAGGTATTGAGGTATGGTTATTAATGGTTATGATGTAACCAAAGAGCAGAGTGCGATTGGATGCTGAGGAATAAAGATATACAATCCAGAGCTCCATGTGTGGCGTATCAACTTGCATGCTCCCGGGCTGGGGAGGACGCTACGATGAATACACTAGATATTAGAGTGGCCATCTCTTGGCATGGTTCTCTTGTAATTAAAACCAAAAATGGTACTCCGTTTTGAACACAGAATGAGATAAATCAGTTGAGCAAAGTACACCAAGCCTTCACTGCTGCATCCAGACCAGGAGGATTATGTTCCATAGCAAGCAGGCATACTTAAATTAGATGTAACAGAAAGAAAAAATCTAGAAGCACAATTTTTCAGACAAAAATAGGAATATGATTAAGAGACTGGCCTTGATTAATCTATTTCAGAACCTGTTCAGCATATTCAGATTTACCTGGCCAAATAATGCTCTACATTTACCTCCAAACAAAGCACAAAGGTACCCTTTTGAAACATTCAGAGGCTGTCAATATTTAATCCATTAATGTAAGAAGACATCCTAATTGTAAGACAAAGAAAGTGCTTTATGTGCTCAATTTGTTCTTGAAAAAGTAACATTGTAGCAACATGGAGCTGAATCACTTAGTAGGGAACACTCTAAGTGCTAATTTAAGATAGGTCTCTGTCACAGTTTCAGTCCGACTGGTGTCTTACTGGTTACTTAAATAGCTGAAGAGCTCAAATATCAGTATTTACCACCTTAGGCAGTGGTAAATGGTGGTTTCTCACTTGAACTTACAGATACGTGCTGCTTTTGATGTAAGTGAAGCAACATTTGTAAAGCATTGATGTGGCTTGCACTGAGCTGTGTTACATTTCTTAGTGGTATGCATTCCATGGGTAGAGCATGGTTGTTCCTGTAAAATCTAACAATTAATTTCACGCAATTCCCTATTTACAAAGGTTTGTAAACTTGGAATTGCGTGAAATTGTTACACCTACCAAACAAGAGATGTGAAAACAGAAATCTGTTTATTTCTCCTTGTTACTTCCTCTTTCTATATGTGATGCATTCTGCATAGAAAAAGGAGAATGCCTTGTGGATCGTTTTTGTGCAGGAAGGCCTTCCTGCACAAAATCAATCCTGTACGTGATACAGGCACTCGTGCACCATGTACAAGGGTGTATTCATTGGTGCTAGGCAGGCACAAGTGCACCACCACTGGGAGAGAGCTGAAGAGCGCCATATCTTGATTAAAATCGCACTCTTCAGCTCTCTCTCATTCATGCAGTTCAGGAGCTTGGCGTGCTGCGCTGAGTTGCACGAATTCTTAGTAAATCTGCCTCCTAATTCTTAAGTTAATTATATAGCTTTTTTTCCCTATCTTCAATAGGCAATTAGCCCATATTCACACAAAATCTATTGCACACAGTGGGAAAATGCCACCATCTATTACCTAATTTTCAATTCATTTAAATAGAAAAATGATTAGGCAAATATATGCGGCACAGATGTCTCCTTCTGGCCCATTATGTAGTGTTAGGGAGCTGCAACTGGCATTGATATGTGTATAATTTTTAATAAGATGGGGGACCTGTTGGCTGCTTAGAAGTGGAGCCTATTGAAAGAGATAAATAATAGCTTAACATCCATTGGGGTCAGTACCTGGAACATGGGAGGATTGTCAAAGCTGTTAGAAGCAAGTTGTGGGAGATTTTACTGAAATCTGAATTGACTGGACTACTACACAGACTGAACAGCTTGAACAGCCATTCCTAACGGCGCAGTTAAGTAAAGAGGACGTGACCAGACTGAGAAAGAAATGGGTGATAGATAGGAGATTACAGATCGGGAAAGCTATGACAGTGCATGAGGTTTTAATGACATGAAACAAAATTACATGCATAAAACTTAGATGGCTCCAACAGTGCAAGTGTGAGCTCAGTGTACCCCTAAAATCTTATATCTCAAAAGACACCTTAAAGCACGCCCATTGGTTAGGGGATTCAGGGACCTAAATTGAGGCAATTTGTCCTGAAGGCAAGGTACAAACAGCATTAAAAAATACAGTCAAACAAGAAAGGACTGGTTCTTATAGTGAGTTCCATAGCGGAATTCAGTGAAGGTTTATTACAAAATTCAAAGAAGTACGATACAGATATTGTAGCAGCTCTCATTAAAATGCATAAATCATTGGCTCTCAGTGATAGAATTTTCCAGAATAATAGGCAAACTCAATAATAGGATAGGTCCCAAATGTGCAGCAAAATCTGAAAGAAATCAGACAGCAACCCCAAGTGGCATAGGAAAGGTTGCTGTCACATCTTCAAATCCGAGGGTTTATATAACAAATTTCAGCATAGAGAAATATTAAAAGTGCAAAGTCATTGGTTTGAACAAAATTAATATATTTTCAACAAATCAGAATACAGACTTTCACATCGTCATGTAGCATTACCACCTAAGCATTAACCGACTACATGAGTATTTATTCAACCCCTCTGCCCTAATCCTCATCCTGAGGTGTCAAAACTAGTTACATAAGCAATATGGAACAATTCTGAATAAATGTAATACTGTGTGCAAGGAAAGAACCTTGAGCAAATGTTACGGTAGTGAGCCCATGCTAGATAGCCTTATTTGAGTGTCAGTCAAAAATCAACAAATCCTCATTTGCTTGACTTTGCACAACAGAAATAATAGCCATTCATGAGCGTCCATTTTGTACAAGATGGCTTCGAAGCCTAACTGAGGCCTAGTTAGCATAAGCCCAGAAAAACACACTTTAATAAGTCACAGCAAAATTGTTTCAAGGGCAATAGTATCGCATTAACATATAGATGTGAAATCAAGTGTAAATTAGTATTCTGCTCACTTTTTAATAATGCACATTATTGATTAAGGAACAAAAGCTCCCCAAAAGAGTTCTTTCTGAAGTGCCAACATAAGTGGCTTAATCATTTTAAATGATATGGAAATTTAGGGAGGGAAGTCTATTGGTTAAAGGATGTTGCATAAGAATTTCCCCATTTATCATGTGCATTGTATTGCCTTCATCTCTTTAATCACTGCTCGTGCTCATCCTGCCACTTTTCAGCACCTCTTTTTCCAGGGAACTTATGCATCGATTTAGTAATCACTCATATATCATCCTTGATCCATAGTAACTGTGGTTTTGTATTCCGGCCCATCTGCTATCCGAGTTTCTGATGTCTATGTGTCTCTGCTGCACACAGCACCTAGCTGTCCTCTGTCAGTTGCTGACCCACCTTTGATTTATCTGAGAATGGCACATGTAAGACCTCTATGTACCTTTGACCTTTTTGATGCTGCCTTTGTTTCTGTCAGAACCTATGCATAAACTTATTTTGAACTAGTAATTTAATTTACTTACCAGATCCCTGAGAAGTATCAGAGAGCGGAAGTAAATGCAACATGTATATCAAGAGAAAACAATGTTTATACTAAAAAGCAGCCAGGTGCTCTAGTTCCAGGAAAAGTACCAAAGGGCTAATTATTGAAACCTTTATTTCGGCCATAGGCCATAAAAGTTACACGTAAAAAGAAGAGTAAAAGTACAATTCATAACTGTTGTGAATATACAGTACATTGATTTTAGTAATCTTTTTCACAAGGACATTTTATATAGACAAAACACAAACCATAGACAAAAACCTACTATGGTACGCCATGTTCTATGGTGTAATTTGTACATGTTCTTTGGCCTACATCTATCTATATGATGATGACCAGAATTTATAACAAAAGGAAAAATTCATAATTTCAATTATAGAAAATTCGTACTCGGGGGGGAGACGCGCAAGAGCGCGAACCAAGATGGCGGCTCTCTAATTAGCTCCGACTCACCCGTCTAAACGACAAGGTAAATTAAGCCGAAATTGCAGGATTTGGGCATTTCCTGCTATAAGCATCACCTACCTGTCCTAAGGAGAGCATTTCCTGAGCTTTTCCAGCGATTTTGACGACTTTGGACCCCCTCAGGCTGCAGTCTCTTTATCACCGAGACTTCCTTCAGCCTACTCCAAGGTTCCTGTCAGAGAGGCGGAGTTCTGCACCAAGAGAGGGCGCGGTTTCTGTCTTGGTTTCCTCCCACAGCTAGTTTTAGCTGCTGCACCGGTTTGAATTACTTATCTTTACCTCTACTGTGATTTTGTCAACTTTTGCCTGGGTTTATTTATTTTCTTGAGAATGGAAAATAAATCTGCATGAAATAAGCGTAAACAAACAGTTTCTCCTCCTCCTCTGAAGTCAAAAATGGTTGACTCATCGGAACCCTCCCTTATTACTATCTTGGAGGAATTAAAGGCTGTCAGATCAAACACTGACAATATTGCCATGGAAATTAAAACTTTACGGAAAGACATGGCCAGTCTTTCAATGAAGGTTGCAGATAATGAGATCAAGCTACATGATGTTATAAGCAAAACGGATAACATATTGCCAATGGTTACAAAAATCCCCTTAATAAATACCAGATTACTTGAGTTAGAGAACAGGAATAGGCAATATAACTTACGTATTTTTAATCTGCCTGAAGATATTGAAGGGAATGATTGCAGGCGATATTTAGAGAATCTGCTACCTAATTTATTGAATGTGAAGTTCTCAGAAAAATTTTAAATAGATAAAGCACATTGTATTCCATCTCACCATAAACCAGGTCAAACTAAACCCAGGCAAGTCATTTTCAAGGTTCTACGCCACCATCACCTCGTTCTTATCAGGAAGGCAGCTCGTGAGATTCCTTCTCTCCTAGTTAATGGCTCCAAGATTTTCATCCATCAAGACTTCGCCAAGGAGACAGTTGCAATGCGAAGAGATTTTGCAGCGATGAGACCACGGCTGAGAGACTCTGGCTTCAAATATGGACTCTTCGATCCATCCACAATGCGTATTTGGAGGGGCAACATCTCCAAATCCTTTCATCGACCAGACAACCTTCAAGCTTTTCTAGACAACCACTCTCCTCATTCAATGGATTCACATGACTCCCCAACCTGAAGTTATTCTGTTAGTGTTACCACTTTATGATTTATTACTGCTACGATAACTCATAGGTATATTTAATGTTCAGCCAGTAATACTCCTGTAGCTGCCTACAACTCAACACAGACAAAACAGAAGTACTCATCATGGGCCCGCACACCGACGCCTGGGATGACGCCTGGTGGCCCCCCGCCCTCAGAAGCCCGCCCACCCCCATGGACCACGCACGCAACCTTGGAATCATCCTGGACTCCGAGCTCAAAATGGACCACCAGATCAACTCAGTCGCATCCTCCTGCTTCCACACCCTCCGCCTCCTATGTAAGACCTTCAAATGGATCCCCCTCGAGCACAGAAAGACCGTCACTCACGCCCTCGTCACCAGCAGACTTGACTACGGCAACGCACTCTACGCCGGAATAAACAAAAATCTCACCCGCAAGCTACAAAACATCCAGAACGCCGCCACAAGACTGGTCCTCAACCTGCCAAGACACTGCCATATCTCCCAGCACCTGCGCACACTCCACTGGCTCCCCATCGAGGCTAGAATCACCTTCAAGATCCTCACCCACGCACACAAAGCCCTCCACAATGCCGGACCAGCATACCTGAACAGCCGACTCACTTTCCACGCACCCCAAAGGACCCTACAATCAGCCCAGCTCTCCTACGCCGTGGTCCCTGTGCCAGAAAGACCAGATCAGGAGACCTTCTCCTTCCTCACGGCCAGAGCCTGGAACACCCTACCGCTCCACCTCAGACAGACAACATCACTCGACATCTTCACAAGAAACCTCAAAACTTGGCTCTTCGATAGACCTCCTCCTCGATGGACTGGAACCTGCACCCCCCTCCTCCCCAGCGCCTTGAGACCCTCACGGGTGAGTAGTCGCGCTTAACAAATACCTGATTGATTGATTGATTATTATGATAGTTCTTTTAGTACGGGTGTACTACCCTCCTCCTTTATCTCTTCTTGGATGCACGTGTGTGTCTCTTCATTGTATATGTTTGTTCCCGCCTACTTTGTATATATATTTGTTTCTTTGTTTTTATGTCCTCCATGTCCATTGGCTACTCCTCTGATTTCTTATACTACTACTGTTGTATATGTAATTCCTCCACTCTTTCTTTATTTTCCTTCTTTTTCACCTCATAAACTATGAATAGTTCTCCTAAAGTTAAAGTTGTTTCACTCAATGTCAAAGGTTTACGTCATCCAGTTAAAAGATTAAAGATTTTAGACTATTTACATAGGCAAAAAGCTGATATTTGTTTACTACAAGAAACCCATGTTGATGACACCATTTTAACATACATGCAAAGGAAATGGGTTGGCCAGAATATCTCCTCCCCTGCGCTAGGTAAAAAGAATGGCGTGGCTATTCTTTTCTCAAAAACTCTTCAGCTACAAGTTCTAGATAAAAAATCTGATTCAGATGGTAGATTTCTATTGGTCAAAGTTAAAATTGGAGATATGATTTTACACCTAATTAATATCTATAGACCAACAGCAGATGACCCTAATTTTTGGTCTCATATTACTTCTGAGATTCTTTAACTTGGGAAAGTTTCCTTAATTTTGGGGGGTGATTTTAATTTGATTAGTGACCCTCTTTTAGATAGACTATCCTCCACCAAATATACTCCTCCTAAAGCATTTCATTCTCTCATTACCTTATTTAAAAACACTAAATTGGTTCACATCTGGTGATTACATTTCCCCACTCAGAAAGAATTCACATTTTTCTCCAATCCCCATAGCTCTCACTCACGCTTAGATTATTTATTGGTGTCTAGAGACTTAGTGAAAACTATAACTCGACCTACTATTGGTAGTATTGAAATCTCAGACCATGCAATAATTTTGCTTCACTTACAAACATGTAATTTTTCAGTTTCTCATTCCCGTTGGCGCATGAATGTTGATGTTGTTCTTCAGGATGCTTATAAAGATACCATTTTAAAAGCTATTCACATAACCTTGATGATGTTACCTCCCTATTGTTAAATGTGATGCTTTTAAAGCTTATTTAAGAGGAATTGTTATTTCTATAATGGCACATGAAAATAAATCGTTTAATATCAAATTGTTACACCTTGAAAAGCAGATTGCGAAATTTGAACGACTGTTTATCTCTTCACAGAATCTTGATTTTAAAACCACACTGCAAAAATTTAGATACGAGTATAATTCCATGTTGAGTAAAAGAGCTGGTATACAGATTGCAAACCAGAAAGCTAAATTTGCTTTTAATGCCAACAAGTCAGGAAAACTCTTAGCTAATTATCTCCGTATCAAGGAAGATAAAAATCAAATTCATGCTATCCACAGGCACAATGGTACCATTGCTGTATCTACCCTAGACATTATAGGTGAATTTCTTAAATTCTACTCTTCATTATTTAGTAACCCGAATCTTCTAGATTCTCAAATTATTGATACTTTTTTAACCTCGGCCAATCTACCTCAATTTTCCCAGCTTGATAAACTCAAATTAGATAACCTTATCACAGCAGATTAACTTTTATTGGCTATCCAATTACTTAAACCTCAAAAATCTCCTGGCCCTGATGGTATTCCTGCAGAATTTTATAAAACCTTTGCTGACACTCTCATTCCTCACCTACATCATCTATTCACTACATTTGCTCAATCTGGTTTGCTCTGTGGTTCTTTTACGGAGGCATTAATTATAGTTTTACCTAAACCAGATAAAGACCATACCAAAGTTTCAAATTATCGGCCTATTTCTCTGATCATCCAGGATTGTAACATTTTTGCAAAAATCCTTGCCACTAGATTAGCTAGAGTCTTGTCGTCCCTTATTCATATAGATCAATCTGGATTTATGTCAAAACGTTTCTCTGTCAATAACACAAGACTCCTTTTTCATGTTATTGATAAGGCCTCTACCCTCACCTCTCCTGCTGCTTTACTAGCTTTAGACGCGGAGAAAGTGTTCGATAAGGTTCACTGGCAATTTCTTTTTCGAACGCTCTCTTCTTTTAATTTTGGGGTAATAGTTTTATAAAAATGTTATCGATTTTATATGGCTCTCCTTCTGCCCGACTCTTTATTAATGGTCAATTTTCAAATCACTTTTCTCTTTATAGAGGAACCCGACAAGGATGCCCATTGTCACCTCTTCTTTTTTATTGGCAATTGAACCTTTTCTTTCCCACATTCAAAATTCTGTTGATATTGAAGGAATTATGTTAGCTGATGTTACCCTTAAAACGTCTGCCTATGCAGACGATGTCCTATTATATCTTAGCAACCCAACCACATCTCTGCCGGCGGTTTTAAATGTTATACATAATTATTCCACTGTTTCTGGTTATACCTTGAATACCATAAAACAGAATTTTTTCCCCTGAAAGTGCATTGTACACCCTCAGTACTAGACAATACTGAAATTATTTGGCAAAAAGAGAAAATTAAACATTTAGGTATACTTTTTTCACTTCCTTTAAAACATTCTGTTACTCTCAACTGTGACTCTTTATTTACCAAAATTACAGAAAAAATGTGTCAATGGTCCACTCTACACTTATCATGGTGGGGAAAACTTGAAACCGTTAAAGTGGTATTAGCTCCAATTATTTTCTATACCTTGTCTATGATCCCTATACAATTGCCCCTCTCAGTCTACAAAAAAATTGATACGCTTATTTCTAAATTTATATGGAATCGCAAACCCCCTCGTATTGCTTACACTAAACTTAAACTGTCTAAACTGAATGGAGGATTTGGTATGCCTGATTTTTTCAAGTACCTTAAAGCATTCATTTTAAAACAAGGTTCACTTTGGTTCTCGTGCTTGGACCCTAACTATTCCCCTAAATGGTTAATGATTGGGCGCAATTTAGTATCACCATTTCCTCTTCCATCACTCCTGTCCATGTCTAATTCAAATAAACTTTTTAAATCCTCTCCCATCATTGCATCCACTAAACTGATTATTACTGAGTTTGGCGCATCCTTTTCATCACGTATTTCAGATTCCACGATGATCTCCCTTTGGCATAATCCTGCATTAAAATGTAATCGTACAATTACATTCTGGAAATTATGGATTTCGGCTGGTATTTTCTTTCTCCAGGATATTTATGAAGATACTGCTGTATTATCTTTCTCTGAACTACAGGCCAGATTCATGTTACCCAATACCGAAGCCATTAAATATGATGTTCTTTGTAACACACTGCTTAACACCTTTCCAATTGTGCTGCCCCAAATTAAGACTCCAGATTCGGTAAGTTGCATTAAAAAATTTATAAACAATTTCATTGTATGAATCCTACTAACCTTAGCTTTTTATCCACTTATTGGAATGCAGAACTTTTCTTGAATCTTTCGTTAAAAGAATGGAGACAAATATGGTCCATCAATATTTCAGGATGGTTTCCTGTATCATTATACCAAACCAACGCCTTTATTTTGTTCAATTGTCTATGGACTCCCTATAAATTATTTAAGGCTAAACTTATAGACTCCCACTTTGTTGAAACTGCAAATGTAATGATGGCACCTTGAAACAATCAATCAATCAATCAATCAATCAATCATGTCACTTATAAAGCGCACTACATACCCGCGAGGGTCTCAAGGCGCTGCAAACATATGCTTTTCAGATGTAATATAATAGCTCGATTCTGGAAAAATGTTTGGGATATCATTGTTAAAATACTTCCTATTTATGAGACTCTCACAGCATACTTGTTGGTAAATCTTACGTCCTATCATCCACCTTATTGGAACCTCAGTCTAAACTTTTTAATCTCCTTATCTCTATTATTGTTAAATCCATAACTTCAATTGGAAATCATCGGAAACAATATCAATCCATGCATGGTGGTCATATGTTATTTTTATTAGATCTGGTGCTTAATTATCTTACAAGGGGCCATTAAAAATACATGGTCTTTTCAGCAGGTATGGAAACTAATTGAGGATTATATTAAAATGTATTTATAGAATATTTAATAACACTAATTGCTTCTGTTAACAGTTCTGTATAACTACTGCTTTGAGGAGTAGCCTCGTTTGTTCCCTTTTTCAACTTTTATAATTTGATTGCTTTTGTGACAATGGTAAATTTTTTGGTATATGGATATTGTTAAGATAATATGTTATTGTTAGTACTATTTTATTACATATACCAATATTGTATCTTTTTTTGTTTGTCGTGTTTACAAAAAATCCTAATAAAATATTTTGAACAGGAGAAAATTCATACTCTTTCAGTACTAAGCTGCTGGTAGATTGAAGTGCATCAGTATTACTTCTAGTTATCGCAGTTGCTGTAATCATACAACAGAGAAAGGTTGGGTGGTACAGTACTAAGACTAAAGTGCTGTTGTACAAAGTGCATTAGTGCAGTTTCAATATGACTTAAGCAACAGATTTTGTAGTTACAGAAGAAACCAAAGAGACATAGCCTCAATTAGTCTAGACTGTTCCATTGTTGATCTACCAAAGGGCTGTTCGTCTAGAAGCAGCTGATCGAGGCCCTGCCATTTTTTGGTGTGGGTATGGGAAAATTGTGTATTCTATACACTGCACATTTATCTGCCACATTTTTCTAGTGATTACCTATTCTTTGTTGTTGCAGCCTCCGTATACAGAGGTGCATAGAACAGTCCAGACATAGAACTGTTAACAGAACAGGAGCCAAACATCTTTTTCTGCCATTCCTCTTTCCCTTATGTTCCTGTACCACCCCTGTAATATCCAAGATAAGTAAATCAGCACAAGGGCATTAGGAGCACTTGCTGTGTGGCTCCATGAACACCCCAGCACTCAATATGTTCTTTGAACCAGTACAAACTACTTTGAATGGGGTTTAGTGGAGAGCATTAATTTCTTGATTTGTTTCAGATTATACAAGACTAGAGCTCATGTTCTTTCTTTGTAACTTGGAATTTTCTGCTTTACTATTTTTGCCTGCAATTTCAGATATGTGATGCTGCTATCAGGATACTCCTTTAAAGGCTTTGGGGCAGATTTGCTAACACTTAGCACCGAGGTTGCACCACAAAAGTGATGCAAATTGGTGCAAAGTGTTGGTTTGGGATTCACTTTCCAGTGCCAATCATGATTCCCATTGAAAAGTATCCCTTGAAAACATAAAGTTGTACTTTGTGCTACTTTTCTCCAAGGGATCTTTCCAAAGGTGGTACATTGGTGTTCCCCTACAGCCATCCTTGGACTTTGATGCAAAGTCCTATTTACTAAAAAGATAGAACGTTGTTTGCGCTATAAATTAATGCCTCCTCAAGGCAGGCATGAAGTTTAAAAAACTTTTCTTTTTTCAAAACCTTTCCAATTTTGCATGTGTGCTGCACTGTACAGCCCACATATGAAGTTGCAAAAGAGCTTAACTATGTCAAACCGTAGTATTTTGTAATTGTTACCCAAAATCCAATCTAAGTCAAGTCAAAGTATCTTTATGCGGCATGTTTGCCATAAAAGTATAAAAACATAACTACACAATACAATAGAAACTATTTCATTGATTCTTTGTAATTGCAACATGAAATTAAAACATAATCATTGTCGAAAAATAATTAAAAGTTGAATTATGAAAATCCTGCAAGGGATGCGATTTACAGTGCATTAGAGGGTTACCTGTTCATATAGGTTTCTCAGTTGTAACATACTCTTAGTAAAATTCAGGACTGCATAACATATATCTATTCCAGAAAGCCTTTGTAGAAACTCCATAGCAAGCAAATATTGTTTAAAACCGGCCTGACCCAAAAGAGGTATTAAAAAGGCAGATCTGGGACTTGAGTACAGAGGGCAGAATAAAGTAAAGTGATTCGTGCTTTGTTTAGAGATATAGTTGAAATGACATGGTGGTAGATCATGTTTCCATATATATTGAATGGGGAAGGAGACTTTGAAATTAATAAGATGTAATGCTATGCATTTCGTTTTTCGCTATTGCAAGGACTAGCTGTATTATAGGCTATCATTGGATCTGCGTTGTAACATTTTACAAGTGTAACTTTCAATTGGGAACAGCTAGAGAGTTGGAGTTTGGGCTCCCTAAACTCACACTTTAATTACACACCTTTTAGTAAAGGTGGTTTTTAAATTGTGCATTTGAAAATGCCACTTCTAGAAAGTGGGCATTTTCTTGTTTAACCATCTTGTGTGCCTCTGCCTGTTTGTGGATTCAGTGTCTGGTTTTAGACTGACAGGGGCTCTTTGTGCATTCTCTCCAGACACTCACGCAAAGGGAGCTGAGGTGTAACCTGCATATGCTGATGAGTCACCCTGAGCTAGAGTGGTGGGAGGAGTTGTTACTAACACTTGAATAGGCTGTGGCTGCCTTGCACAATTCTGTCTCCACCCCTGTAGGGTGACTGGACCAGGGAAGACAGAACTGGTTTTACTGAGCAAGAGAGACTTTCTAACAAAGACTTCAAAGGGAAAAAGGGGTATAAGTATTAGACCTAAAACCCCAGAACTTTACAACATTTCTGGAATCAAGAGCAATCTCTACCAAGAAGAAGAGCTGTGAGGAGGAGTACTGCCCCTTTGCTGTGTGTTGCTTTGCTGGGTTGGCCTATAGTTGCTGCTTCTGCCAAGGAGAGAAAAGGACTCGACTTTGCTGTTTTCCTACTTGTGAAGTTTCTGCAAGGGCTTGTGTGTGCTCGCCTCCTGTTCTGAAGTCTCAGGGTCAGCAAATACCTCACCTGCTGCATCCCTGAACTCCACTACTAGGAGTTCTAACCTGCCTTGGGTGTCAAATCCAGTTCTGGACCCTTGGAGGTTGTTCCTGCTGTAAAGAACTGAAGAAATCACCAAAATCAACGCTTCGCTCTAATAACGGCTGTTTATTTCAAAGCATCGCCCCCGTGCAGGAGAAACTCCTGATGCACAGCCCTGTGCGGTCGAAGAAATCAATGCAGCACATGCCCATGGCCTGAAAAACCACTGCACGTCGAGTCAGTGCACCGTCTGTCCAAAAGTCCAAGACCCCCGCATTGACTCCGATGCAGGCCCTGCTGTGTGGCTAAAAGAAATGATGCATCACCTGTCAGGAGCTATAGAAATCGACGCAGCACTTGGATCTTTCACGCATCGACCCGTAGTGCCTGACTTTTCTCATGCATCGCACATGTGCACCAAGTTTTCCCAACGCAACACCTGCAGACCAGAATCACCTGGGAAATCGATGCATCACTTCCCCCTACAGTCTGGATTCAACGCAGCAGAACTGTCGCATCGCTGTGTTTTCCAGCGCTTCCCTCTTCTGTGGTTGTTTTGGCTCGCGGATTTTGATGCATTTGAGGTACTTTGCGTATAAATCATGCATCCATAGATTTCTATGGACAGAATTGCTTGAAACCTTTCAAAAGTCATATTTTGAGGTGTGAATGTTGGATTTGTTTCATTTTGAGCTTGTTTTGTTTAGAGAAAAATACTTTATTTTTCTAAACTGGTGTGGTGTCCATTTGTAATGTTTTCACTGTGTCACTGTGTGTGATATGTACAAATACTTTACACATTGCCTCCGAGATAGGCCTGAGTGCTCGTGCCAAGCTGCCAAGGGGGTGAGCAGGGGTTGTTTTAGGTGTGTAGACTCCTGACTAGAAGGAAGGGTCACTACTTGGAAAGGGTGCATACCACTGCCAACTAGAGACACCCATTTCTAACATTGTTATATTTCTCTTTTTTCTCCATTTTAACCTATGTTTTCTAAGTAATGGCATCTGTTGACATTTGAAAGTGATGGGGCGCAAAATTTTGGGATGAGTGCCCTATGGCGAGGGAGCGTAGCAAGTGAGGCTTGCCATTATAAGAGATGTTCGAGGGGTTCTCCCCCTGGGACAATTTTGAAAAAAATGTGGGCAAATGGTGCTTTTTCAAGCAATTTTGAAAAAGCGAGAGGGTTATAAAGCAATTGTGAAAGTGTAGACTTTAAATATTGAAACATAAAAATGCTGCATATCTTACTGAATTAAAATTGTTCAACGGTTAGTGCAGTGTGTAAATTCAAATTGTACAGTGCAACAAGCAATGTTTGTAATTATCTTACCCAGACACAGGGTTGTCTCTGCACTGCATCTGCTTGGTAAAGATCGTGGCCATACATACTTCTTAACATTGCAAATCTGCTCTGTTATCAGGCCTGTGCTCATACCCTGACAAATTACTTAAATGTATTGCTTGCATTTGGGAGGAGCTGAAAAGGCTGCTTTTCCTAAAGCCTTTTGTCATGATATAAACACTGGGCTCAGGGTGGGCTGTAAAGTACTTTGGACTCTGGTCTCTGGAAAGAAATTCCATGCCTTTGATGCTCAACTAGAGTGAAGCAAACAAAGATGCCAGGGGTAGCCGTCTCCGACTCCAAGTGCTGCTGCTTGGGGGCTGGTAAGATTCAAACTGAGCAATGGCTCTCAGCGGCGCCAGCCCGAGCAGCAGCTTTCTCTCCACATAATAATTTTCCCTTTAGCTGAGACAGATGTGTCATCAGATTTATGTGATGATGTTCGAAAGGGTGAAAAAAGGAAAACAAATGAGCACCAAGCCGAGTTTTCACTCCTTTGAAACAAATGCCTCAAGTGCCATGTACTCTTTTATTTATATTTTTGCGCACACTGGGTATTAGATCACTCGACTTCCAAATCTCATTACCTCTGTAATTTTCTGAGAGCAATAACTGTCACACGATTATTATAAAAGAAATATGTGACTATAACTCTTGAGTGTTTTTGCCCGATAGGACCCACAGCACTTAAGCTTTGGGTAGCTCCTTCTCTGCCCCTCAAAGCTCCTAACAGCCAGGGCCGGCTTTAGCACTGGTGGCGCCCAGTGCGACAATGTTTTTTGGCGCCCCCCAATGACCACCTCTGCCACGGATTCCCTCCCTTCCACCCTTTAACAGTCTCCATAGTCCATACCCACTCTCTCTCAGACGCATTTAATTAATTTTATAGTGTCACTCATAAAAGTGAAGGGTGTCAGAGCATTTTGCATAACACACGCATAACACAGAGACAATCAATCATGGGTGTGTAAATCAGTGTATAGGAAATGTTACAGACAGAGGACAACAAGGGGTAGATTTACATGTCATCCATACAGGTAGGTAGTATAGTTGAAGAGTACTTGGTCTGGAGAAGCACAAACTCTAAATTTAAAATGTAACACAATGGATTGGGGCTCTCTTTAATAACAAGAACTGATTTGTACCCAAATGAACACTTTTTGCAACATTAGAATAATGAAAGTCTGGGGAAAAAATCCATACGCTGTAATCTATACCTTGAAGTCTGCACGCAGTTCTTTTATGACAGTTAGTAACTCACTGTAAACTGCAACTAACAAAAGGAAGTCTCTGACGAAAGCAGTAACCCACTGACCTGTTTACATTATATTCACTTTGTGATCTGCATGGTACATGTTCTTTGCAGCAGGCATGTTAACCCTCTGCGCTACCTTTCCATGAATCAAAACTTCCACGAGTCAAAACTTCTACTAGACAAAACTCCGATCTTGCCAGGAAGAACATCAATCACCGGAGTTTTCTTGACATTTTAATTCTTGCCTGAAAATTGAAGGAGGCCAGGAACATAACGCGGCAGCAGGTGCTTTTAAGCACGATATAAACTAGCAAACAGGCCCCCCCATGCGAAGTCAGCACCCGGTGCGGTGGCACCGGTCGCAGTACCCTAGAGCCGGCCCTGCTAACAGCGCCTGGGCAGCGTGTGTATCTCGGCCTCTCTTGGAGACCCCTGTGAGCATGTTTGTGCCCCGGTGGGATCCTGTACCCCTGACAGATCATGAGGTGTCAAAAACAGCTAATAAAGTACAGCGACTACTGTGCCACAGAGAGCTCCCTGGATTCCTAATGTTGAACCTGTGCCCATGGAAGATCCTATACAATAGATGCCACAGGAGCACTGTACAGGACAACATCCATTACCTCCAAAACTGTGCTTTACAGAGGTCAGGTTTTTAGTACATACTAAATTTAAATTGCGCACACATTGTCTTAGCTATATTCTCCCTTTGTCTGTATGTTCAAAGTCACTGTTTATAAATAAATGTGTGTTTGCGCGCATGTGTATATATTTTTGTTACGGACAGTCTATGTCAACTCTATCTGTTATTTTATACAATATTGTGGCATTAGGCTAAGGTCTCAAAATTTTGCCCAAGTTGTGGAGTTGAATAAAAATAATATGTAGCAACAATGGTGAATAAAGTTCACTGTTGCAGTAAAAGAGGAAGTGCACATCGATGGGGTTAGTGCTCCTATTATACATGTAAATTGAGTCTGTGCTCACACATCAGGGAAATGCTAAGGAAATCCATCCATCCTCATACCCCATCCAGATCCTGCATTCCAGATCTGGACTTGCTCCCATTGCAGCCCCTACCTACCTTTCACTCCCCTAACTTCACTGAGTGCTCCCTCGCACCCATGTCTTGGAGCTGTCTTCACTGGTGAGTCAAATCAAGAGTCAGAGAAACAAATTGCGATTACATGTAATTATCACCTTGTAATGTAGACCTCTATCACCATTCATTCACACTGTCATTGAAATAAGAACTCTTCAACAAACAAGACATTGGGGCATGTGTACAAGCCCGTATCACCATGGGAACGTCACTTTTTGTGACATTTCCGTGGCGATAGCGGCTTCGCCTTATTTACAAGGCAGTATTAAGCCACTTAACGTGGCTTAACGCTGCCTTGTAAATAAGGCCCCCTTTAACGCTATGCTTAGCATGAAAGTTGTGGGCAGTGGGTGTTGTGGTGGGCGTTCCACCGCAAGACCCATTGATTTTGACGCTGCCCAACTATTTACAAGGGCAGTGTAAATAGGAGGCAGCGCCAAAATTAAGACCAGGAAAAACCTGGTCTTAACTTGGCGAAACGAGGAGAAATGCTTCATTTCACCTCGTTTTTGCTTTTTCCATGTGTGCTGCCTTGTGCAGCACACATGGAAAAAGCAAAACGTCTTGGATTGTTTATGTGTAGGAAGGTGACCCTTCCTGCACATAAACAATCCTTTAAAAAAAAGACATTTTGTAACTTCATCTGTGCTGCATTAAGCAGCACACATAGAAGTGACAAAATGGCATTTCAGGATTATTTATGTGCAGGAAGGGTCACCTTCCTACTCATAAACAATCCTCCCCTGCACGCAGACACCCTTGCACTATGGTGCAAGGGTGCCTGCGTTGGCGCTACCCTGCTAAGTGTAGCGCCCGCGCAGGGGGAAACACAAGGCTACACCATATCCTTGTAAATATGGTGCAGCCTTGCATTTCTGAAGTGGCGGAGTGAGGCGTTAAGCCATGATGGCTAATGCCTCACTGTGGCATTCTATGTCTCAGCTCTTGTTGCCAGGGGCTTTAGAATGTGAATTGTAAGAGGCTGGCAGTTGAAGCTGAGCCTCCTTGATAACTACAGAGTTCCTGTGGATGGGATCCTTTTCTGTTATGAATAAACCAACTTTATTATCTCCAACCTGCGCAGAGCTTGGTTTGTTACATTTGGCGACAGAAGATGGGATTAGCTTGAGAAGGATCTCAACACCTGCGTTTTAAAGCTCTTCTCCTTGAACTATACTGCAAGGAATCTTTGGAAACAACTTGTGGACTACAACCAATTTGAGGTACTGTTTATTTTTTTATTTCTAACCTTGCTCGTCAAGCGCTGTGTATTTCATTGCTCGTCTAGCGCTGTGTATTTCACTTGGACTCTGAAGCATTTGAACTGCCGCTTGGATTACTCTTGTGCATTGGGCTAAGTTTGTCAACTACTCCCTGCACGCCTCGGCAGTTTTCAATTTTGTTGGGTTACACCCTTTGAGCTTACACGCACGTTTTCTTTTTAAATACTTTAAGACGGTTCCCTGTGCACGCTGCGTACTCAACCTCAATTCGGCTGTCTTCACATGGGTGCCACTTGAAAAATACTTATTGCCTGTGTTCAACCCGTAAAGAATATTTAGTGCGTGTGCTCAACAGTGCAATTTAGTTTATTTATGTATCATCTTACCGGTGCTGCGGTGAACTTTGTTTTCTTTTGAATCTCCCTCAACCACGAGATTCCACTCTCACGTCTGGGATTCTTCATTGTTCCTACGTTGGAGCTCCGTCTCGGCCCTTGTCATCTTCTCCTCAAGACCCGACGCACATCTTTGCCTCAAGAAACCGATGTATTCACGCTTCCTCTGACGTAGTGTGGCGGCCATCTTAAGTTTCCTTTTCTACCACTGTAAATGGATGTTTCTGTGCACAAGCGTATCTCCTCTGTGATACGCACACATGATTTTAACGCTCTAGCTTTCTTCTTTATATTTTCGAGGCAAAAAGCATATTGCGCTTCATTTCAGTGATGCGCACACTAAGTTAAACACAAAGAGGAAGTGTAGTGCTCATCATTTCAGTGATGCGCCGAGTGGATGAGGAACAGCCGCCTGAAACTGAACTCAGATAAGACGGAAGTCCTCATCCTAGGATCATCACCCTCCGCCTGGGACGACTCCTGGTGGCCCCCTGCCCTGGGCAACGCACCCAAACCAACGGACCACGCACGCAACCTGGGCTTCATCCTGGACTCCTCCCTCTCAATGACCAGACAAGTCAACGCCGTCTCCTCGTCTTGCTTCAACATCCTACGCATGCTGCGGAAGATCTTCCGGTGGATCCCCACCGAAACCAGGAAGACGGTCACCCAGGCCCTCGTCACCAGCTGACTGGACTACGGCAACTCCCTCTACGCCGGAACCACAGCCAAACTTCAGAAAAGACTCCAACGCATCCAGAACGCCTCAGCTCGACTCATCCTGGACATCCCCCGACACAGCCACATCGCCGGACACCTGAGAGACCTGCACTGGCTCCCCGTCAGCAAGAGAATCACGTTCCGACTTCTCACCCACGCACACAAAGCTCTCCACAACCAAGGCCCCAGATACCTCAACGACCGTCTGACCTTCTACACTCCCACCCGCCAGCTACGATCGACCAACCACGCCCTCGCCGCCGTCCCCGCATCCGAAGAGCCACAACGGGAGGAAGATCCTTCTCCTACCTGGCTGCCAAGACGTGGAACTCCCTACCCATCCACCTCCGCCTGACCCAAGACCACCTCTCCTTCAGGAAGCAACTCAAGACCTGGCTGTTCGAACAGTAGCGGACCCCCCTCCCCCTAGCGCCTTGAGACCCTCCGGGTGAGTAGCGCGCTATACAAATGCTTGATTGATTGATTGCTTGATTGATTGTTTAAATCCAAGGAAGAAGCATTTTGCTCACCATTTCAGTGATGCGCACACTTATTTAAAGGCAAGGAAGACACACAGTACTCATCATTTCTGTGATGCGCACACTAATTTAAATACAAAGAAGAAGCTTAGTGCTCATCATTTCTGTGATGCGCACACTAATTTAAATGCAAAGAAGAAGTTTTGTGCTCATCATTTCAGTGATGCGCACACTAATTTAAATTTTCATGTTTTTCGGTGACACGCTGATATTGTGTTTTTGCATCTTTTACGTGTCAGCCTTTTGTGAAAGCATTTGTTATCTCTATAGGGATGTATACACTGATTCATTTACAACTTAACCTTCATCTGTGACACGCTCCTTACCTTATATTTATGTTACTTCTATAGATTTTACTTCTATTATCATCTTTTATTATGTCTCACCCCGCTTTAACTCCTGCTCACTTTTAGTGAATTTACAACCAACAAATAGCGAAGATGCAAAATGTGCCGGCGCCACCCTTTTTTCTCTCTAGTCCTGGTGACCCTCCTATACGGTGGCAAAAATGGCGAAAAGTTTTTGAAAGGTACGCCAGAGTTTGTGGTTACTCTTTGAGCGCAGAAAGAAAAACAGCTTTATTATTACATTGCTTAGGCTCGGAGGGACAAGAGGTGTTTGACCATCTGCCTGATGTACATGAGCCTGACCTTAATGAATATGAAATTTGTATGGCAAAGTTGGACAAACATTACCTGCCTAAAATCAGTACCATTCTAGAGAGATACCATTTCGGGCGCAGGAATCAACTAGAAGGTGAGTCCATTGAAAATTACATAACTGCTTTGAGAAAACTTGCTTCATCTTGTAAGTTTGGTTCTACAGTTAATGAGAGAATCAGAGACCAATTCATGTTGGGATGCAACATTGAACGTGTCAGAGAAGAACTGTGGCAAAAAGATTAACCTTCTCTTGAGGAAGTTCTGGTCATTGCTAAAAGGATTGAACATTCCCTTAAGTGCGTAGAGGTCATTAAAAAGAATGGTGATAAGAAAGATAAAGATTCTGTCCAAGTTGTCAAACAAACTCAAAAAATAACGAAATAACTTGTTCAAAAGAAACCTGATCCAAATAAGAATAAGAAGTTTAATACTTTTCAACCAAAATGCTTTCGCTGTGGTAAATTTGGTCACTTGGCCAATGACAAACTGTGTCCAGGCTGGAAGGCCACATGTACCAATTGTAAAAGGAAAGGACATTTTGCAGTAGTATGTAAAGGTAAATCATACAAGGGTAAAGTAAATGAAATTTATGAACAAGATGAATATATTAATGATAGTGATCCTGAGCTTGATTGTGGTCAAATTCTACTACAAGTCACTGGTAATGGTGAGTGTAAGAATGGTCCTATTGATGAGGTCTTGGTACAGGGTGAAAGTACTTCTCTTTTGTTTGACTCTGGTGCCAAAATCACCATAATTTTGAAGGAGTTCTATCTAAAGAAGATCAGACACAAGATCAAAAGTTTTCCTCCTGATATTACTCCACGTGCTTATGGTGGTGAACCAATCAAACTCTTAGGTTATTTTTGTGGACCTGTAGAATATAAAAACAGGATCATAAACGCTAAGATTTACATTTCTCAAAAGGGTGACAGCATATTAAGCTGGTTTCACCAGCGAGATCTTGGTGTAATCTTAGATCCAAATTCTTCACCTCCTATTAGGTTAAGAGAGAACTTCAACTCACATGTAATCTCTTTTATAGGAAGTAACTCTTCTGAAGACTTCATGCAAATGCTTGAACTAAGATTTCCTCACGTTTTTTGCAAAAATTTGGGCTGCTTGAAAGATTATGTGCATCATATTCGGCTAGTTGATGGTGCCAAGCCTGTGTGTAGTAAGGTGCGCAATATCCCTGTTGCTGTGCGTGAGCAAGTGCGGAGTGAATTAGAACGATTGAAGGCTGATGGCTCTTTACGTCTGTGTGTAGATTTAAGAGAATTGAACAAGCATGTGGTTGTAGATCGATACCCCTTGCCTAAAATTGCTTACATGTTGATGTTACTTCAAGATGCTAAGGTTTTTAGTATGATCGACCTTAAATCTGCTTACCATCAGATTAAATTGAGTGATGATTCAAAGGATCTCACGGGTTTTGTGACTCCTTTTGAAACCTTTCGCTTTGCCAGACTTCCTTTCGGTCTGGTCTCAGCAGCCTCAGTTTTTCAGCGACCCTTAGAGAAAGTGTTGAGAAATCTCTCTGGGGTGAAAGTATATCAAGATGATATATTAATTTATGGATGTGACAATAAAGAACATGATGAACATGTTTTGGAAGTGTTAAGTAGACTCAATGATTACAATCTAACTGTTAAGATTGAGAAATGCAAGTTCAGGAAAGAATCCATTGACTACTTGGGTCATACTATTTCTGCAGGAGGCGTCATGCCCAAGGCTGATCTTGTTGAGACTATTCGCAAATTACATTCACCTACTAATAAAGAGGAATTGATGAGTTTTTTAGGGATGGCAGAGTACTATAGTAAGTTTGTTCAGGGTTTTGCCTCTCTGTGTCAAGATGCGATCATTGTTATGTAAAGGTTGTGAATTTGTGTGGGACCAAGGATGTGAAGATGAGTTTTGTAATTTTAAGGAGAGGTTGAATGCTTCACCCAAATTGAGTTGTTTCGACCCTAAAAAGAAATCGTATTTGATAACAGATGCCAGTATGAAAGGTCTTGGTGCTGTTCTTCTACAGAAGAATCAGGGACAGGATGATGTAATTTTGTTTCTATCACGAAGTCTGCGAGGAGCTGAATTGAATTATTCTGTAATAGAAAGAGAAGCTCTTGCAGTTTTCTGGTCAATTAAGAAACTCAAAAATCTTTTGTGGGGCAATGTCTTTGAAGTTAGGTCTGACCACAAGCCTTTGTGTGAATTTTTTTTTAAAAAGGCATTGATGCGGTAACGAGGAGGATCACCAAGTGGTTTGTTGCCCTATAAGATTATGATTTTGATATCAAATACCTGCCTGGAGTGGACAACAAAGTAGCTGTTGCTTTGTCGCGTCTAGTTGATTCAGAAGATCAGTCCTTGTCAGATGATTGTGCACAAGAGGATGATGACATGGTTTGTTGCATTGAAGGTGACTGTATTACCAAGCAAAGGTGGTTAAAGGCTTTGAGCTCTGACAGGTTATTACTTGAAGTTTTGAAACGCACCAAGACTGGTTGGAAGACCAGGCCCAAAAGCGAGGATGAGTGTGCAAGTTTTTGGCATGTCAGGGATGAGCTCTCTGAGTTCACAGGTCTTCTAGTTAGGGGTGTGAGATTAGTTCCTCCATCCATCCTTAGGGACGAACTGATTGCTTTGGCACATGCAGGACATCAAGGCATGTCAAAAACTAAGGAGAGGTTAAGGTTGTCCTATTGGGGGCCGGGGATGGATTTACAGGTTGAGCGTGCCATAAGGGATTGTGTGCAGTGTGCCCTGAGTGAGAGGGTTGCCAAACCTAAGGTCCAGCCGATGGTCATACGTGATCGTCCTGATAGCCCTTGGAAAGAAGTTGGACTGGTGCATTCCTTGGGCTCTGAGTGGTATATTCTGGTTCTGGTTGACCTGTTTTCCAGATGGCCAGAGATAGCGATTACACATGGCATTGAAACTAAACATGTTAAGACATTTTTACAAAAACTTATTGCCAGGAAAGGCATCCCTGATGCCATTTTAACTGACAATGGCGTTCAGTTTGTTTCAAGAGAAATGGAACAATTCTTGACTCAACATGGCATTAAGCAAAAGAAGTGTGCTTTATACCATCCTGAAACCAACGGAATGGTGGAACGCTTCAATCGTGTCCTCAAAGAGACAATTGAGATGGCTAAATCCACTGGAATGGACTGGCGTGATGAAATATTCAAGAAAGTTGAGATTTATAGGTTGTCTGTTAAACCTTCACTCAGCTGAAGTCCAGGTTATTCAACTTGAGAGACGTGAAGAGAAATTTCAACTCCCCTTTAGAGCTTACTCCCGGTCCAACTGAACTTGTAAAGACAGTTGACCAAAAGCAAAATCCCAAGGGAAGGGGAAATAGGGACAAAATAATAAACAGAAAGAAACACTCCAAATTCTTGCTTCAGTAACTGGTGTTCTGGAGTATGCTGACTGTGTCTCTAATCATAAAACAGAAACAAGAAAATATAAGCTTATGATTTCACCTTGTGCTTCTGTTATCTTTAGAACATTACACCAATAAGAAATTATACCTTTCTATTCTGGTCTTGTTTCCGCCAGAATATTATTCAACATGTTAGAGCAGCGTTAATGCAATTACTTTCTGTAAAGAAAATAAACACACTTGAATAACTATCACCTATCACTGATTCAGTAAATAATTCACTAGTTTCCTTATTATAAACTTACTGACTAAAAGTGCTTCATTTATTTAGTTCAAGGGAGTCTTTAAAGAAATAATAATGTCTTTCTTTCCTTTACTGGTTCATCTTGATGTAAAAGATTCACAAAATGACTTTTTATACAAGGTAAGTACCAAATGACTGATTAGAGTAGTCTCAATCCTAAATGTTTGTTATAAATCACCAACTCCTAATAAAGTGCGAGCCAGCAGTGTTTCACCTTCAATTTGGAAATCAGCAGTCCTTGTGTTCCCAGAAAATGAATTGTCAACTATTCTTTGCACGTTAATTCCTCATATAGCTTTTTAATTAAAGTGTCTGTCTTATTTCCAAAGTAACATGTGCCAAAAATGTCTCGTCTGTATTTAAATTCCTTGTCTTGTAATGAGGCGGAAATGCGATGCGCCTTATTTCAAAGGATTACTGAAGTTTAAATATGTAAGAACTTACTTGTTCTCTGCGCGCGCTTCAAAAAGACCTTACTTTGTTTTTTCTATTTCAGGGCTTGAACTTCCTTTGAAGCTGGTCCGGAAAAACTCCGAGCAGAGGTTTCCTCAAAGACGGGGAAAGGATTCAGAAGTAGGACCGGAAAGCCGACTGGAGCATCAGCGTTGTCATGGATACCGCTCTGCAACTCCACGAAGCCTCGTCAAAGAATGCTGGATCCAGGTGAGGAAGGTTGATTAAACGAGCGTAAGCGCTTGTTGCCGCTCGATCAGGACTTAAATAGCTACCGGGAGGGTGGGGTCTCTTGATAATTTAGTAGAAAACGTGCCGAAAACGTGCTGCAACTGCCTTTGGAAAAACGTGCATGCTCACAACTGAATTCTGGTGCACCTGCTGAATCTCTCTTTGAAACAACATGTTCTAATAATGCAAGGAACTCCAGCATTAGCAATTCTTACAAATAAGCATTGGCAAAGGTATATGTCTGACCCTAAAAACCAACAAACATTGGCAAATACAAAAAGAAACAAACAAGCATTGACAGGGCACAAAAGATATTTCTATTAAACCAAGAAAAGAAATTACATGAAACTAGATATTTCCTGATTCTAAACAAGGTTGAGCGTGGTTTTTAGCACAAACCCTAACAGTCGCTCCCCTCAAAGGCCTCCCTACTGGGTGAGGTTTGCGTGGAAATCTTAAGTAAAATTGCCTCACCAACCTTGGTGCATGAACAAACAACGCTGGTTCCCAAGAGTTTTCCGTAGCGTCATACCCTTTCCAGGTGATTAAATAATGAAGCTTTCCTTGGATTCTTTTGGCATCTAATATTTTCTGAACCTCATATTCTAAATGACCGTTGATTGGAATGGGTGGGGGTGGTGGTTCTGACCTTGTTGCGGGATTATAAGGTTTCAACAGAGAGACATGAAAGGTAGGATGTATGGCATAGTCAGAAGGTAATTCTAGCTGTATTGTCACTGGGTTAATAATTTTGACTATAGGAAAGGGTCCTATGTATTTTGGTAGCAATTTTCTGGATCCTGAAATATTCAAATTTCTTGTAGAAAGCCATACTTTGTGTCCTATTTGGTAATTTGGAGTGTCTAATCTATGTTTGTCTACCTGCTTTTTCATTGCATCTTTGTAGTTATTTAGATGTTTTCTTGCTCTTTCTTGAATATCTAATAAATGAGAAAGTCGTTCTGTGACAACTGGTGTTGAGGAAGGGATTAAAGTTATAGGTAAGACTCGTGGATGATACCCATTTAAAAAATAAAATGGTGTACACTGTGTTGCTGAATGTACATTGTTATTATAGATAAATTCAGCAATTGGTAAAGCTTTATCCCATTCACTGGTAAATTCTGCCATTAAACATCTCAGTGTTTGTAGTAACGTTTGGTTTACTCTTTCTGTTTGACCATCGGTCTCGGGATGAAAGGCTGTGGAAAGAGCAATTTCCATTTTCAGATTTTTACATAAATTTGTCCAGAACTTGGAAGTAAATTGACTTCCTCTGTCCGAAACAATCTTACATGGCAAACCATGTAGTCTCACTATCTCTTGAAGAAAAATAGTTGTTAATTCTGAAGCAGTAGGAATTTTGTATAATGGAGTGAAATGTTCCATTTTAGATAAATAATCAACTACCACTAAGATAGTTGTATATTTGTTTGATGCAGGTAAATTAGTTATAAAGTCCAGACTGATAGTATGCCAGGGGCTTGGAGGAGTAGGTAAGGGTTGCAATAAACCAGCTGGTGCTTTGTGTAAAGATTTGTTTCTAGAACAGATAGGACAAGTGTTTACATATTCTCTGATATTGGTGACCATTGGGGACCACCAAAAATGTTTTTTACAATTATCTAGAGTTTTTTGATAACCTGGATGACCAGCCAAACTTGAGTTATGATACCAAGTCATCACTTTTTCCTGTAAATCTTTAGTTGGCACCAACAATAATGATTTATGGTAAAACAATCCCTCCTGAATAGAATTTTGAGGGTCTTTTAACCATGTTTGTGTATTTATTTTTTGATGCTCTGCCTTTAGTGTTTTCATAAAATCATCTTGGATGATTGGTGCCAATATTTTCTGTGGAGGAATGATAGGAGGACCTGTTATATCTTTTTTAGACTCATTCGTGTAACCATACCGGGACAAAATGTCTGACTGCACTTGTTGTGTTCCTGGCCTATACGTAATAACAAAATCAAAGGCACTAAAAAAATTTAACCAACACATTTGACGTGGTGCAAGTGCTTTCACAGAACTAAAGAATTGTAGATTTTTATGATCACTAAAGATGGTTACAGGAAATTTTGTTCCTATTAAGTGATGTCTCCATTCAGTGAACGCTAATTTAATAGCCAAGAGCTCCCTCTCAGCCACTGTATAGTTTTGTTCTGCAGGTAGTAACTTTTTAGAATAAAAAGCTACAGGATGTAATTGTCAATCTTGTGTATCTCTTTGAGAGAGCACCCCTCCCACAGCCATCTGCGATGCATCTGCGTCTACAAAGAACGGAAGATCAGGGTCTGGATGTTTTAATAAAGGCGCAGAAGTAAATTTTTGTTTCAAGAACTCAAAAGCCTGAGCTGCTTGATCCGACCAAGAAAATAGTTGTCCTTTCTGTAACAATTTAGTAAGGGGTACCACTGTTTCTGCAAAGTGGGGTATAAAACGTCTATAAAAGTTGGCGAAACCCAAAACTTTCTGTACTCCTTTTACTGATGTGGGCTCGGGCCAATCTTTAATAGCAGTCACCTTTTTTGGGTCCATCATTATTCCTGCTGGGGACAAACAATAACCTAAAAAATCTACTGTGTCTGTATTGAAGATACATTTTTCCAGTTTTGCAAACAAATTGTTTTCTTGTAGTTTGGTTAGAACTGCTTTTATATGATGTGTATGTTCTTCCTTTGTTTTAGAATAAATTAGTATATCATCAATGTAAACAACTACACAAACATCAAGAAATTCATGTAACCCCTCATTTATAAAGTATTGAAATGCAGCAGGGGCATTGCATAAACCAAAGGGCATAACGGTGTACTCAAACAAACCAAATTTAGTTTTAAAAGCAGTCTTCCATTCATCATTTTCTTTTACCCTGACCAAATGGTATGCCCCTCTCAAGTCCAATTTAGTGTACATTGTTGAGTGTCGTAACTGATCCAAGAGTACTGGTATTAAAGGCAAAGGGTACTTATTTTTGATAGTGGCTTTATTTAAACCGCAATAGTCTATGCATGCGCGCAGACTTCCATCAGGTTTAGGAATAAAAAATAGTGGCGAGGATACAGGGGATGTAGAATGCCGTATAAAACCTGATGCCAACAAATCATCTAGGTAAGTTCTTAAGTATTTAGTTTCTTCTTCAGAGAGAGCATACACTCTACTATTTGGCAGAGTAGCACCAGGTATCAAATCTATGCGGCAATCATATGACCTATGCAGTGGCAAAGAACCAGCTTTTACAGGATCAAAGACATCTTTGAATTCTTGATATTCCAACGGAATCTCAGGAGCTGATATTACAGTATTTGCACAATGTAAAACAGTCATAGAGTCTTTAAGAGCCTCTTGATAACAAGATGCTCGACAATGAGAAGAATCCAAAGTCACTGTTCGTGAAATCCAGTCTATTTTAGGATTATGCATTATTAGCCAAGGTACACCTAAAATAAGTCCAAAATTAGGTGTATCAATTAAATCAAAACGTATTCTTTCTGTATGATCATTTTGACATACCATAGTAATAGGACTAGTTCTTTTTGTTATCATTCCAGAAGATAGTTCGGAACCATCAACTGCACAAACTGACTCAGGGTGGGTTTTCCATTCTGTAGGTATATGTAAATCTTGAGCCAACTTATTATCTAAAAAATTCCCTGTGGCTCCACAGTCTAATAAGGCAGGCACTGAATGTCGCAACTGTGTACTAATAATCAAAATAACCTGTATAACAAAACGACGAGTTATTCTAGGCACAGTATTTGCTAAATATTTGGAGATGTGTAGATTTTTATCACTCGCACAAGCGACCTCCCTTCTTGATGAGTTTCTTAGTTTTCCTGCTCTAATGGGTTCATTACCAAAGCATTTGTCTTTTTAGATATCTTAGGTTTAATTGGACAATCTTTTGCAAAGTGTCCTGACCTGGCGCAGTATAAACATAAATTTAATTTTCTTCTTCTGTCTTTCTCTTCAGTTGACAAAGGTCCTTTAATTGTTCCTATCTGCATGGGCTCAGGTTCTGAAACCTTATTTTCAGATTCTTTTTTGTCATGTTTTAATGCCAAAAACCTAGCTTCAAATCGCGTTTTATCTCCTTTTCTTTCTCCCAGACGATGATCTAATTTAACAACTAAATCTACGAATTCTGTATACTCATCTGGCAAATCTACAATGTGCGCCAAAGCATCTTTTAAATCATCACGCAAACCTCTATAAAATAAAGACGTGCGCTTTTCTTCTGGCCACTGGGTTTCAGTTAACAATCTGTTAAAAGTGGTGACATACGTTAACAAGTCTTGTTTTCCCTGTTTTAAATTAAGCAGTTCATTGTCACTAGCTTGAATATAAGTATGTTTTGCAAACAACTTAGACATGGTTCTTTTAAACAGGGGCCAATTGTGCAAAATAGGATCATCTCTATCAATATATGGTATAGACCAATTTGCAGCAGTGCCTCCCAAATAAGAAAGCACAAAAGCTACTTTGGTCGCATCTGTAGGAAACAATTGTGGCTTACAAATAAAATGTAACTGACATTGACTAATGAACACATTAAACTTGTTACTATCACCAAAAAAGCGTTCAGGAGCAGATAACGGGACAACATGAGGAACAGCCACTGTTACCTGGACTGGTGATGGATTTGAATTTGAATCCACGAACGTATTTGAAGTTCTAGATTTAGTCCCAAAATCGGTAGTTTCTCTGAAAGCTGTAGAAAAAGATGTGTCCCATATAGATTCTCTAGGTTTATAGCGAACCACTTCTTGACGCAAAGATAAATTCTCCTGTTTCAATTTATCTATCTCCAATTGCATCAGTTGTAACATCTCTGTTACAGATTTGTTTCTTTCTAAGTCGTCACTGAGTGCTTGGGCCATAGCTTGACCATCAATTCTATCGTTTTCTAAATCCATGTCTCAAGGAGAACCTTAATGTTGTGAAGGCTTACGCTTCTGTTAAACCTTCACTCACCTGAAGTCCAGGTTATTCAACTTGAGAGACGTGAAGAGAAATTTCAACTCCCCTTTAGAGCTTACTCCCGGTCCAACTGAACTTGTAAAGACAGTTGACCAAAAGCAAAATCCCAAGGGAAGGGGAAATAGGGACAAAATAATAAACAGAAAGAAACACTCCAAATTCTTGCTTCAGTAACTGGTGTTCTGGAGTATGCTGACTGTGTCTCTAATCATAAAACAGAAACAAGAAAATATAAGCTTATGATTTCACCTTGTGCTTCTGTTATCTTTAGAACATTACCCCAATAAGAAATTATACCTTTCTATTCTGGTCTTGTTTCCGTCAGAATATTATTCAACATGTTAGAGCAGCGTTAATGCAATTACTTTCTGTAAAGAAAATAAACACACTTGAATAACTATCACCTATCACTGATTCAGTAAATAATTCACTAGTTTCCTTATTATAAACTTACTGACTAAAAGTGCTTCATTTATTTAGTTCAAGGGAGTCTTTAAAGAAATAATAATGTCTTTCTTTCCTTTACTGGTTCATCTTGATGTAAAAGATTCACAAAATGACTTTTTATACAAGGTAAGTACCAAATGACTGATTAGAGTAGTCTCAATCCTAAATGTTTGTTATAAATCACCAACTCCTAATAAAGTGCGAGCCAGCAGTGTTTCACCTTCAATTTGGAAATCAGCAGTCCTTGTGTTCCCAGAAAACGAATTGTCAACTATTCTTTGCACGTTAATTCCTCATATAGCTTTTTAATTAAAGTGTCTGTCTTATTTCCAAAGTAACATGTGCCAAAAATGTCTCGTCTGTATTTAAATTCCTTGTCTTGTAATGAGGCGGAAATGCGATGCGCCTTATTTCAAAGAATTACTGAAGTTTAAATATGTAAGAACTTACTTGTTCTCTGCGCGCGCTTCAAAAAGACCTTACTTTGTTTTTTCTATTTCAGGGCTTGAACTTCCTTTGAAGCTGGTCTGGAAAAACCCCGAGCAGAGGTTTCCTCGAAGACGGGGGAAGGATTCAGAAGTAGGACCAGAAAGCCGACTGGAGCATCAGCGTTGTCATGGATACCGCTCTGCAACTCCACGAAGCCTCGTCAAAGAATGCTGGATCCAGGTGAGGGAGGTTGATTAAACGAGCGTAAGCGCTTGTTGCCGCTCGATCGGGACTTAAATAGCTACCGGGAGGGTGGGGTCTCTTGATAATTTAGTAGAAAACGTGCCGAAAACATGCTGCAACTGCCTTTGGAAAAACGTGCATGCTCACAACTGAATTCTGGTGCGCCTGCTGAATCTCTCTTTGAAACAACGTGTTCTAATAATGCAAGGAACTCCAGCATTAGCAATTCTTACAAATAAGCATTGGCAAAGGTATATGTCTGACCCTAAAAACCAACAAACATTGGCAAATACAAAAAGAAACAAACAAGCATAGACAGGGCACAAAAGATATTTCTATTAAACCAAGAAAATAAATTACATTAAACTAGATATTTCCTGATTCTAAGTGAGGTTGAGCGTGGTTTTTAGCACAAACCCTAACATTGTCCCCGCATGCTACTACCGGGAAAACTCCCTTTGAACTCTTCAGGGGTAGACGTCCTAATTCCTTAGTGGCACCTACATGGGTGAATGACTTACAAAATGCTCGGGTGGTAACCTTGATGTGTGTTATTGGAAACTGGATGAGACTAGGAAAATGATAGCTCGTGAGGAGCTTTATGACCAAAGAAAGAGTGTGAAAGAAACTGTTGTGAAAGTGGAGATTGGGTTATGATCAAGAATCCTTGCAGAAGAAACTCTTCCACAGCTTTTCTGAAGCCTTTGCAGGTTATCAAGATCTTTAAGAATGCTGTCAAGACTGCTGACCACCGCATTTGGAACCTTAATAGAGTGGTTGTTGTTAGAGATGACCTGATACCTAAACATCCGATGTATGGAAGTGGTGGTCCTAACTCCACGGAAGGTTCTAGTGGTTCAATCATTTCTCCTACAAGTTGAAGAGGCTCTAGTAACTCTAGTAGTTCAAATAATTTGTCTAGCAGTTCAAAGGAATTACCCAGTACTTCGGGTGCTGGGCGTAGGTCTACTAGAGTATCTTCTACACCAATGTACTTAAAAGATTATGTTCGTTAAATATTGCTCATATGTTTTCATGAACTTTCTCTTATGTTCATTTCTGTTCTGTTTTCTTATTGTATAAAGTTTTTGGTTTTATCCTGTTTTGTAAAGAAGGGAGATGTGTGGCATTCTATGTCTCAGCTCTTGTTGCCAGGGGCTTTAGAATGTGAATTGTAAGAGGCTGGCAGTTGAAGCTGAGCCTCCTTGATAACTACAGTGTTCCTGTGGATGGGATCCTTTTCTCTTATGAATAAACCAACTTTATTATCTCCAACCTGCGCAGAGCTTGGTTTGTTACACTCACTCCGCCACTTCTTTGTACATATGCCCCATAGTTTGTCTTCATAGTGCTATACACAGTCAAAATTGGTGGGATCGGTGCAAATGTACTTCTCAGTGGGTGAAAAGGATTTTTCCTGTGGAGAAAAAGCAAAGGAAAACGTCCAACTGAAAGAGTGCAAAGGCATTTTCACATGCACAGTTGCACACTGTGCATAATTAGTACACAATCCACCCTGCCGTCTTATGCCCGTAACTGAAAAATCAAGAAGCTTTTCCAGGAGGGCTCTTAAAGACGTTTGAGTGCGCAAGCTCGAAACAAGAGTCTGGGAAACCTTTGTGAATAAAATCTACTGCAAATCTGCACTCATTCTGCAAGGTTGTAAACCTTCAGATATAGAATTATTTGTATAAATACGGTAATAAAGGTTTTAGTCTCGTTTCACATCAGTTAAATCAACTAGGCTAAAGTGCAGAAGAACACTAAAATATAAAAGAAAAGCATATGGTGATGAGAAATGTACCTGTGGTCACAAGAAGGTGTCTGCTTACCTCAGTGGGACAGAAACACACCTGGCACTTTCCACCCCCCTACCCCCAAAGGTACAGATAATGAGCCTCGAGTTACCATGACAGGCCTGTAAAACGGCACCCGTGAACATATTCTGTGCAAAGCTTTTATTGTGGGGACTTACCTTCAGCAGTGAAAATGGAAATATGCTTTCTGAAATAATGTCCTTTTCACCAGTGGCGGTTCTATCTCCGAGGATGAAGTCTGGCCGAGGTGGGATGAAACTTCCATTTCACCCCAACTCGCACCTAACCAATCCTGCAGCTGCTTTCATGCTTTTTCCCATTACATAATTATAGTGTGACCCGGGAATCCGAAGAACCTGGGTACAGTGCGATATAGAAAGCTTTGGTCCTGACGGGCAATTTGAGAGCTTGGTTGATTCATTCAGAGAGGCCTTTGTTGTAAAAAAGTGTGCATACACTATGGGTCTTTCCCTTTTCTTTCCTTTTTATAAAAAACTCCTGCACAAGCACTTTTCCTGAGCACATTGTTATGTTTATTGGAGTGACCACTATGTATAAACAGTGTATGAAATTGCTGATTATCAATACAATTTGAATTTCATGCATTTGAATATATTGCGGTTTGTGTGGTTTCTTTTATATTTTTGTGTTCTCTTCCCTGCTTTCATGAATTAATTTCCTTTTTTTCAGATTGCTGCTTTGAATTCATTGAAATTGAATCAGGATATGTTAATTGATTTATCCTTTGTTGCCCGTCAGGACCACTGTTTTCTATATCTCATGCTGTTTTCAGCATCAGGGTTGGACGGAGCAGGCTAACCCAGCTCTCCTTTTGAGACTTGGGGCCTGTGCAGTCACACAGCTGTTTGACACAGCTGCAAGATAGGTGCGGGCAGAAGTGTGCATGTCGAGTTGGCCGTTGCAAGACAGCCAGTCAATCCAACATGTGCATTCCACACTTTACGATGTCAACCCTGCTGCCCCCTATGCCTATCAATCAGAGAATCCCCCAGCCCTCACACTCGCAAAAGAACGCACATCGTAATAAAATGGAAATTAGACCATTTTATATTTTACATTGCTTTTCTGCTGCTCACAGCAGGTGGGGCAACGCTCCGGCGCCTTGTAGGAGAAATCATCACTGTTTCTAAGGGATACTTTTATTGTGTATGAAACATAATCACAATAGGATAGATAGTGGGAGGTTGCTTCCTTTACATTCATGGAAGGGATTCATCCTACTAAAATAAGAGAGAAGGAATATAGATGCTGAGTAGTGTGTTCCGGATCAAAAAGTTGGGCCTGTTTATAATAAGCAACTACTGGAATGAGGTTTGAAGAATCAGAGTAATGACGAGTATTGGTATGTAATCTAGACATTTCTATATTTGTTTGTGAATTGAGCACATTCTACTCTTGAGTAAGTTACACCTTAATAGTGAGAAAATGTGGTTTGAGGGAGAACAAGCCCATTTGTTAATCACCATCTATCATAATATTGCATCTATTCCTAGTTAGCATCCGAAACTCATCTTTTTCTTATAACAGGCAAATGGACAGATACTAATTGTATACTGTTTGCCTCTCTGGTTTACATTCAGCAAATCATTATCTTTCACAGAACACGTGAAAGTGTCAATTCATCTAAACAATGACTTTGCTAACATATAAAGTGACACAAGTCTGCTACAAGCTACATGATATCTACTTTCCAAGGTTTGACAGTACACAAGAAAAATAAGCATGTAGTCTGAGTTGACGCATTTTCATTATGCTGTTTCAGACTGGTTATATTTTGGATTATTGTAGTGTGCCCCAATGTAGGCTAAAAGTTAGTGGTTAATCCTATATGAATCTCATAAATTGACCACTGAATTGGAGAGGTCTTAGCACCAGGATATCATGAGAGGTCCTGCCAGACTGCCACATCTCCGACTCTTATGCTGCGAGTCGATACAGAGAGAAGAGGAAATGAGCTCAGCTTGTGTTTTTCACCGGAGAGACCGTTCTGTCCCTGGTGTAGTCTAATAACCAAAACTGATCCTCTGTGAACAGGTATGTAGTGCACTTGGGGCTTAAGAAACTTCAAGGCAACTTAGCTAATCCATGCTCTCTTAGTATTAACCCTGGGCATAATACTTTGCTATGCTCACGGTGCATGCAAAGTTTGTGTTACTACGCACTACGCAAATTGCACGTAGCAGAGTAAAAAACTCTGCTAATCAACATAGCGTAGCAGCAGTGTATTAAACACATACAAATGCTTTGTTAAAGCAATTTTCTATGCTAAAAAGCATATAACAAATTCACAAAAGTGAACTTTGACAATGAAAATATCAAGCAATGAGAGAGGTGATGATTTTGGGTTCTCCCTAACCTAGGGGAGGACCAAGCAGATGCTTTGAACACAAAAAGCATATCATGTGAACGATTCAGTGGTTGTCCCTTCCTCCTAGGACCACCCCAAGCACAGTTATGGGCAAAAATACAATCCCAACCAAAGGCCCTGCAAAGCATTATGGGACAAGATTAGCAGTGGGCAGTGAATATTATAGTGTCCAATATCAAAATAATTCTACAAAGAGCTGCAGTTCAACTAGTCGTTACTAGATGTCCCTCACGAGTCAAATGCAAAAGCATTGAAATTATTACTACATCAAGCTGCAGTTCCACTAGTCGTTACTAGATGTCCCTCACGAGTCAAATGCAAAAGCATTGAAACCCTTTCATGAAGCTTTTGCATTTGACTCGTGAGGGACATCTAGTAACGACTAGTGGAACTGCAGCTCTTTGTAGAATTATTTTGATATTGGATACTATAATATTCACTGCCCACTGCTAATCTCGTCCCATAATGCTTTGCAGGGCCTTTGGTTGGGATTGTATTTTGCCAATAACTGTGCTTGGGGTGGTCCTAAGAGGATGGGACCACCACTGAATTGTTCAAAAGATGTGCTTTTTGTTTTCAAGGCATCTGCTTGGTTCTCTCCTAGGTTAGGAGGATACCAAAATCATCACCTCTCTCACTGCTTGTTAATTTATCGATTTCACTTTTGTGAAATGCTATATGCATTTTAGCATATAAAGACAGAGATACTTATTTTATCTTAACTTGCACTGTGCAAGATGCCTTTGGCAATTATTGTACAGTGCAGTCAAGCACACAGCTATGCAATTTGCATAGCTACGTGTAGTTCAAAATGTACTTCACGTAGCTACGTGAAGTGCTACTACGCAAACTACGCCCAGGGTTACTTAGTATAGTGCATAGAAGTAGTTTTGGGGAGTTAGGCTGCTAGGAACATTCTAAATATGCTGGAACTTTTCCTTTTATTCTTCCTGCTATTCACATGCATATATACACACACACACTTACTACACACACACATATTTACCTTAACTATACTTACCATGCGTGGTAAAGGCATGCGTAGAAAAAGCATATGCGTGGTAAAGACTTGCGTCTTAAAGCCTGCGTGGTAAAGGCACCGCTTTGTTAAAACATTGTAAATGATGCTTCCCTTCTGGGTTACTAATTGTGCTGTAAAGGGTTCGAGAACACAGTGCTAATTCAAACCCCATTTTGTTCTTTAGAACAGCACACTCAAGCACTGCACTAAGAAAAGACACTATATGCATTTGAAAGTGGGTTTTTTCAGCAGCTTCATCCTGTTGCTTAGTACAAGAGCAATAACCACAAAGAAAGAATATAATTATATATATATAGATATATATACTTAAAGCTTTGTTTTTTTCTGTGTATATCTATAGGTATATTCACTGGAAAAAAACAAAGGTTAAAGTAACGTTATTGGAGGTGAAATGTTCAGTAACAACGTAATGTTTTGAAGTTTAAAAAACACTGAAATTGACCAGTTATAGTTATCTCAAGTAACTATAACTTCTGCCCTAAGGTAACTATAACTTTCCTGCTGCGGCCCCCCTCCCCAAGCCTTATTAGGCCCTGGGGACCCCATGCCCCAGGGCCACTACTTTAAATAAAGGAGAGGGGCCCACCTGAGCCGTTATCGGGCCCGGAGACCCTATCCCCTGGGGCCTGCATTACTTAAGGTGGGTGCCCTGGTGCCCATGCAGGGCACCCACCATACACTCCTTGGGGACTTAGGGGATCCCAAGGCAACCACAGCCCCAGCCAGCTCCCCACATGCAGCGGGAACTGACATTGCTACAGATGCTGCTCCCTCTGGGCGGGAGCAATATTTTGATCTGTTTTCCTGCCCGCATCAGTGAGAGAAGGGAAACAGACTAACAGTCTGCTGCACAGAACATTTCAAAGCTCCTGCTGGCTGAGAGCAGACTTTGTGTTTGCTCCCATGGGTCAGGAGTCTAGAAAATGCTCCTGCCAGGCAGGAGAATGTTCTCTGCACACTCTGGTACAGGCAGGAAAATCGCTATATCCTGGGGTTGGCTCCCCAGGACACAGCTAGTGAGCAGCCCCAGAGCAATATTGACTCAGGGAGGGAGGCCATATGCCCCGCCTTCTAATTAGTTTAGAACCTTGCGGGATGGAGTCTATGGGGCTTTAGAGGCTCAGGGGGGGCATGTGGCTCCCCTCTGCTTAAAAAATACAGGGGGCCCCCGGTAATGGGGTCCCCAGGGCTGAATACAGCATGGTGGGCCCATGTGACCCCTCCCCTCAAAAATACGTAGAGCCCCTGGGAATGGGGTCCCTCGGGCTGAAAATATTCTGGGGATGAGACCTACATGCCCCCTCCCCCTAAATATTACTTTGGGACTCAGGGGATGGTTCCCCAAGGATGAAATTCCCCCTGGGCCCTGGCCCACCCCGGGGGCGGGTACAAAAAGGAGCACAGGACACCACGCTTCTTTTATGCCACTTTTTGCTGTGGTTTCTATGCAAATTTGCAGCAAAATTTAAAAAACTAAAACATTTTTGGTCTCAGGTAGAGTCCTGAGTCCTAAGATGACTGACACCACTTCCTGGTTGAGGTGGTGACAGCCAATCAGATCTCACTTTGAGATCTGTTGGCTCCGCAAATCCTCCATGACCTGAACTATACATATTTTTTAACCTTAATTTCTCCAAAATTACTGAACAGATTTACACTAAAACACAAAAAGCACTCTTTCTGGGCCAAGATCTAGCTTTGTGTCAAATTTGCTGTAAGTCCCTTCAGCGGTTTGGGCTGTAGCTGTGTCTAAAGTTCTTATAGAAAACATTTATAGGGAAAATGTGATTTGGGAAGCCCCCTTTTTCTCAACCCCCAATTGACTGATCACCCTAAAACTTTTCATGCACAAACTCGTCAAAAAAGTTGCACTTTTTGGAAAGTTTTGTGGAGATTCATCAAATGGAGCCAAAGTTATTAGCAACACAAAAAATGCATTTCCTATGGAAACAAGATCATAACTATAACTACTATATATAGCTGGATTTAGCGGTGCGTATGGGTAAAGGGTGATGAGGGTTGTTTTAGGGGTGGGTAAGAGTATTGGGCCATAGGGGCGTTTTTAGAGTTCAGGGTTTGGTAGGGGTACAAGGTGATAAGGGAATTTTAGGTTTTAGGGATTGGTAACGGCAAAGGGTAGCAAGGGATTTATTAGGGTTTAGTAGTGGATAGGGTTACAGAGTTGTAAGGATGTTTTTAGGATTTAGGGTGGGTAAGGGTATTGGGTGATCAGGGTATTTTTTGGGTTTTGGGGTGGGTAAGAGTATCGGGTTGGAAGGGAATTTTAGGGTCATGGGGTGGGCAGGGGTATAGGGTGGTAAGGGTGTTATAGAGTTTAGGAGTGAGAAGGAGCATATGATGATAAGGGTAATTAATAAAGGGGGTTTGGGGTTGAACAATAAAATAAAAATAAAAATAAAATGACTTACTTTATTTATACTTATCTGCATGGTAAAGGCATGCAGGGTAAAGGCATATGCGTGGTAAAGGCATTCATTGTGAAAAATGTGTAGCAAAAACATGCATGGTAAAAGCATGCATTGTAATGTTGTGTAACCACTCAGAAAGCATTGTCACCACACCAGCAGGTATGTTCAGTGGAGTTGTGTGGGTCTCACTAACCTGGTCTCCCGTCCCCTACTCAAATGATGATGCTCTGAACTAAGTTCAGGCACCCATGTGAAGGGAATTTAATCTTTGTAGGTATCGTCCAGGGTCCCAGGATATGCAACAGGTAAGTGTTAACCCCTTCGGTGCTTATGACGAGCTGGACTCGTCATGGCACACAGTGCTCGTGTGCTCATGACGAGTCCAGCTCGTCATAAGACCACCCACGGGGGAAGCGCTGGCGCTCCCCCGTGGGAATCCGATCGTCGGGTTTTTTGGGGAAGGCAGGGAAGGACTTCCCTGCCTCCCCCGCCCCCCGCCCTCCCCATCAATGACGTCAGCGCGCGAGGCGCGCTGACATCATTGAGGTTTCCCTTTCTTCCCGACGCGCTGGAAGCCATTTGCTTCCAGCGCGTTGAGAAATCAGGTGAGTTTTGGCTCAGGGACGGGGGTTTGAATCAAAAGAGGCATCGAGGGAAAGGAAAGGGTTTTCCTTTCCCCCGATGCCTCTTTGTGCATTCCTGCTGCACGATCATGTGATCGTGCAGCAGGAATGCCCATGAGGGAGGGAGGGAGGGTGATAAATGCCGCTGTAGTGTAGGAAAGGCACTATACATTTCCCCAACGAGGTAGCATTTACTGATTAGCCAGTAGAAAGTACTCCAGTTGAGTAGAGGTATTGCACAAAACGGTGGCATCTTCGTGGATAAATATGCAGGGCAGATGTGCCTTCTCTCCATTTCCAACGTGAAAAGTTAGCTGTAATCCTTGATGGAGGTCTTTGCATCCTTCATTTTCTCGAGCGCAATTCTCGTGTAGAATTCGTGAGCGTGGATATGTGCCTTCTCTCCATTTACACCCTGAAAAGTTAGCTGTAATCCTTGATGGAGGTCTTTGCATCCTTGAATTTCTCGAGCGCAATGCTCGTGTAGTTCCTGTGACCAGGAGGTTCCTTCTCCTCGTCTGACGCTGAGATCCTGCTCTGACCCTTTATAAACAAGAGGCATGTGAACGGGCCTAGAAGCCCCGCTCGTTTGGCCCCGCCACACATACACTAGCGGTATGCAACGTATGCCCGCCCTTTCCCCACTATGATGGACAGCTTACTCAAAGGACCCCGGCGCTTTCGGCGCAGTGGCAAAGTTACAGACACACAGGTCACTGGAGACAATTCTTCTGGTCCTTTACGCAGCTGTAGTGTAGGAAAGGCACTATACATTTCCCAAACGAGGTAGCACTTACTGATTAGCCAGTAGAAAGTACTCCAGTTGAGTAGAGGTATTGCACAAAACGGTGGCATCTTCGTGGATAAATATGCAGGGCAGATGTGCCTTCTCTCCATTTCCAACGTGAAAAGTTAGCTGTAATCCTTGATGGAGGTCTTTGCATCCTTCATTTTCTCGAGCGCAATTCTCGTGTAGAATTCGTGAGCGTGGAGATGTGCCTTCTCTCCATTTACACCCTGAAAAGTTAGCTGTAATCCTTGATGGAGGTCTTTGCATCCTTGAATTTCTCGAGCGCAATGCTCGTGTAGTTCCTGTGACCAGGAGGTTCCTTCTCCTCGTCTGCCGCTGAGATCCTGTCCTGACCCTTTATAACAAGAGGCATGTGAACGGGCCTAGAAGCCCCGCTCGTTTGGCCCCGCCACACATACACTAGCGGTATGCAACGTCTGCCCACCCTTTCCCCACTATGATGGACAGCTTACTCAAAGGACCCCGGCGCTTTCGGCGCGGTGGCAAAGTTACAGACACACAGGTCACTGGAGACAATTCTTCTGGTCCTTTACGCAGCTGTAGTGTAGGAAAGGCACTATACATTTACCCAACGAGGTAGCTCTTACTGATTAGCCAGTAGAAAGTACTCCAGTTGAGTAGAGGTATTGCACAAAACGGTGGCATCTTCGTGGATAAATATGCAGGGCAGATGTGCCTTCTCTCCATTTCCAACGTGAAAAGTTAGCTGTAATCCTTGATGGAGGTCTTTGCATCCTTCATTTTCTCGAGCGCAATTCTCGTGTAGAATTCGTGAGCGTGGAAGATGTGCCTTCTCTCCATTTACACCCTGAAAAGTTAGCTGTAATCCTTGATGGAGGTCTTTGCATCCTTGAATTTCTCGAGCGCAATGCTCGTGTAGTTCCTGTGACCAGGAGGTTCCTTCTCCTCGTCTGCCGCTGAGATCCTGCTCTGACCCTTTATAACAAGAGGCATGTGAACGGGCCTAGAAGCCCCGCTCGTTTGGCCCCGCCACACATACACTAGCGGTATGCAACGTCTGCCCGCCCTTTCCCCACTATGATGGACAGCTTACTCAAAGGACCCCGGCGCTTTCGGCGCGGTGGCAAAGTTACAGACACACAGGTCACTGGAGACAATTCTTCTGGTCCTTTACGCAGCTGTAGTGTAGGAAAGGCACTATACATTTACCCAACGAGGTAGCACTTACTGATTAGCCAGTAGAAAGTACTCCAGTTGAGTAGAGGTATTGCACAAAACGGTGGCATCTTCGTGGATAAATATGCAGGGCAGATGTGCCTTCTCTCCATTTCCAACGTGAAAAGTTAGCTGTAATCCTTGATGGAGGTCTTTGCATCCTTCATTTTCTCGAGCGCAATTCTCGTGTAGAATTCGTGAGCGTGGAGATGTGCCTTCTCTCCATTTACACCCTGAAAAGTTAGCTGTAATCCTTGATGGAGGTCTTTGCATCCTTGAATTTCTCGAGCGCAATGCTCGTGTAGTTCCTGTGACCAGGAGGTTCCTTCTCCTCGTCTGCCGCTGAGATCCTGCTCTGACCCTTTATAAACAAGAGGCATGTGAACGGGCCTAGAAGCCCCGCTCGTTTGGCCCCGCCACACATACACTAGCGGTATGCAACGTATGCCCGCCCTTTCCCCACTATGATGGACAGCTTACTCAAAGGACCCGGCGCTTTCGGCGCGGTGGCAAAGTTACAGACACACAGGTCACTGGAGACAATTCTTCTGGTCCTTTACGCAGCTGTAGTGTAGGAAAGGCACTATACATTTACCCAACGAGGTAGCACTTACTGATTAGCCAGTAGAAAGTACTCCAGTTGAGTAGAGGTATTGCACAAAACGGTGGCATCTTCGTGGATAAATATGCAGGGCAGATGTGCCTTCTCTCCATTTCCAACGTGAAAAGTTAGCTGTAATCCTTGATGGAGGTCTTTGCATCCTTCATTTTCTCGAGCGCAATTCTCGTGTAGAATTCGTGAGCGTGGAAGATGTGCCTTCTCTCCATTTACACCCTGAAAAGTTAGCTGTAATCCTTGATGGAGGTCTTTGCATCCTTGAATTTCTCGAGCGCAATGCTCGTGTAGTTCCTGTGACCAGGAGGTTCCTTCTCCTCGTCTGCCGCTGAGATCCTGCTCTGACCCTTTATAACAAGAGGCATGTGAACGGGCCTAGAAGCCCCGCTCGTTTGGCCCCGCCACACATACACTAGCGGTATGCAACGTCTGCCCGCCCTTTCCCCACTATGATGGACAGCTTACTCAAAGGACCCCGGCGCTTTCGGCGCGGTGGCAAAGTTACAGACACACAGGTCACTGGAGACAATTCTTCTGGTCCTTTACGCAGCTGTAGTGTAGGAAAGGCACTATACATTTACCCAACGAGGTAGCACTTACTGATTAGCCAGTAGAAAGTACTCCAGTTGAGTAGAGGTATTGCACAAAACGGTGGCATCTTCGTGGATAAATATGCAGGGCAGATGTGCCTTCTCTCCATTTCCAACGTGAAAAGTTAGCTGTAATCCTTGATGGAGGTCTTTGCATCCTTCATTTTCTCGAGCGCAATTCTCGTGTAGAATTCGTGAGCGTGGAGATGTGCCTTCTCTCCATTTACACCCTGAAAAGTTAGCTGTAATCCTTGATGGAGGTCTTTGCATCCTTGAATTTCTCGAGCGCAATGCTCGTGTAGTTCCTGTGACCAGGAGGTTCCTTCTCCTCGTCTGCCGCTGAGATCCTGCTCTGACCCTTTATAAACAAGAGGCATGTGAACGGGCCTAGAAGCCCCGCTCGTTTGGCCCCGCCACACATACACTAGCGGTATGCAACGTATGCCCGCCCTTTCCCCACTATGATGGACAGCTTACTCAAAGGACCCCGGCGCTTTCGGCGCGGTGGCAAAGTTACAGACACACAGGTCACTGGAGACAATTCTTCTGGTCCTTTACGCAGCTGTAGTGTAGGAAAGGCACTATACATTTACCCAACGAGGTAGCACTTACTGATTAGCCAGTAGAAAGTACTCCAGTTGAGTAGAGGTATTGCACAAAACGGTGGCATCTTCGTGGATAAATATGCAGGGCAGATGTGCCTTCTCTCCATTTCCAACGTGAAAAGTTAGCTGTAATCCTTGATGGAGGTCTTTGCATCCTTCATTTTCTCGAGCGCAATTCTCGTGTAGAATTCGTGAGCGTGGAGATGTGCCTTCTCTCCATTTACACCCTGAAAAGTTAGCTGTAATCCTTGATGGAGGTCTTTGCATCCTTGAATTTCTCGAGCGCAATGCTCGTGTAGTTCCTGTGACCAGGAGGTTCCTTCTCCTCGTCTGCCGCTGAGATCCTGCTCTGACCCTTTATAAACAAGAGGCATGTGAACGGGCCTAGAAGCCCCGCTCGTTTGGCCCCGCCACACATACACTAGCGGTATGCAACGTATGCCCGCCCTTTCCCCACTATGATGGACAGCTTACTCAAAGGACCCCGGCGCTTTCGGCGCGGTGGCAAAGTTACAGACACACAGGTCACTGGAGACAATTCTTCTGGTCCTTTACGCAGCTGTAGTGTAGGAAAGGCACTATACATTTACCCAACGAGGTAGCACTTACTGATTAGCCAGTAGAAAGTACTCCAGTTGAGTAGAGGTATTGCACAAAACGGTGGCATCTTCGTGGATAAATATGCAGGGCAGATGTGCCTTCTCTCCATTTCCAACGTGAAAAGTTAGCTGTAATCCTTGATGGAGGTCTTTGCATCCTTCATTTTCTCGAGCGCAATTCTCGTGTAGAATTCGTGAGCGTGGTTAAGCAGATGTGGCTTCTCTCCATTTACACCCTGAAAAGTTAGCTGTAATCCTTGATGGAGGTCTTTGCATCCTTGAATTTCTCGAGCGCAATGCTCGTGTAGTTCCTGTGACCAGGAGGTTCCTTCTCCTCGTCTGCCGCTGAGATCCTGCTCTGACCCTTTATCCCCTTCGGTGCTTATGACGAGCTGGACTCGTCATGGCACACAGTGCTCGTGTGCTCATGACGAGTCCAGCTCGTCATAAGACCACCCACGAGGAAGCGCTGGCGCTCCCCCGTGGGAATCCGATCGTTAGGTTTTTTTTTGGGGAGGCAGGGGAAGGGCTTCCCCTGCCTCCCCCGCCCCATCAATGACGTCAGCGCGCGAGGCGCGCTGACATCATTGAGGTTTCCCTTTCTTCCCCGACGCGCTGGAAGCCATTTGCTTCCAGCGCGTCGGAAAATCAGGTGAGGTTTGGCTCGGGGAGGGGGTTTGTATCAAAGAGGCATCGAGGGAAAGGAAAGGGTTTTCCTTTCCCCGATGCCTCTTTGTGCATTCCTGCTGCACGATCATGTGATCGTGCAGCAGGAATGCCCACTAGGCACCAGGGTTTTTTAATTTTTGTGTTGGGGAGTGGCCAAAAGGGCAAGGGTTGCTCCCCTTTTACGGGGGTGAATATTTTATTTATACTGTTAGGCCCACCTACCCCTTAGCTTGGCTGGTGGATTGTGTGTGGACTGGTGCATTATTTGCATATGTGATTGTAATGTTTTTTTTCTCCTTTTTATTCTAGTGTAAAGCTTTTGATTCCTGTTTGCGGTTTCGGCAGTTGTGGTTCTGCAGTTTTGCGTAATTGCATTTATTTGGTAAGAAAAATATTTTTGTTGTGTGTACTCCAAATGAGTATTATTGTCATGCATGAATGAATTTTTTTGTAAGTGGTGCCATAATGGCAGCATATTTGTTAGTGTTCAGAGCATGAAATTCTTTGCGATGTTTTGCATTGTCTTATGTGTAATTTTTTTCTTCTTCTTTTTTAGTGGGATATTGTTGATCCTTACTGTGTCTGTGCAGAGTAGGTGGTGGTGAGTCTAGCTGCTTCTGTCACGTGAGTGGTATAGTGTTGGAGTATATAGGTCTTTGTGATAAAGCTACATTTTGTTTATTTCTTTTTTTTACAAAGGGTTTGTTGTTGTTGACTTGTTTGACAAGTAACCTTTATTAGTAAGCATTATGGCTAGCCGTAGAATTACTGCTCAGCAGGTGGTTGGTTTGCTTCTTGAATCTTCCTCTGAGCAGGATTATGAGACTGACAGTGCGTCTGAGGGAGAGGAGGGAGGGAAGATTCAGGCAGTGAGTTTTCTCTCCACATGGAATCATCGGATGATGAAGGTACTCTCAGTGCAGATGAAGTGCCTGATTTAGAGGAGGATACTACTGTGCCGATGGTGCAAGAGGCATCTGGATTGCAGCCTGGGGCTGCTAGGCTTCCTACTGGAAGTGCTGGACTCTGGGTTGATCCAAACATGGTGCAGCCGGTGTTGCCTGCCTTTAGTGGTTATGCAGGGTGTAGAGTGGATTGTGAACATTATTTGCCTATACAGTATTTTCAGTTGTTTATGGATGATGTATTGTTGGGTGAGATTGTTGAGCAGACTAATTTGTATGCTGAACAGTTTTTGAGGACAACAGTGCCAGACTTAGGCCCCATTCTAGAGCTACCCGGTGGAGTCCCACAAATCTGGAAGAGATGAAGAAGTTTTGGGTTTGACTTTTTGATGGGTTTGATAAGGAAGCCGTCCATGGGTTCATATTGGTCTACCAGTCCCTTGATGGCAACGGCCATATTTCCTGCAGTTATGACTCGTGATCGGTATTTACTTTTGCTTCGGATGCTGCATTTTGTTGATAATGGTTTGGCGTTGCCACGAGATCACCCTGAATGTGACCGTCTTTTTAAGATTCGGCCTGTTCTTGATCACTTTGTAGATCGATTTTCAGAGATCTATACTCCAGGGAAAGAAATATCTATTGATGAGTCTTTGGTCCTGTTCAAGGGCCGTTTGGTTTTAGGCAGTACATTCCTAGCAAGAGGGCACGCTATGGAATTAAGCTGTATATGTTGTCTGAGAGTAGGACAGGATATGTTTTTAATTTGCGTGTGTACACTGGTAGGGATTCCACTATTGACCCCCTGGTTGTCCGTCCACTTTTGGAGTTTCAGAGAAAATTGTGTGGGATCTTGCTAGAGGACTGTTTAACAGAGGCCACCATTTGTACCTTGATAACTTCTACACTGCTGTGCAATTGTTTAAGGAATTGTTCAAAGTGGACACTTTTGCTTGTGGCACAATCCGCTCTAACCGTAAAGGTTATCCAAAGAGCTTGTTTGCAAAAAACTTCAGAGGGGACAGTGCAGTGCCTTGCGTAGTGAGGAACTGCTAGCTGTGAAATTTGTGGACAGGAGGGATGTGTACATGCTGACTACCATCCATGATGAGAGTACTTCACCTGTGGCTGTTTGGGGTCAGATTGCTGAAGTGCGCAAACCTGTGTGCATTTTAGACTACAATAAGCACATGGGTGGTGTTGATAGAGTAGATCAGAGGTTGGAACCTTACACTGCTATTCGTAAGTCTTACATTTGGTATAAGAAGTTGGCCATCCATCTCTTCAATTTAGCAACTTTCAATGCTTTTGTTGTGTTCAAGGAGTGTTCTCCTGCGTCAAAGTTGACTTTTGTTCAGTTTCAGGAGTCTGTCATAGGCAGCCTTGTTGTTGTGGAACAGGCAAGTGTTCCTAGAGTTGGAGTGGTGGAGGATGTGGCTCGATTGAAAGATCGCCACTTTCCTGATCACATTCCTCCTACACCCTCAAAGACTTTCCCACTAGGAGATGTAGAGTCTGTTGGCGAAGAGGTACGCGGAAGGAGACTCGTATGTACTGCCCTGAGTGTCCTTCTAACCCTGGGCTGTGTGTGCCTGCTTGTTATAGAGCGTACCACAAGCAAAAGAATTATTGGGAGCAACCATGAGTGGTAAAGTGAACTGCCTGGTCTGTAATGTTTAAGAATTGTTGTTCTGTTTCAAGGTTGGCATTAGTGCAATGTATTTAGTTTCTGATTTTGTGTTAGTAGATTTGTATCTATTTGCAATTTGTTTGTGTTTTCTTTTTTGTATAAAAAATCCTAAATGTGATGGTGGTGTGTGTAGGCTGGTGCTTGGCTGGCGGTGTGCGTGGAGTGGCGCTTGGCTGGCGGTGTGCGGGGAGTGGCTCTTGGCTGGCGGTGTGCGTGGAGTGGTGCTTGGCTGGCGGTGTGCGTGGAGTGGCGCTAGGCTGGCGGTGTGCGTGGAGTGGCGCTTGGCTGGCGGTGTGCGTGGAGTGGCGCTTGGCTGGCGGTGTGCGTGGACTGGCGCTCGGCTGGCAGTGTGTGAGTAGTGACTTGCTGCTGGTCACTACACACACTGCTAGCCAGCGACACTCCACGCAATCCATCAGCTTGTGTGGTTGCTGTGTTAGGAATGTGAGCGTGTGAAAGTGATGGGCCCTTGAATGGCGCTGTCTGCTGGTGTGAGTGTTGTAATGTGATGGGCCCGCGGCTGGTGGTGTGAATGGTTTTGTATTTGTCACACGTATGAAAGGTGTATGAATGGCCTGTAAAGAGGTTGGTGCCTTGTCGTGGCTTTACAGCTCACGAGCTGTGAGTCAATGGTTCAGTTTCTCGTCCTTTCAATTATTAACAGTGCATTTCATTTTTGTGAAATCACTTGTTAATACAATTGTATATACTGAACCATCACTCACCCTCGTGCCAAATCCAACCAGTATGTGTGTGTGTGCTTGAGGATTAGATGGCTGTGCAGTAATATTTTTTTTTGTCTTTCTCAAGCAGGGTGTACCTTGTCCCTTTTTGTGAATGTTGTAATGTGTTTGTTTCGTGCCTGGGGGTGTGAATGGTCTTGTGTGTATCACGTATGAAAGGTGTGTGAATGGCCTGTAAAGCGGTTGGGGCCTTGACGTGGCTTTACAGCTCACGAGCTGCGAGTCACTGGTTCCGTTTTTGTCCTTTCAATTATTGACAGTGCATTTCATTTTTGTGAAATCTCTTGTTAATAAAATTGTATATACTGAACCATCACTTGCCCTCGTGCCAAATCCAACCAGTATGTGTGTGTGCTTGAGGAATAGATGGCTGTGCAGTAATCTTTGTCTTTTTAGTCTGTCTGCCAAGGTGTACATTCCGTCTAAGAATAACCTACCAACTGTAGATATTGTCGTAAGCGAAACACCCATGGGAGTACATGGTGATATCTCTCTTGTGGATCCCAACAAGTTATGGTACCCACAATGTCCTGCAAACCTCAAAATGTCTGTCACATTTTCCTTGCAATATTGTGCCAAAATTTTCACGCTGCAGAAATAAACAACACATTATCTCAAAATGACCTGGTTTTGCAAGGGGGTCACCTGGGTTTTTGGCCCGGGGCTCGGCGGCCACATAGGGAAACCTACCAAACCCACACATTTCTGAAAAGTAGACACCCGGGGGCTTCCAGGGAGGTATGGCTTGCGTGGATCCCCCAACGTTTCCTTACCCAGAATCCCCTGCAAACCTCAATTTTAGCTGAAAAAATCACTTTTTTCACACATTTTTGTGTGGGAAAGTGTGGCATCACTGGCCTCACACAAATTTCCTACCACCCAGCGTTCCCCCAGGTCTCCCGATAAAAATGGTGCCTCACTTGTGTGGGAGGCCCAAGTACCCGCGACAGGCAAGGGCCCACAACGTATTGAGGCGACCTCAAAATGGCCTTTCACAAAACCACCTGGTTTTGCAAGGGGGTCACCTGGGTTTTTGGCCCCGTGCTCGGCGGCCATCTAGGAAACCTACCAAACCCACACATTTCTGAAAAGTAGACACCCGGGGGCTTCCAGGGAGGTATGGCTTGCGTGGATCCCCCAACGTTTCCTTACCCAGAATCCCCTGCAAACCTCAATTTTAGCTGAAAAAATCACTTTTTCACACATTTTTGTGTGGGAAAGTGTGGCATCACTGGCCTCACACAAATTTCCTACCACCCAGCGTTCCCCCAGGTCTCCCGATAAAAATGGTGCCTCACTTGTGTGGGAGGCCCAAGTACCCGCGACAGGCAAGGGCCCACAACGTAGTGAGGCGACCTCAAAATGGCCTTTCACAAAACCACCTGGTTTTGCAAGGGGGGTCACCTGGGTTTTTGGCCCCGTGCTCGGCGGCCATCTAGGGAAACCTACCAAACCCACACTTTTCTGAAAAGTAGACACCCGGGGGCTTCCAGGGAGGTATGGCTTGCGTGGATCCCCCAACGTTTCCTTACCCAGAATCCCCTGCAAACCTCAATTTTAGCTGACAAAATCACTTTTTTCACACATTTTTGTGTGGGAAAGTGTGGCATCACTGGCCTCACACAAATTTCCTACCACCCAGCATTCCCCCAGGTCTCCCGATAAAAATGGTGCCTCACTTGTGTGGGAGGCCCAAGTACCCGCGGCAGGCAAGGGCCCACAACGTAGTGAGGCGACCTCAAAATGGCCTTTCACAAAACCACCTGGTTTTGCAAGGGAGTCACCTGGGTTTTGGCCCCGTGCTCGGCGGCCATCTAGGAAAGCTACCAAACCCACACATTTCTGAAAAGTAGACACCCGGGGGCTTCCAGGGAGGTATGGCTTGCGTGGATCCCCCAACGTTTCCTTACCAGAATCCCTGCAAACCTCAATTTTAGCTGAAAAAATCACTTTTTCACACATTTTTGTGTGGGAAAGTGTGGCATCACTGGCCTCACACAAATTTCCTACCACCCAGCGTTCCCCCAGGTCTCCCGATAAAAATGGTGCATCACTTGTGAGGGAGGCCCAAGTACCCGCGACATGCAAGGACACAAAACGTTTTGAGGCAACATCAACATTGCCTATCAAAAAATGTTTTGGGCCCTTGCCTGTCGTGGGTACTAGGCCGACCCAGTGAGGTACCATTTTCTCGTGAAGACTTTGGGGAGCAGCAGGGTGGTGGAAATTTGTGGATCCACGCAGATTCAGAACTTTCCACCACAGAAATGTGGGAAAAATGTGTTTTTTTGACAATGTTTTATGTTTGCAAGGGATTCTGGGTAACAGAACCTGGTGGGAGGCAGTCAAGTCACCCCATCCTGGATTCCCCTGGGTGTCTAGTTTTCAAAAATGTATAGGTTTGCTAGGTTTCCCTAGGTGCCGGCAGAGGTAGGGTTAAAAAACTACAGCTAGGCACTTTGCCAAAAAGGGTCATTTTTCACTGCGAAATTGAGGTGTGACCACGTTGCGTTTTGCGCCGTTTCCTGTCGCAGGCACTAGGCCGACCCACACAAGTGAGGTACCATTTTTCTCGTAAGACTTTGGGGAACGCTGGGGTGGGTGGAAATTTGTGGATCCACGCAGATTCCAGAACTTTCCACCACAGAAATGTGGGGAAAATGTGTTTTTTGACAATTCTTTATGTTTGCAAGGGATTCTGGGTAACAGAACCTGGTGGGAGGCAGTCAAGTCACCCCATCCTGGATTCCCCTGGGTGTCTAGTTTTCAAAAATGTATAGGTTTGCTAGGTTTCCCTAGGTGCCGGCAGAGGTAGGGTTAAAAACTACAGCTAGGCACTTTGCCAAAAAGGGTCATTTTTCACTGCGAAATTGAGGTGTGACCACGTTGCGTTTTGCGCCGTTTCCTGTTGCAGGCACTAGGCCGACCCACACAAGTGAGGTACCATTTTTCTCGTAAGACTTTGGGGAACGCAGGGTGGGTGGAAATTTGTGGATCCACGCAGATTCCAGAACTTTCCACCACAGAAATGTGGGGAAAATGTGGTTTTTTGACAATTTTTATGTTTGCAAGGGATTCTGGGTAACAGAACCTGGTGGGAGGCAGTCAAGTCACCCCATCCTGGATTCCCCTGGGTGTCTAGTTTTCAAAAATGTATAGGTTTGCTAGGTTTCCCTAGGTGCCGGCAGAGGTAGGGTTAAAAACTACAGCTAGGCACTTTGCCAAAAAGGGTCATTTTTCACTGCGAAATTGAGGTGTGACCACGTTGCGTTTTGCGCCGTTTCCTGTCGCAGGCACTAGGCCGACCCACACAAGTGAGGTACCATTTTTCTAGTAAGACTTTGGGGAACGCGGGGTGGGTGGAAATTTGTGGATCCACGCAGATTCCAGAACTTTCCACCACAGAAATGTGGGGAAAATGTGTTTTTTTGACAATTTTTATGTTTGCAAGGGATTCTGGGTAACAGAACCTGGTGGGAGGCAGTCAAGTCACCCCATCCTGGATTCCCCTGGGTGTCTAGTTTTCAAAAATGTATAGGTTTGCTAGGTTTCCCTAGGTGCCGGCAGAGGTAGGGTTCAAAAACTACAGCTAGGCACTTTGCCAAAAAAGGGTCATTTTTCACTGCGAAATTGAGGTGTGACCACGTTGCGTTTTGCGCCGTTTCCTGTCGCAGGCACTAGGCCGACCCACACAAGTGAGGTACCATTTTTCTCGTAAGACTTTGGGGAACGCGGGGTGGGTGGAAATTTGTGGATCCACGCAGATTCCAGAACTTTCCACCACAGAAATGTGGGGAAAATGTGTTTTTTTGACAATTTTTTATGTTTGCAAGGGATTCTGGGTAACAGAACCTGGTGGGAGGAAGTCAAGTCACCCCATCCTGGATTCCCCTGGGTGTCTAGTTTTCAAAAATGTATAGGTTTGCTAGGTTTCCCTAGGTGCCGGCAGAGGTAGGGTTCAAAAACTACAGCTAGGCACTTTGCCAAAAAAGGGTCATTTTTCACTGCGAAATTGAGGTGTGACCACGTTGCGTTTTGCGCTGTTTCCTGTCGCAGGCACTAGGCCGACCCACACAAGTGAGGTACCATTTTTCTCGTAAGACTTTGGGGAACGCGGGGTGGGTGGAAATTTGTGGATCCACGCAGATTCCAGAACTTTCCACCACAGAAATGTGGGGAAAATGTGTTTTTTTGACAATTTTTTATGTTTGCAAGGGATTCTGGGTAACAGAACCTGGTGGGAGGCAGTCCAGTCACCCCATCCTGGATTCCCCTGGGTGTCTAGTTTTCAAAAATGTATAGGTTTGCTAGGTTTCCCTAGGTGCCGGCAGAGGTAGGGTTCAAAAACTACAGCTAGGCACTTTGCAGAAAAAGGGTCATTTTTCACTGCGAAATTGAGGTGTGACCACGTTGCGTTTTGCGCCGTTTCCTGTCGCAGGCACTAGGCCGACCCACACAAGTGAGGTACCATTTTTCTCGTAAGACTTTGGGGAACGCGGGGTGGGTGGAAATTTGTGGATCCACGCAGATTCCAGAACTTTCCACCACAGAAATGTGGGGAAAATGTGTTTATTTTGACAATTTTTTATGTTTGCAAGGGATTCTGGGTAACAGAACCTGGTGGGAGACAGTCAAGTCACCCCATCCTGGATTCCCCTGGGTGTCTAGTTTTCAAAAATGTATAGGTTTGCTAGGTTTCCCTAGGTGCCGGCAGAGGTAGGGTTAAAAAACTACAGCTAGGCACTTTGCCAAAAAAGGGTCATTTTTCACTGCGAAATTGAGGTGTGACCACGTTGCGTTTTGCGCCGTTTCCTGTCGCAGGCACTAGGCCGACCCACACAAGTGAGGTACCATTTTTCTCGTAAGCCTTTGGGGAACGTGGGGTGGGTGGAAATTTGTGGATCCACGCAGATTCCAGAACTTTCCACCACAGAAATGTGGGGAAAATGTGTTTTTTTGATAATTGTTTATGTTTGCAAGGGATTCTGGGTAACAGAACCTGGTGGGAGGCAGTCAAGTGACCCCATCCTGGATTCCCTGGGTGTCTAGTTTTCAAAAATGTATAGGTTTGCTAGGTTTCCCTAGGTGCCGGCAGAGGTAGGGTTAAAAAACTACAGCTAGGCACTTTGCCAAAAAGGGTCATTTTTCACTGCGAAATTGAGGTGTGACCACGTTGCGTTTTGCGCCGTTTCCTGTCGCAGGCACTAGGCCGACCCACACAAGTGAGGTACCATTTTTCTCGTAAGACTTTGAGGAACGCGGGGTGGGTGGAAATTTGTGGATCCACGCAGATTCCAGAACTTTCCACCACAGAAATGTGGGGAAAATGTGTTTTTTTGACAACTTTTTATGTTTGCAAGGGATTCTGGGTAACAGAACCTGGTGGGAGGCAGTCCAGTCACCCCATCCTGGATTCCCCTGGGTGTCTAGTTTTCAAAAATGTATAGGTTTGCTAGGTTTCCCTAGGTGCCGGCAGAGGTAGGGTTCAAAAACTACAGCTAGGCACTTTGCCAAAAAAAGGTCATTTTTCACTGCGAAATTGAGGTGTGACCACGTTGCGTTTTGCGCTGTTTCCTGTCGCAGGCACTAGGCCGACCCACACAAGTGAGGTACCATTTTTCTCGTAAGACTTTGGGGAACGCGGGGTGGGTGGAAATTTGTGGATCCACGCAGATTCCAGAACTTTCCACCACAGAAATGTGGGGAAAATGTGGTTTTTTGACAATTTTTATGTTTGCAAGGGATTCTCGGTAACAGAACCTGGTGGGAGGCAGTCCAGTCACCCCATCCTGGATTCCCCTGGGTGTCTAGTTTTCAAAAATGTATAGGTTTGCTAGGTTTCCCTAGGTGCCGGCAGAGGTAGGGTTCAAAAACTACAGCTAGGCACTTTGCCAAAAAAAGGTCATTTTTCACTGCGAAATTGAGGTGTGACCACGTTGCGTTTTGCGCCGTTTCCTGTCGCAGGCACTAGGCCGACCCACACAAGTGAGGTACCATTTTTCTCGTAAGACTTTGGGGAACGCGGGGTGGGTGGAAATTTGTGGATCCACGCAGATTCCAGAACTTTCCACCACAGAAATGTGGGGAAAATGTGTTTATTTTGACAATTTTTTATGTTTGCAAGGGATTCTGGGTAACAGAACCTGGTGGGAGACAGTCAAGTCACCCCATCCTGGATTCCCCTGGGTGTCTAGTTTTCAAAAATGTATAGGTTTGCTAGGTTTCCCTAGGTGCCGGCAGAGGTAGGGTTAAAAAACTACAGCTAGGCACTTTGCCAAAAAAGGGTCATTTTTCACTGCGAAATTGAGGTGTGACCACGTTGCGTTTTGCGCCGTTTCCTGTCGCAGGCACTAGGCCGACCCACACAAGTGAGGTACCATTTTTCTCGTAAGACTTTGGGGAACGCGGGGTGGGTGGAAATTTGTGGATCCACGCAGATTCCAGAACTTTCCACCACAGAAATGTGGGGAAAATGTGTTTTTTTGATAATTGTTTATGTTTGCAAGGGATTCTGGGTAACAGAACCTGGTGGGAGGCAGTCAAGTGACCCCATCCTGGATTCCCCTGGGTGTCTAGTTTTCAAAAATGTATAGGTTTGCTAGGTTTCCCTAGGTGCCGGCAGAGGTAGGGTTAAAAAACTACAGCTAGGCACTTTGCCAAAAAAGGGTCATTTTTCACTGCGAAATTGAGGTGTGACCACGTTGCGTTTTGCGCCGTTTCCTGTTGCAGGCACTAGGCCGACCCACACAAGTGAGGTACCATTTTTCTCGTAAGACTTTGGGAACGCAGGGTGGGTGGAAATTTGTGGATCCACGCAGATTCCAGAACTTTCCACCACAGAAATGTGGGGAAAATGTGTTTTTTGACAATTTTTATGTTTGCAAGGGATTCTGGGTAACAGAACCTGGTGGGAGGCAGTCAAGTCACCCCATCCTGGATTCCCCTGGGTGTCTAGTTTTCAAAAATGTATAGGTTTGCTAGGTTTCCCTAGGTGCCGGCAGAGGTAGGGTTAAAAACTACAGGTAGGCACTTTGCCAAAAAAGGGTCATTTTTCACTGCAAAATTGAGGTGTGACCACGTTGCGTTTTGTGCCGTTTCCTGTCGCAGGCACTAGGCCGACCCACACAAGTGAGGTACCATTTTTCTCGTAAGACTTTGGGGAACGCGGGGTGGGTGGAAATTTGTGGATCCACGCATATTCCAGAACTTTCCACCACAGAAATGAGGGGAAAATGTGTTTTTTTTGACAATTTTTTATGTTTGCAAGGGATTCTGGGTAACAGAACCTGGTGGGAGGCAGTCCAGTCACCCCATCCTGGATTCCCCTGGGTGTCTAGTTTTCAAAAATGTATAGGTTTGCTAGGTTTCCCTAGGTGCCGGCAGAGGTAGGGTTAAAAAACTACAACTAGGCACTTTGCCAAAAAAGGGTCATTTTTCACTGCGAAATTGAGGTGTGACCACGTTGCGTTTTGCGCCGTTTCCTGTCGCAGGCACTAGGCCGACCCACACAAGTGAGGTACCATTTTTCTCGTAAGACTTTGGGGAACGCGGGGTGGGTGGAAATTTGTGGATCCACGCAGATTCCAGAACTTTCCACCACAGAAATGTGGGGAAAATGTGGTTTTTTGACAATTTTTTATGTTTGCAAGGGATTCTGGGTAATAGAACCTGGTGGGAGGCAGTCAAGTCACCCCATCCTGGATTCCCTGGGTGTATAGTTTTCAAAAATGTATAGGTTTGCTAGGTTTCCCTAGGTGCCGGCAGAGGTAGGGTTCAAAAACTACAGCTAGGCACTTTGCAAAAAAAAGGTCATTTTTCACTGCAAAATTGAGGTGTGACCACGTTGCGTTTTGCGCTGTTTCCTGTCGCAGGCACTAGGCCGACCCACACAAGTGAGGTACCATTTTTCTCGTAAGACTTTGGGGAACGCGGGGTGGGTGGAAATTTGTGGATCCACGCAGATTCCAGAACTTTCCACCACAGAAATGTGGGGAAAATGTGGTTTTTTGACAATTTTTTATGTTTGCAAGGGATTCTGGGTAACAGGACCTGGTGGGAGGCAGTCCAGTCACCCCATCCTGGATTCCCCTGGGTGTCTAGTTTTCAAAAATGTATAGGTTTGCTAGGTTTCCCTAGGTGCCGGCAGAGGTAGGGTTAAAAACTACAGCTAGGCACTTTGCCAAAAAGGGTCATTTTTCACTGCGAAATTGAGGTGTGACCACGTTGCGTTTTGCGCCGTTTCCTGTCGCAGGCACTAGGCCGACTGTAGGAGAGTAGGATCTGCCTCTTATGTTGCCCCCACTTTTTTTCTGATGTTAGCACTGGTTTCTGACTATAGTCTGGCTGGGTCCCTGCCAATCAGGGCCCCAGCCTCTCTGTTCTCTCTAAATGACATGGAGTGCACTCTAGGTGCACTAGTGATTGGATACTGTGGTGCCTTATGAGTCCCTAGTATATGGTACCTTAGGTGCCAAGGGCATAGGTACTTCACAGGCCTACCAGGGGCTGCTGCATGTGTTATGCCACCCCTGGGAAGCAGTCTAAATCTGACACCACAGGCCTGCTACTGCAGCCTGGGTGAGGTGGTGCTAGCACCCCTCACTGAGATATAGGTTTCCTATATCTCTCCAGCACACACGTATACACCTATCAGTCACCCCTAAGGCAGGCCCTATCAATCCTGAGGGCAGGGTGCTTGGCTTCTATGTGAGGGGGTGCCTCTGCCTGAGCAGGGCCCCTCTGCAGCTCTCAGAGTCTATTCTCTGGTGCTGTTTGTGGATGCGGTTAAACCATATACTCTTAAGTGCATTATATCCTCGCGGTAAATGCTAACTTTGGAATGGCTGCATCAAAACATGTCGTGTTTGGTGTCAAACATCTTGGAATACTACCCCCCCGCCAATCTTGGCGGCGGAGGTAGCATTCCACCCTTCTAGAGGGATAAGACATGTACCTGCTGTGGAAACGCGGTAGAATCCTAAAGAGCCCCGGCATCACAAAATGGATGCCACCAGTCACAGACACTGGGCTGCCCTCCTGCTGATGACCGAAACTCGCAGTGGAGGAAGCCCAACAATAGGCATCCTGTCACAGGGAGGTGTAACCACCTCCCAGACAGGGTTTAGTGTATTGGGGCTGGGTGGGTGCACTCTTAGAGTGCTTTGAAGTCCTGCACTGGGGAGCAGAAGGCTCCTCTGTGCATATGCCAGTTCAAACCAGCTCAGGGGCTACCTGCCCCTGCTCTGGCGTGAAACTGGACAAAGGGAAGTGGGTGTAGCCACCCCTCCCATGACCCTCCCATAGGTGGGGTCATAGAGCTAGTCCATCCCCTCTTTTTAGTATAAGAGGGGGAACCTTGCCATTGCAAAGCAGATAACCCCTGGACGACGCTCTACAGAAGAATCCTGGCCCTTCGACGTTCCACTACCTTTGGAAGACAGAAGAATCTCCCTTGGAGTCAAGGAGTGACTCCCCTGCTTGGCAGGCACCAAAAACGACAACGACGGTCGCAAACTACGCCGCTCCCGCCGGAGTCCGAAGTCCCTGCAGCCCAAGAAGTGGATTTCCTGACTTCTCCAAGGCCATCGTGAGTCCCCAGCGAAGCTGAGGCAAGTGTACCCCACGAGTGACGAGGAACCGCGACCCCTGGGTACCGTGCACTATTGTCGAGTGCAACCCCTTCACAACGTTCCACGAACTTGTGCTTTGGACCACGTATGGTCCCGACCTCCAGCAGGAATCCCTCCGAAGATCAGAGGCCTACACCGTCCCGAGTGACCGTGGGCCCCTGTTGAGTGATTCCGTCCGAGGTGTCTTCACGATCCCTTGCCAGCCGGCTCGTGGGTCCCCAGAAGACTTCTTAAAGAAACCAAAGGGCTCCCCTGGTTGCTCCAGGCCTGCCCTGACTTACCCTTGCTGGGTGAGTCCCTCAGACCTTGCTGGTCTGCGCCATCGACTTTTCTTCATCTCCCCGAGACTTGCTGCTGCCAAGGCTTGTTGGCTCCAATCGAGTTGCCGACACCGCAGTCAGCTGCAGACGTCAAGGGACCCACCGAATCCAGCTCCTGGTCGTCGTCGACACCTCCTGGACCACGTGGCTGAAGAGTCAAGGCACCCGCAACCGACCTGAATCAACCGACGACGGTGGGCATCCATCTTCCTTGCCCCGGGTCACTGCCAAGTGACTTTGAACACTGTCCCCTCTGCTTTCAGGTCATCCTTCTTCAGAATCCAGGCTTGGATTCCACCGGACACTTCTTCAGCTCCCGCAAGCAGCAAGTCTTCTTTGTTCGCCATTGAAAACGACGCCGCAACCCGACACCAAAGGACACCTATGCACCCGGCTTCCCTGGGTGAGGTAACTCCAGCACTACGGTGCTCCTGTGGGTGTGGGCCCTAGAACTACTTACCCTGTAAGTGACTTGCTTGTAGGTTCTCCCGAAGTATCCTAAAACTCTTTATTTCCAACCGCGACTTGCCCCATTGAAGTTAACGGCGATCCGCGCCTGTGTATCCACACTGCACGCGTCCCCCGTGGGTCCTTTACTTACCTGCCTTGGGTGGTTTCGTGAGGCCCCTGCACTTCTGAAGGCCCTAGGCCTTGTCTCCCTGCAAGTCGTTGTCCCTAAGTCTCTTACTTAGTATATGGTCTGGTACGCCCCTAGGGCCCCAGCCATATTTTGTGCTTAACTTATTGTGAAACGTTGATTTGTGCATATGTTTGTCTTCTAATCTCATAAAGAGATTAGTAGAGAGTTATTTAGAAATAAATACATATATATTTGATATATATACCTGTGTGGTGTCTTTTCATTTGGTGATTCAAGAGATTATATGGTAAAACAAGCTGCTTTACATTCCTCCGAGACTTAGCCTGAAGGCTGCTCTCCACAGCTACCACTAGGATAGCTTTCTTTAAAAGGTTGTCTTAAACCTATCTACCATAAGAGTCGATTTGCCCTGGTGCAAGGTGTCCACTTTAATTAGTGAACAGCATATACCAGGCCAACTTCTCACATTGGTGGGCAGCGTGTGGGATTCCAGCTTGCCATTGTTTTACCAGAAAATCTCTATTTGAATTATTAACTGAAAACCATTATAGGTACTCAAGGTACATATAAAGTCAAGCTTAGTATCAATAAGTTCTACTGAACTTAGAGCTGTGTGCCAAGGGATAGCACACCCTTTCCACAGCTCAAGCTAGGATCAGTAGGCCACAAACTAGTGTAGGTAGTACAACACTGCACAACACTAGAATGTCCTTAAAGGGTGGACCCAGTGGATCCACTCAGCCTCAGTATAAGGACATGGCTTTCTCTGACTTGAGAGCCATGTGTGTTGACAGACACCTGAGACTAGGACAGAGTCCCTCAACACTACACCTGATAGATCTGCTGACAGCAGATGACCTTAGATTGGCTCTAGGAGCTAAAGGGTCTGAATCAGTGGGTGGGTCAGTCATAGTATCTGGGTCAGATGATGAAAATCAGAATGACCAAGATTCTGTGATTGAAGGGCCAGGCTCCAAGGGGCCTGAAAAGGACAGAGGAATTCTCCCTAAGAGAACTGACAGAGAGGAGGAGAGGCACAGATCCCCTTCCAGGGAATCTGACCACTCTTATCACTCTGGCAGAGAATTTGTCCAGCAGAGGAGCTCATACTTTTCCTTAAGAGAGACCTCCTCTGAGAGAAGGTGCAAACTGCTCCAGTATGAGGAAGCCAGAGTGGCCCTCAGAACCAAGCAGTTGGCACTGGATAGGGAAGCCCTGGAGATCCAGAGAGCTTCTAGAAAGAGGGGTTAGAACCCCCTGGTGGCAGCAACAGTGTCCCTAGAGGCAGAGAATATATTCCTGACCATAGGAACCTGAGCAAGGTTGTTCCTCCCTACCAGAGTGGGGATGATATCCACAAGTGGATAACTGCTATGGAGAGGGCCTGTAGAGTACAGCAGGTCCCCCAAAAGCAGTGGGCAGCAATCTTGTGGATCTCCTTTTCAGATAAAGGAAGAGACAAGCTCCTCACTGTTAGAGAGGAGGATGCTGATGATTATGAGGTCCTGAAGAGTGCACTGATAGATGGGTTTGGCTTAACCACTGAGCAGTACAGGTTGAAGTTCAGAGATACCCAGAAGGCACAGACTCAGGACTGGACTGACTTTGTTGATTGTGCAACCAAGGCTCTAGAGGGTTGGCTGGTTGGCAGTAGGGTTACTGATTTCAAGGGATTGTATAATCTGATGATGAGAGAACAGATCCTAAATAATTGCCAGAACCAGTTGTTGCATCAGTACCTGGTGGACTCTGATCTGACCTCTCCCCAAGAATTGGGAAAGAAGGCAGACAAATGGGTCAGAACCAGGGTGAGGCAGAAAACCCAGAACCAAGGGGGTGACACTAAGAAGCAAGATCCTAAAGGCTCTGAGAAAGGTGGGGATAAGTCAAAAGACCAGAAGTCTTCACAAGGGCCCCAAAAATCTGCATCTGGTGGGGAGTCACAGTCCAACAAGGGAAAAGGCCAAAAGAAGCCCTGGTGCAAATTCTGTAAACAGAAAGGGCACTGGACTTCTGATTGTACCAAGTCCAAAGACCAAACCACCGCCACTCCTGCCCCTAAGGCAACTGTGCCCCCTAGCTCAGCTACTGGTGGAGGTGGTACTCAGAATAAGGGTGTAGTAGGGTTGACCCTGGGTTCTGAAGTGGATTCTGACCTAGTCAGAGTGACCACTCAGGCAATGCTGATTTGTGAGGGAAACATTGATATGTCCTTCCTAGTAAGCCCCAGTAATCTGGGCAAGTACAAACAGCAGCCTTTGATAAATGGCAAACAGGCTTTGGCATTTAGGGACACAGGTGCTAGTGTCACCATGGTGGCAGAGGACCTAGTGGACCCTGGACAGATCATCCTGGGTGGAATGTACCAGGTGACCAATGCAAGCAATGTCCAGACCAACCATAGTCTGGCAGTTGTGAATTTCTCCTGGGGAGGGGTAACTGGCCTCAAGAAGGTTGTAGTCAGTGCAGACCTCCCTGTAGAATGTCTATTGGGCAATGATCTAGAGACTTCAGCCTGGTCTGAAGTAGAGTTATGGACTCATGCTGAGATGTTGGGCATCCCTGCAGAGGTATTTGCTGTGACCAGGTCACAAGCAAGAATGCATGACACTGAACCAGCTCTGGATCCTGGAACAATGGACCAGATGCTTCCCAAGAGGAGGAGCAGTAGGGTAAAGGCAGTGCCTTCCCCTCTGTCTCAGATCAAGGATTCACTTCCAGAGGGAGGTGAAGCAGAACCTGAAGAAGGAACTGCCCCAGAGGGACTTGAACCTGACCAGGTTGAGTTCTTGGGGGCAGGGGGCCCTTCTAGGGAAGATCTGAGTAAGGAGCAACAGTGCTGCCCCTCTCTTGAACCCCTCAGACAGCAGGCTGCTGCTGAGGCTGCTGGGAGTGCTAGTGGGTCCCATAAAGTTTATTGGGATGAGGGACTCCTATATTCTGAGGGTAGAGACCCAGCCCCTGGAGCCACCAGGAGGTTGGTAATACCTCAGAAGTTTAGGGGTTCCTCTTGACCTTAGCACATGATATCCCTTTGGCAGGACACTTGGGCCAAAACAAGACCTGGGACAGGCTTGTTCCACATTTTCATTGGCCACATATGTCAGAGGACACAAAGGAGTTTTGTCGCTCCTGTGTCACTTGCCAAGCCAGTGGTAAGGCAGGTGGCACAACAAAGGCCTCCCTGATACCACTACCTGTGGTGGGGGTACCCTTTGAGAGGGTAGGGATTGACATTGTTGGTCCCCTTGACCCTCAGACAGCATCTGGGCACAGATTTATCCTGGTGGTAGTGGATCATGCCACCAGGTACCCAGAGGCAATTCCCCTGAGGACCACCACAGCCCCTGTGGTGGCAAGAGCCCTCATTGGAGTTTTCTCCAGAGTGGGTTTCCCAAAGGAGGTCATTTCTGACAGAGGTACCAACTTCATGTCAGGATATCTGAAAGCAATGTGGAAGGAGTGTGGTGTAACTTATAAGTTCACCACCCCTATCACCCACAATGCAATGGTTTAGTTGAACGCTTCAACAAAACCTTGAAAGGAATGATTAAGGGACTCCCAGAGAAGCTTAGGCGGAAATGGGACCTTCTTCTTCCTTGCCTGTTGTTTGCATACAGAGAGGTTCCACAGAAGGGGGTTGGTTACAGCCCATTTGAGCTTCTGTTTGGGCATCCTGTGAGAGGTCCACTATGTTTGGTAAAAGAGGGCTGGGAGTTACCTCTCAAGCCCCCAAACAAGATGTGATGGACTATGTACTTGGTCTCCGCTCCCGGATGGCAGAGTACATGAAAAAGGCAACCAAAAACCTGGAGGCCAGCCAAGAATTGCAAAAAGCTTGGCATGACCAAAAGGCTGTGCTGACTGTATACCAGCCAGGACAGAAAGTGTGGGTGTTGGAGCCTGTGGCCCCAGCCGCCCTTCAGGAGAAGTGGAGTGGCCCCCATACAATAGTTGAACAGAAGGGAGAAGTCACCTATCTGGTGAATCTTGGAACTCCCAGGAGCCCCCTAAGGGTGCTTCATGTCAACAGATTAAAGCCATATGTTGACAGGGCTGACATGGGCTTGCTCATGGCAACTGATGAGGACCAGGAGGAGGAGAGTGACCCTCTCCCTGACCTGCTCTCTCAGAACCCTGATGATGGGTCAGTAGATGGTGTTGCTTTGGCAAGCAGCCTCACTGACCATCAGCAAACTGAGTGCAGACAAGTTCTGCAACAGTTTAGACATATGTTTAGCCTGACCCCTAGTCAGACTACCTGGTGCACCCATGAGGTGGACACTGGGGACAGTCTGCCTGTCAAGAATAAAATCTACAGGCAACCTGACCATGTCAGGGACTGTACCAGGACTGAAGTCCAGAAAATGTTGGAGTTAGGCGTGATTGAGCCTTCAGATAGCCCTTGGGCTAGCCCAGTAGTCCTGGTACCCAAGCCTCATACCCAGGGTGGTAAGAAAGAAATGAGGTTTTGTGTAGACTACAGAGGCCTCAATGCAGTCACTAGGACTGATGCCTATCCCATACCAAGGGCAGATGAGCTGATTGATACTTTGGCCTCAGCCAAGTATCTAAGCACATTTGACCTAACAGCTGGCTACTGGCAAATCAGATTAGCTGATGATGCAAAAGCCAAAACAGCATTTTCGACCCCTGGTGGGCACTACCACTTTGTGGTGATGCCCTTTGGATTGAAAAATGCACCTGCCACTTTTCAGAGGTTGGTGAATAAAGTTCTGGCAGGGATGGAAACTTATTGCTCAGCTTATCTAGATGATATTGCTGTGTTTAGTTCCTCCTGGCAGGATCACCTGGTCCACCTCAGAAATGTTTTGGAGGCCCTGCAGAAAGCAGGCCTCACTATCAAGGCCACCAAGTGCCAGATAGGGCAGAGTCAGGTTGTGTACCTGGGCCACCTTGTAGGTGGAGGCCAGGTTCAGCCTTTACAGAGCAAAATCCAAACCATAATGGAATGGGTTGCTCCTACCACCCAGACACAGGTGAGAGCCTTCTTAGGCCTGACTGGGTACTATAGGAGGTTTGTCAAGGGATATGGATCTATAGTGACCCCCTTGAATGATCTTACCTCTAAGAAAATGCCAAAAAAGGTTCAGTGGACAGCTAGCTGTCAAAAGGCATTTGAAGACCTAAAGCAGGCCATGTGCACTGCCCCCATCTTACAGAGTCCAGACTACACCAAAAAGTTCATTGTCCAAACAGATGCTTCTGAGCTGGGTGTGGGAGCTGTACTGTCTCAACTGAATGATGAAGGTCAAGACCAGCCAGTAGCTTTTATTAGCAGAAGGCTGACCCCTAGAGAGAAACGTTGGTCAGCTATAGAGAGGGAGGCCTTTGCTGTGGTTTGGGCCCTGAAGAAGCTGAGGCCATACTTGTTTGGCACTCACTTCATAGTTCAGACTGACCACAAGCCCCTCCTATGGCTAAAACAGATGAAAGGTGAAAACCCAAAACTTTTGAGGTGGTCCATTTCCCTACAGGGGATGGACTATACAGTGGAACATAGGCCTGGGACCCAACATGCCAATGCAGATGGACTCTCAAGGTATTTCCACTTTGAACACGAAGACTCAACTGGTCAAGGTTAGTTTAGTGTCCCTACGTTTGGGGGGGTTGTGTAGGAGAGTAGGATCTGCCTCTTATGTTGCCCCCACTTTTTTTCTGATGTTAGCACTGGTTTCTGACTATAGTCTGGCTGGGTCCCTGCCAATCAGGGCCCCAGCCTCTCTGTTCTCTCTAAATGACATGGAGTGCACTCTAGGTGCACTAGTGATTGGATACTGTGGTGCCTTATGAGTCCCTAGTATATGGTACCTTAGGTGCCAAGGGCATAGGTACTTCACAGGCCTACCAGGGGCTGCAGCATGTGTTATGCCACACCTGGGAAGCAGTCTAAATCTGACACCACAGGCCTGCTACTGCAGCCTGGGTGAGGTGGTGCTAGCACCCCTCACTGAGATATAGGTTTCCTATATCTCTCCAGCACACACATATACACCTATCAGTCACCCCTAAGGCAGGCCCTATCAATCCTGAGGGCAGGGTGCTTGGCTTCTATGTGAGGGGGTGCCTCTGCCTGAGCAGGGCCCCTCTGCAGCTCTCAGAGTCTATTCTCTGGTGCTGTTTGTGGATGCGGTTAAACCATATACTCTTAAGTGCATTATATCCTCGCGGTAAATGCTAACTTTGGAATGGCTGCATCAAAACATGTCGTGTTTGGTGTCAAACATCTTGGAATACTACCCCCCGCCAATATTGGCGGCGGGGGTAGCATTCCACCCTTCTAGAGGGATAAGACATGTACCTGCTGTGGAAACGCGGTAGAATCCTAAAGAGCCCTGGCATCACAAAATGGATGCCACCAGACACAGACACTGGGCTGCCCTCCTGCTGATGACCGAAACTCGCAGTGGAGGAAGCCCAACAATAGGCATCCTGTCACAGGGAGGTGTAACCACCTCCCAGACAGGGTTTAGTGTATTGGGGCTGGGTGGGTGCACTCTTAGAGTGCTTTGAAGTCCTGCACTGGGGAGCAGAAGGCTCCTCTGTGCATATGCCAGTTCAAACCAGCTCAGGGGCTACCTGCCCCTGCTCTGGCGCGAAACTGGACAAAGGGAAGTGGGTGTAGCCACCCCTCCCATGACCCTCCCATAGGTGGGGTCATAGAGCTAGTCCATCCCCTCTTTTTAGTATAAGAGGGGGAACCTTGCCATTGCAAAGCAGATAACCCCTGGACGACGCTCTACAGAAGAATCCTGGCCCTTCGACGTTCCACTACCTTTGGAAGACAGAAGAATCTCCCTTGGAGTCAAGGAGTGACTCCCCTGCTTGGCAGGCACCAAAAACGACAACGATGGTCGCAAACTACGCCGCTCCCGCCGGAGTCCGAAGTCCCTGCAGCCCAAGAAGTGGATTTCCTGACTTCTCCAAGGCCATCGTGAGTCCCCAGCGAAGCTGAGGCAAGTGGACCCCACGAGTGACGAGGAACCGCGACCCCTGGGTACCGTGCACTATTGTCGAGTGCAACCCCTTCACAACGTTCCACGAACTTGTGCTTTGGACCACGTATGGTCCCGACCTCCAGCAGGAATCCCTCCGAAGATCAGAGGCCTACACCGTCCCGAGTGACCGTGGGCCCCTGTTGAGTGATTCCGCCCGAGGTGTCTTCGCGATCCCTTGCTAGCCGGCTCGTGGGTCCCCAGAAGACTTCTTAAAGAAACCAAAGGGCTCCCCTGGTTGCTCCAGGCCTGCCCTGACTTACCCTCGCTGGGTGAGTCCCTCAGACCTTGCTGGTCTGCGCCATCGACTTTTCTTCATCTCCCCGAGACTTGCTGCTGCCAAGGCTTGTTGGCTCCAATCGAGTTGCCGACACCGCAGTCAGCTGCAGACGTCAAGGGACCCACCGAATCCAGCTCCTGGTTGTCATCGACACCTCCTGGACCACGTGGCTGAAGAGTCAAGGCAACCGCAACCGACCTGAATCAACCGACGACGGTGGGCATCCATCTTCCTTGCCCCGGGTCACTGCCAAGTGACTTTGAACACTGTCCCCTCTGCTTTCAGGTCATCCTTCTTCAGAATCCAGGCTTGGATTCCACCGGACACTTCTTCAGCTCCCGCAAGCAGCAAGTCTTCTTTGTTCGCCATTGAAAACGACGCAGCAACCCGACACCAAAGGACACCTATGCACCCGGCTTCCCTGGGTGAGGTAACTCCAGCACTACGGTGCTCCTGTGGGTGTGGGCCCTAGAACTACTTACCCTGTAAGTGACTTGCTTGTAGGTTCTCCCGAAGTATCCTAAAACTCTTTATTTCCAACCGCGACTTGCCCCATTGAAGTTAACGGCGATCCGCGCCTGTGTATCCACACTGCACGCGTCCCCCGTGGGTCCTTTACTTACCTGCCTTGGGTGGTTTCGTGAGGCCCCTGCACTTCTGAAGGCCCTAGGCCTTGTCTCCCTGCAAGTCGTTGTCCCTAAGTCTCTTACTTAGTATATGGTCTGGTACGCCCCTAGGGCCCCAGCCATATTTTGTGCTTAACTTATTGTGAAACGTTGATTTGTGCATATGTTTGTCTTCTAATCTCATAAAGAGATTAGTAGAGAGTTATTTAGAAATAAATACATATATATTTGATATATATACCTGTGTGGTGTCTTTTCATTTGGTGATTCAAGAGATTATATGGTAAAACAAGCTGCTTTACATTCCTCCGAGACTGAGCCTGAAGGCTGCTCTCCACAGCTACCACTAGGATAGCTTTCTTTAAAAGGTTGTCTTAAACCTATCTACCATAAGAGTCGATTTGCCCTGGTGCAAGGTGTCCACTTTAATTAGTGAACAGCATATACCAGGCCAACTTCTCACACCGACCCACACAAGTGAGGTACCATTTTTCTCGTAAGACTTTGGGGAACGCGGGGTGGGTGGAAATTTGTGGATCCACGCAGATTCCAGAACTTTCCACCACAGAAATGTGGGGAAAATGTGTTTTTTGGACAATTTTATATGTTTGCAAGGGATTCTGGGTAACAGAACCTGGTGGGAGGCAGTCAAGTCACCCCATCCTGGATTCCCCTGGTTGTCTAGTTTTCAAAAATGTATAGGTTTGCTAGGTTTCCCTAGGTGCCGGCAGAGGTAGGGTTCAAAAACTACAGCTAGGCACTTTGCAAAAAAAGGGTCATTTTTCACTGCGAAATTGAGGTGTGACCACGTTGCGTTTTGCGCCGTTTCCTGTCGCAGGCACTAGGCCGACCCACACAAGTGAGGTACCATTTTTCTCGTAAGACTTTGGGGAACGCGGGGTGGGTGGAAATTTGTGGATCCACGCAGATTCCAGAACTTTCCACCACAGAAATGTGGGGAAAATGTGTTTTTTGGACAATTTTTTATGTTTGCAAGGGATTCTGGGTAACAGAACCTGGTGGGAGGCAGTCAGGTCACCCCATCCTGGATTCCCCTGGTTGTCTAGTTTTCAAAAATGTATAGGTTTGGTAGGTTTCCCTAGGTGCCGGCAGAGCTAGGGTTCACAAACTACAGCTAGGCACTTTGCCAAAAAAGGGTCATTTTTCACTGCGAAATTGAGATGTGACCATGTTGCGTTTTGCGCCATTTCCTGTCGCGGGCACTAGGCCGACCCACACAAGTGAGGTACCATTTTTCTCAGAAGACTTTGGGGAACGCGGGGTGGGTGGAAATTTGTGGATCCACGCAGATTCCAGAACTTTCCACCACAGAAATGTGGGGAAAATGTGTTTTTTTTGATAATTCTTTAGGTTTGCAAGGGATTCTGGGTAACAGAACCTGGTGGGAGGCAGTCCAGTCACCCCATCCTGGATTCCCCTGGGTGTCTAGTTTTCAAAAATGTATAGGTTTGCTAGGTTTCCCTAGGTGCCGGCAGAGCTAGGGTTCAAAAACTACAGCTAGGCACTTTGCCAAAAAAGGGTCATTTTTCACTGCGAAATTGAGGTGTGACCACGTTGCGTTTTGCGCAGTTTCCTGTCGCAGGCACTAGGCCGACCCACACAAGTGAGGTACCATTTTTCTCGTAACACTTTGGGGAACGCGGGGTGGGTGGAAATTTGTGGATCCACGCAGATTCCAGAACTTTCCACCACAGAAATGTGGGGAAAATGTGATTTTTTGACAATTTTTTATGTTTGCAAGGGATTCTGGGTAACAGAACCTGGTGGGAGGCAGTCAAGTCACCCCATCCTGGATTCCCCTGGGTGTCTAGTTTTCAAAAATGTATAGGTTTGCTAGGTTTCCCTAGGTGCCGGCAGAGCTAGGGTTCAAAAACTACAGCTAGGCACTTTGCCAAAAAAGGGTCATTTTTCACTGCGAAATTGAGGTGTGACCACGTTGCGTTTTGCGCCGTTTCCTGTCGCAGGCACTAGGCCGACCCACACAAGTGAGGTACCATTTTTCTCGTAAGACTTTGGGGAACGCGGGGTGGGTGGAAATTTGTGGATCCACGCAGATTCCAGAACTTTCCACCACAGAAATGTGGGGAAAATGTGGTTTTTTTTACAATTTTTTATGTTTGCAAGGGATTCTGGGTAACAGAACCTGGTGGGAGGCAGTCAAGTCACCCCATCCTGGATTTCCCTGGGTGTCTAGTTTTCAAAAATGTATAGGTTTGCTAGGTTTCCCTAGGTGCCGGCAGAGCTAGGGTTCAAAAACTACACCTAGGCACTTTGCAAAAAAAGGATAATTTTTCATTGTGAAAATGTGGTACGTCCACGTTGCATTTTGAGCCATTTCCTGTTGTGGGCACAAGGGCTACCCACACAAGTGAGGTACCATTTTTATCGGGAGACTTAGGGTAACACAGAATTGTAGAGCAACTGTTATTACCTATTGACTTTCGATGCATTTCTGCCTTCCAAATGAAAGACAATGTGTAAAAAATAAGTCATTTTGAAAAATGACCTATAATTCTCATGCTAGTATGGGTACTCCCAATTTCGGAAATGTGCAAATATCTACTGTTTCTAAAATCTACATTTTGTTCCCATTTCAGAAATACATAGGTGTCTTTCATAACAATTTTTCCATGTATACATTTTCCCAAAATAATTGCTATATACCCGGTACTTAAAAAAAATCATTGCAAGATGTTGCTCAATTATTGGCTCTGGGTTCGTCGGGTTCTTGGTGAACCTACAAGTCCTATATATCCCCACAACCAGAAAGGTCCAGCGGATATAACGGTATATTGCCTTCAAATAGCTGTCATAATTAGAAGAAGTTACAGGTGAAAACGTTGACACAAATGGCTGTTTTTTTCAACTAATTTTCAATTTTTCCTTTATTTAACTGTTAGTTTCTATAAGGAAAACTTTAAGGATCTACACAAATGACCCCTTGCTGAATTCAGAATTTTGTCTACTTTTCAGAAATGTATGGCTTTCCAGGATCCATTATTGGTTTCATACCCATTTCTACCATTAACTGGAAGGAGGTTGAAAGCACAAAAAATAGCAAAAATAGGCTATGTCCCAGAAAAATGCCAAAACTGTGTAAAAAAGTTGGTTTTCTGACAAAAGTCTGCTTGTCCTTGAAAGCTGGGAAGATGGTGATTTCATCCCCACAACCCCTTTTTGATGCCATTTGCAGGGAAAAATCAAGACGCTTTCATCTGTAGCCCTTTTTCGCATTTTTCCAAAAAAAAACAAAATTTAGCTGTATTTTGACTAATTTCTGGGTCCCCTCCAGGGGAATCCACAAACCCTGGGTACCTTTACAATCCCCATGATGTTAGAAAAAAAGGACGCAAATTTGGCATGGATACCTTATGTGGTCAAAATGTTACAGGGGCCTAAGCGCGCACTACCCCAAATAGCCAAAAAAAGGCTTAGCACAGGAGGGGAAAAGGCCTAGCAGCGAAGGGGTTAAGGCTGACCGGAATGGAGCGTGGGTCTGATACAAGGACCAGGATCAAACCAGTGTCAAAAAGTTACCTTTGCACTTAGAAACTTTATGGGCATTGACAGCCTTCAGTCGAGGGAAGGAACTTGACATCAACAGATTTCAGCATTGGGATGCAGTGGCGGTGAAGCAATTGTTTTAGGTAAGAAAATCTCCAAGTGGGAAAAGTTCAACTTTCTGATCTTGGAGGTCTTCAGTGTCGAACAGATCCTCTTTTGACAGCTGCGCTAGTGGTGCTGTCTATGTTAGAATTAGAAACTGTTCCAGAACTCAGATTTCCTCAGTGGGGCCGAGGCTATTGGCTGGAGGCGATGAGGGCTCAGCGTCAATGGATTCCAGCATCTAGAAAAAAATATAATAGGAGCTGCGGCAAGGTCGGATCCAGCAGCGATGCACCCTCGTCGGGTTGGCTGCTTAGGTTGGTCCCGGGCTCTTGATGGTTCTCCAAGAAAAATGTTAGCAACAAGTTTCTAAGTCTCAGGTTTTAGAGTGAGGCAGGAGTAGTACATTTTGACACCAGCCAAGGGTACATGACCTATGGCACAGCATTCACTCTAGCAGAGGACAGCAGCAGGGTCCGGGGCAGATCCAGTTGTTATTGGTAGCTGGGAATGCAGGTCAACATCCTCTAGAAGCTTGCTGTATCCCTGTAGCTCAAACAAGAGGTCAGACTTATGACTCTTTCAGTCCCTTCTGGGCTCCAGGGTACAAGGAAAGTAGGTCCAGTCTTCTCAAGTCTTCAGATCGCAGGGCAGTCCTCTTCTCAATCTTCCTCAGGTCCACCAGTGTTCTCACTAGGGTACTAGGAAGGGCACATTTATGCCTATTGGCAGCCTATGGGTGGGGGCAAATCCTAGCTCCCTGGTGTGACCCTATCAAATTTACAGCACGTCCTGTGTGTTTTCCTGTACACTATCCCACAATGCCCCCTCTCCCCAAATCTAACATAGACAAACATTTCTTCCCCTAGTCAGAGCTCCCTGTGCCCATCCATCTGTGTGGCTATGAACATGGGCAACCCCTCCCCTGTGGTCATTCTAAAACAGTTAGCTCCCTCTGCCAAAGGGTTTGGTACTAGCCTGGCTAGAAGGCCAATAGAGGGGCAAGCCTAAGTGTGAACCACATCTGCCTGTGACAGAGTGGCCTCATTTGAATACAGTCCCATATTGGCAAGAGAACGACAACTCCTTTCCACCACCAGGGCCTTTTGTACCTGTCATGGGAACAATTCACACCTCACTAGAGGGGAACCAACAGCTAATAGGTGACAGTTTTAATATTTGCAAAAAGGATGTATACACTTTAGGGAGGGAAAATGTTATTGTTCTAAAATACCTTTTGCGATAGTTAGATACAACTTGATTTTACCATTAAATTGCATTTTGTCTAACTACTAATAAGAGCTCTTAAGTATTTTTGTAGCTGTTACCAAGCAAATGTAGCATTAAAAGGTGTAATCGCTCTTTCTCAATGGAAGCCGCCAGCCTTGCCAGAGTGAAAATAGCTTTGAGGCTTTTTCACTGTAAGGACATGTGAAACCATAAACTTTTACATGTCCTGCTTTTAAATACCATGAACCATGCCTTCATGGGCACTAAGGCCTACCTTAGGGGTGATTGCTTACTATTAAAAGAAATGTTCAGGCCTGTCAAAAGGGTTTATTTGGACAGGTCAAATCAGCAGTTTAAAAACTAATCTGCAAGGCTACAATGGTAAACCTTGGGTCCAATATCCTATGTCATGGCAGTAGGAGTTGCTCGATGTGTGCTGCAGCCCACTGGTGACATTTAACTTACAGGTCCTAGATGCCTTATAGATAAGTTAAATGTGCCAATCAGGCGTATACCAATTTCCTCATGCTTAAAGAGGGAGCACAAACACTTCAGAACCGGTTAGCAGGGGTAAAGTGTAAAGAGTTCTATGGCTAACAAAAACAGTCCAGGCATAAATCTGGAGGAATAGCACACAAAGATGGTAATTTCCAATACTTCCCTTCTTCTGATGGCTTTCCTTTCTGTTCATGTGTATGTCCCACCTACACGCGTTTATCTGTTTCTCTATCTGCCACAATAGACATCATTACTCTCAGGTGTGCTGATGTGTTTGTTTCATTAGTGCAGACTTTAGGTAGAATCTGTGAAGTCCCCTGCTTGAAGTGGAAGTAAAATTCAAACACGATCATGTTTGGGGGAAACTGGACAACACGGAGGTAAGGAGGTAACTGGAACGGGTGTCGGAGGGAACACGGTTGAGTTGCTGATTGCCGACTGTGTTGGTTGGTTGATCCCTGCGGCATCGCGGTTGTGAGCAATAATTGAACTGCACATGCGTAGTCCCTATCACAAGTGGAAGTGGCAGCAATATGTGCGTTTGCATGGTAAGAATAACCATTGAAATTGACGGAGAGTTGGTTACCGAGTATGAACAGGAATTTACTGCTTGAGGAAATAAGGAATAAATGAACGGCGGTCTGATGTATAATGGACTGAATGCATAGAGGGACACAAAGAGTGTCAACACAAGCATTTGAAGGTCTTAGAGAAACAGTATCAGCCACATTTATTAAGCAGGACTATGACAAATTAAAACACTGAATATGACCTTAAAGACAATATCAAGGAATACTCATGGGCTGAAATGAAGGCAAGAGAAGCAAAGTGGAGAGTGGCGGCAGAACAAACCTTTCAGGAGACCTCCAATGTTGTGGGGGATGAGAGTGGAGCCAATGTTATGAATAAGATAACGACCCAATTGATAAAGGAATTGGAGAGAGCAAGACCTGTGAAAGTGAAACAGTGGTGAGAGATGACTTCTCTCACAAGATACCTAGAGTGTTAAAGGATCCCAAGAGGATTGAGAATCATACTATTACCGACTTATGAGTATATGGACGACGATCTAACGGAAGAGTGGTATGAGAATGAGAGGACTGTTCAGTGAAATTAATGAGAACTCTTATTAAACCTGCTGAAAGGAAAATGACTATACAAACTACTAAGATTGAAGTTATAAATAAGGAGCTGGACAAATATAAGGATGATTCAACTGTGAAGGATCATATTGGTGAAATGGAAAAATCATTACAGCAATATGATGAGGAAATCATGGAGCGCAAAGCAAGAAAATTCACTAGGGCAGGCTGGATTATCAGTATGGTCGTGTGTATACTTTTGCAAGAAAATTTGACAGTCTAAGGGCAAAGGAGAAAATGGGACCCCAGTTTAAAAACAATCAAATGAGAGTGAATTGAGTTCTGAATCTGGATCAAGTGCAGATGAAACCTCAAGTGATAAAGTAGATTTTCACAGGGAATTGCGGTTATTGAGAATGACCACGTGGCAAGGAGCACGGGGTAAACCGCAACAGAATTATGAAAAATGAATTGTAGAACTAGAAGAGGCAAACGGAAGAGAGCCAGGGAAGAACAAAGCTCACAAACAGAATCAGTAGATATGGATATGAATGAGAAGCCTCTTATAGTGAACATCTTGTCAGTCAAGGTAAATGCTAATCAGAAAAGGTTACTGAATTTGGGCTTGACTTTTTGTCCATCGACAAGACCTGATTTCACCGACTCGAGGATAGAGTTATACAAGTACATTAGGAAATTGAAACTCCACAAATATCACCATATGAAATAGAAGAAAAACTGTAATGATGATAAAGCACAGAGACAACTCTCTTCTTTTAAAATTGCAGATGTCCCCAATCTTCTTGACATACGTGGATTAGACACTTGTGGGATAATGTGTTCCTCACAAACGACTCAGAACGGTGGATTAAACACTATTGGGATCATAAGAGAAATGCCATGTGGCAGTACCTTGAGGGACATGGGTTTGGAAAACAAACCACCAAGTTGGAAGTAATGTGAAACAGCGCAGTAGGTTTTGCCCTCAGTTGCCAGCTGGTAACTGTATTGACCTGTTCCAGGAGTTAGTAACAGTAGATCTAACCGAGCTATTTTACCTCTAAGGATTGGCAGCATATCAATGACTTGAAAATCAACACTTCATTGATCATAAAGCCCTCTGACAAAGGGGGAAACATCGTCCTAATGGATCATCATACTTATGTTTTAGAAGTCAGGAGACAATTGAACAATACGGCATACTACAATTGTCTTACTGGAAATCCTTTGAAGGCGTTGGAGGAAGAATATCATTTAAAGTTAAAGTTTTGGCATGACTCGAATCTCCTGGATTGGGATGAATTACAATACTGAAAAGTGGCAAATTCAAAGATCATATATCTCTTACCAAAAATACATAAGTGTACAACGAATCCACCAGGGAGGCCCATAGTCATCTCTGTCAGCTCCCTATTAGAGAACAGCTCTAGGTATCTGGATCTGTTTCTGCAGGCATACGTAATAAGTTGACCATCTTACTTAAAGGACAGTACTGACATTTTGAGGAGATAAGATCAAATCCCTTGGAAACAGGGATATATAAGGTCGTCTCCTTATATACATCAATTGAGCATGAGAAAGGCATCTTGGCATGTGAATACTTTTGAGATATCATCCCTTAGAATGTTATGACAATACACGGATGCTGTTGGAAATGTTGAACTATTGTCTCACCTCATAATGTCTTCATCTTTGATGGCAAGCACTACTTGCAGCAACAGGGTACGGAGATGGGCACCTCCTCTGCCCCCGAATACGTAAATCTGTTTATGGGGTGGTGGGAGAAGGAGGTGGCCTGGGCCCAAGAGAATGATATCTTTACTGGGAAGGTCACTATGTGGACTCGATTCATACATGATTTGTTCATTCTATGGGAGGGTAGTGAGAGTGAACTAGATACCCACCTACAAATATTGAACAACAATGAATTGAATCTACAATTTACAAGTACCCAAAGTCGCTTCCACTGTGATTTTTTAGATGTGGCTTTGGAGGTCGAGAATGATATACTCACCACAAGGATTCATAGAAAACCAACAGCGACTAACTCTTTGTTACATGCCAACAGTGGACACCCGAATGCTTTGAAGTGGAGCATTCCCTACAGCCAAATGCTTAGAGCCAAGTGGGTGTGCTCAACAGAGGAGTTATTCAAGAAAGAGATGAGTAACATGGTTCAATGTTTCTGAAAAAGGGGATACCCAAAAAGTGTCCTGGATGATGTCACAAGAAGAGTCAGTGAAAGGACAAGAGACCAACTATTATATTCACGGAATGACAATTCAAAACATCAATGTCACAAAATAAAAATAATATTTCTGGAGCATAATGCTGCACAGATGAACATCAAGGAGATTCTCATCAAAAATTGCCAGGTTCTAAAAAGAGGTGAACATTTAGCAGACATTGTGCATATGGGTCTGCGGATAACTTCCAAAAAAGTGAAATCTTTGGGAGACATTCTGACCTCTAGTTACTACTATCCAATGAAAGAATTAAAGAATTGGTTATCAGCTAATGTGGGAGGTTTTGTGAAATGTAACTCTTGTAAGGCATGCAAATATGGGTCAAATTGTAGGAGTTATTGGACATTTGAGGGACGTGAAGTTAAAATTGGTGATCGTATCACTTGCAGTACAGACCATGTGATCCACGCCCTCAAATGTGGCTGCGATAAACTATATGTGGGTACCACCATAATTAAATTGAAGTTGAGAATATTGCAACACATACGAGCCATAAAGAATGGTGATAAAAGTTAGCCAATGGCTTGTCACTTTGAGCAATTCCACAATCGATCATTATCAGCTTTCAGCTATTGTGGAATTAAGCATGTCAAAGCTCACCCAAGTGGAGGAGATTGAGTAAAAGAACTAAGGAAACAGGAATCTCGACTGATACTGTCAATAGGAACAGAGATATCATGGGATCACAATGCTGATGCTGAACTATATGTGCACTTGTGATTTGGACATTGAAAAGACGTTACTGTAATTTTAAGAATTTTAAAAGATATTTACAGATGAATTTTAAGATGTGGGATGTCCTGGGTACACATTAATGTACATCATGATGTTTTTGATTGTGTAGTAGAGGGGAAGTGCCCCCATAACACACAGGAGAATTGTAGTAATGGGGTCTTCATGACTCATACACATGCGCTTTAGAAGCACGATGCACTTTGAGATTACAGTATATGTCCCGTATATGTTTTGGAAATCAGTACAGATTTGAAAAATCCTTGCATCCATGGCCCTATGAGAATATTATTCTTTCAGATTGACACACACTTTGTAAGCATGCAGTTTATTTTAGATGGGCACATCTATTAGATCATGTTATACATGATATATTGCACTTCACGCACTTTATCAGTAGTATGCACTTTAATGCAACTAATGACCATCTATGGAAAGGAAAGTCTTTAACGACATGTATGACCCCTGAGAATTTAAAGAAAATATGCTCCGAATTTTAGAGGTAAGAATATGTTGAGCTGAAGAGACCATATGCCTTGGAAAGATGATATTAAGGATTATTTCAACAGAAATCAGAAGAATGCACTTGATGCACTTTATCAGCAGGACACACTTAAATTAGCCATGGATAAAGAAGAGGGCTAATTGCAATCGTACATATATAATCATAGAGAATATAAAGAAAAGAAGCGTAGTATATACTATGTGGTAGCACATGTAAAAAGAATATATGACATTCGAATTTTATCTATGAGGAATGCACTTTAGTGTAGACTAGTGGGACCTCTTAATTGCACTGAGCACTTTATTACATCGTGTGATAGACAGAATATTTGATGTACATACTAAATAAGAAGCACCTTATGAAATGCATTATAGGTTGTGTTCATCTGAACAAACTTTACGTATTTGATTAGTGTGCAGGTATCTGAATTCATGGAGGCCAGTATGTGCTGATTGAGCTTTTGTAAGGTTGGAGTTCTAGTGTTTGGAGGGTCACTGAAAGGAAAGAAGGACTCCTATAATTATGCTGTTTACGGTGATGACTGTAAGAGGTCCGCAAAAGTCTCCTAAGTGACCACCTCCCATTAACACTGACCCTGAAGCTCTCCCTAACAAATCAAAAAAGGGGTAAGACTATGGACTTAAATATCAGGGCTCAGGGAAATAATGGTACTACTATACGTTGGTCAGGTGTTGATCCCACCTCTTTTATTGAAAATATTAAGGGCCAAAAACAGAGAGGTCTAAAAATATGTACTGACCAAAATTCAACAAATATTGATGTTATAGGTGCTTTTCACAATATCACAACTGCAATAGCCAGCAACTTGACCTCCAAGAGGAAAAATAAGGATTGTGTCTTTACCCCCAGGTGGTTTAATCAGACCTGTTCACGCCTAAATGGGGATTTAAAAAGGCTCTTAAATTAAAACCTAGAGATAGTACAAATATTTCACACCTTAGGAAAAATTATAAAATTGCACTGAAAGAAAGGAAACAAGAAATCCGCGAGGAGGCCTGGAATACCCTCATTCAGGCTGCTGATACACGAAATTCAGTTCTGTTTTGGAAAACGATTGATCACTCCTTCTTTAGGGAAAACACTGCAGTAAAAATCGATACTGTTATTCCCTCGCAGTATTGGATATTGCATTATGAGAATATTTTTAATCCTGACGCTGTAAAAACTGATAAATGTAAAAGTGCCAATTTTGTCTTGGTGGAGCCGGTAACATTAGCACCTATCACAGCAGCCGAAATAACATCTGCGCTACAAAAGTGTATAAATGGCAAAGCCGCTGGCCCAGATGGCGTTCCCATTGACATTTTTAAACATAATATGGATTTCTGGGTTCCAATTTTATTAAAAGTTTTTAATGTCACTCTGGGGGGGTGCTACCCTCATCCTGGGTGGAAAGTGTAATTGTCCCTATCTTTAAAAAGGGGACAGAAGTAAGGTCAATTGCTACCGCCCGATATCACTCCTTGACTCCTCATCTAAATTGATGGGGAGAATAATGCTGGAAAGATTAGAAAACTGGGCCTACGATAATAACATCTTGTCAGAGGCCCAGTATGGTTTCAGAAGGGGTATCGGGACGGTAGAACAATGTGTTAACTTGGGGTTACTAATAGGGAAGTACACTTTAGCCAAGGAGGGGGTCCTACACATGTGCTTTGTAGATCTCACCAGCGCCTTCGACCTTGTGAACCACACAAAATTATGGCAGACTTTGAAGACACTAGGTGCCCCGGACGATATAATTACTTACCTTGCCCAGATCTATAGTATGCTAACCTCTAGAGTACGTTTTGGTACAAAGGGGGAATGCACCCCAGATTTTAGAGTAACGCGTGGAATACGGCAAGGTTGTGTTTTAGCGCCTCTTTTATTTTCTATATATATCAACAATGTAGATTCCTTTTTAAAAAATCTTAATGTTGATGCCCCAAAGGTCAAGACAGACCCAATTCCTGTTCTTCTTTATGCAGACGATGCTGTCCTGTTATCAAGGACAGCAAACGGACTGCAGCGTATAATAGATAATTTTGCACTGTTCATTTCTGAAAAATATCTCCAGATAAACCTGAAGAAAACATTTGTTATGACATGTGGGAGACCTAAACGGAAGAACAGGCAGCATCATGTGGGCGGGGTGACCATTGACAGAGTTTCTACTTTTTCATACTTGGGTTTGATTTTTAATCAGAATGGATCACGGAATACACACATAGAATCGTGTAAGCTGAAATTTTTAAGAAGTACAGAAGGTATTATGAGGTTTTCCGCAAAAATAGGCAATAAACCAATTAGAGAGATTTTGACCCTGTATCGCAGCAAGTGCACGACTGGCATTTGCTACGGGGCAGCTTTGTGGGGGAGAGCGAATATCGCCCTGCTACAAATTTATGAAAATAATTTTTTGAAAAGATTGTTGGCTGTCCCTGTTTCAACTGCAAACCTCATTATACACCAAGAACTCTATGTCCCGTATCTAACTGATTTAATTAATATGGCGGCCCTCACCTTCTGGCGCGGTCTATGGGCAAAAGATGAGACCAAATTTACAAAAGATCTAATTGTAGACTGTCTTTCTCTAGACCAGAGCAGTAAGATTCCTTGGCTGGTGTATATAAAAACTCTTTTGGGATGCTCTGGGTTATGTATGGATAAGAAGAATGCCTCAACAATTTTAAAATTCAGTAAAAGCGATTTGAAGATGCGTTACCTGAGGGCTACGGAAGACGCCAGAGAGTATGAATCTAGTCAGAAAAATAGTGTAAAAACATATTACGATATTCCATCAGTAAGGGGCCTGCAATACTATTTAATACAGGTGAGAAACACGCAATATAGATTTTACCTGACCAGATTAAGGCTTGGCACCCTACACTATTTAACGGCTTTTCCAAAACAAGATACTTGGTGTCATAAACTGTCTAAATGCCCGTGTGATGGAAAATCCCTCCAATCCACGCTGCATCTTTTACTTTTTTGTAGATTTTATATAGGTATCCGGAAAAGGATTTTAAAACCATTGTTTTTATCAAATTCACTTTTCCATTACAAACATGCTTTTAATCTAGTATGTAGCCTGGAAAACCTGGAAATTATAAATGCAGTTATTATGTACATACTCCATGCCATAAGGAGACGAAAGACCTATGCACACTTGGACATCTTGTCATATGAGCAACAGGATGATTGAATGTAACTTTAGATTAGTATTTAGTATCGACTACATTTTATAATTAATCAGAATGAATGCTGCTTAGAAAGTTTTACTTATATATTTCAAGCACACTGCACTTTATGCCTATGAATTGTTGATTGCATATTTTGATTGTACATTATTAAATGGACTGTTATACCTCAATTTTAAACAGATGTTTTGCGTTTAGAGTGTACAATTAGGCTCTGTAAACTGTAATTTTAAAGAGCTTTTTATGATTAGAATGCTTTTACGGTGTCATTGTTTTCACCGAATAAAGCTGATTTGATTTGACTGTAAGACCCAGTTGAAGGCAGTTGCCGAAACGCGTCGGTCGTGGTCGTTTGAAGCAATTGTTGTATGACACATAAATTTGAAACTTTCATCTAAAATATATAAAAATAAAATAAAAGGTAAATAACCAAGCATCCTGAAGAATCTTGGATTCCTTCTGCCCCTCTGCATGGGTGGATCATAAGAAGTGCTGCTTTCGGTTGAACATATATATATATATATATATATATATATATATATATATATATATATATATATATATATATATATATATATATATTCACTCCACAACTCCCTTTTGTACAAGGAAACACTCGGACACCTCAACGTGCTGCAAAATAGATAACCTGAAAGCCGACAAGAGTATTGTTATCCGCCAGTCGGATAAAGGTGGCAATGTGGTGGTTTTAGACAAGCACAAATATTTGGCAGAAGGGAGAAGACAGATGAGTGATGTCAAATGCTACTGTGAATCAAACATGGCAGAAATTTTAAGATCTAATACCACTTACAGGGAATTTTTGGAAGAAAGGAGAGACAAGGGATTGTTAGAGTGGGAGGAATATAACTATCTCAAATGTGCACACCCTAGGATCCCCATCCTTTACCTACTCCCTAAATTGCATAAAGATACCCAGAACCCTCCGGGAAGACCCATTGTCTCTTCTATTGGTTCATTACTGGAGAATACTTCCAGGTTCATTGACCACTACCTAAGACCGTATGTGGTAGCACTTCCGGCTTACCTTAGGGATACCACACACTTTCTCACCATCATTGATGGGATACATTGGGAGAATAATTATACTCTAGTTACTCTCGATGTGAGTAGCTTGTATACAAGCATTCAACATGAGTTGGGTCTCCAGGCAATTCGGCATTTTTTAAAACACGTTCTATCTCCCTATTATACCACTCACAAATGATTTTAAGTATGATTGAATTTTGTTTGACCAACAATTTCTTTATCTTCGATGATACCATCTACAGGCAGTCACAGGGCACTGCGATGGGCACCTGCTTCGCCCCCAGCTATGCAAATTTATTCATGGGCTGGTGGGAGGAGCAGGTGGCCTCGCAAATGGTGGAATTTGAAAGCAGTGTAGTCCTGTGGCTGCGTTACATTGATGATATTTTTTTCATTTGGAGTGGTGACCAAGAGTCAGCTAGATGTTTTATTGACAAGTTGAATGTGAACACACATAATCTAACTTTCACGGAGCATATCAGTAAAAGTTCTATGGAATTTTTGGATGTGTATCTTGAGGTTAAAGGCGATACATTAGAAACTAGATTGTTTCGTAAGAAGACCGCTGGAAATAGCATCCTCAGTGCCAGTAGTTCGCATCCAAGAAATCTTGTGTACAGTATCCCCTATGGGGAACTTCTGCGTGCAAAAAGAAACTGTAGCACTGGTGCTGCTTATATGCGTGAGAAGGAAATTATGTGTAAACGTTTTAAGGAACGGGGTATAGTGATAAAACCATTTCTGAGGCTGAATTCAGAGTAGAGAGAGCTACTAGGAATGAACTCCTACACCCTAGCAAAAAGGAAGAGAGCAAAGAGTGCATACGTTTCATAACTACGTTTTCAGGTCAGGCCAGTGAAGTACGTAAAAATTTTAAAAAACACTGGCATGTATTGTTGACAGATGTGAATTTGAAGAAGAATCTGGGTAGTAATCCACAGATTACTTTTAGAAAAAGTAGCTCATTAAGAGATGATCTCAGCCATAATCATGTCACTGAAGATGTAAGAGGGGGTGATAAGGGTCGACCTGGATTCAGATGCTGTAAGAAATGTAAGGCATGTAAAGGAAGTATAGACTGTGATAGGCTGGTGTTACCTAACTCCAAGAGGGAGTTTGTGATTAGAAAATCATTGACTTGTAATACGGTATATTGTGTGTATGTGTTGATCTGTCCGTGCAACAAATGGTATGTTGGAAGCACGATACACCAGGCCAAGAAGCGGGTGCTTGAACACATTCGTGCAGTAAGGAATAACAATAGGCAATACCCCGTAGCTCGTCATTTTCATGCCTGTCACTTCCAAGACGAAAATTCTGTCCGCATGGTTGTCATTGATTCTGTAACTATGGGTGTCAGGGGAGGCAATAGGGAACTCTCATTGAGAAAGCTTGAATCGCGGTATATTATCAACTTTGAAAGCATGACACCCAAAGGCTTAAATTCCAGTGAGGAGCTGGCAATCCATTTGTATGAATAATGTATACTGCAGAGAATGTGCGTACATTGAAGCAGTTACCAGGTTTTAGTCATTTTAATTTTTTGTATTTTCTAGGTTGGGCACGTCAACTATCAACTGTGAAAGGAAATTATTTTGTTGTGTGCACGTCATAGAGATATTGTGTTATGTGCTTGAAGCCCACTTGGGCTAGATTGTTTTGTGATTACTTTGCCACATTGTGTATATTATTTTTTATATGCCCACTTGGGAGAGATTGTCATAACTGTGGCTTGTTGCGGATAATGAATTGTATTCTGCACAGCTCTTTGAAGTTTTATAGCCTTGGAATTTAATCAATTCAGGGTGATTAGCACTAGATTTTTGTGATCCTTATTCAATATATTAAGTGTATACATTAATTTTATATGTATATATTGTATAAAAGTAATTCAAGATATCTCGAGGATGTAACTTTGCACATTACAAAATGGCCGCCACAGTAGTTAACATTGTATATACACTGCATTGGGGTTAGTCCATCTTCTAATGAGTTGAAGGAAGTGGATATAATCATGTGTGTTTTGAGATTCTACGAGCGTGATCAAGGCGTAAGCCGAAACGCGTTGTTTTGAGTCTGCCATTAAAGACTTTTGCAGCACATTGAGGTGTCCGAGTGTTTCCTTGTACAAAAGGGAGTTGTGGAGTGAATGATTGGGATTACCGGTAACCCGACTCGGACCCCCGTGACAGCCTGATATATTCTTACCGGGACTTGTGGAACGAATATATATATATATATATATATATATATATATATATATATATATATATATATTCCCACAATGAATCGCCTAGCTACCCACGCCACTTCCAATGGCGGGCCGAGGCGGGATCGCGAACCCCAATAACTCCAATCAAGTACCGTTGCAACAGTCTCCACAACAATACGCCACGGCCACAATATTTCTTTCAGTGTGATTTATTAATCAAGACCACGTCACTCTACGCGTTTCGGAGCATCCTGCTCCTTTCTCATGAGTAAAAGTGAATGCAAAGCAAAGTGTTTTTGAAATGTCATGTGACACCTCAACAATAGAAAGTGAAAACAGACACAGTTACGGAAAACAAACATTTCTCAGCAATGGCAAATTACTTTTAAATATCATATTGACACAGTATTCAAAAAAACAATTGATATAAAGCAAGTGCGTATCAATGAAAAGAACAACAATAATAATCAAAACATAGAATCTTTTTCAATCGGGACATATATAGAAACCATGATTAAACAATCAAGCGCTGTACCACTTTTCATGCGCTGCGCTGGTTACAAATACATATGCTAGAGGCTAATCTCACGAACCAGTATGTTTTACCTGAACCCTACAGGTAATCTTCTTCATATTAATATTCAGACAAAATTAATTCATTCTTCGCCATTTTGTCAGCACTCAATGTAAATAAAGTTACATAAGATCAGCGCATAAAAGCCAGTTACACCTAAGTGGGCAACCTCTATTGCAGCCTCGCTTCAATTCTGCCCAAGTGGGCTTTATATATTAAGATCAATGGGTCAAACTTACTATACAGTACCTCACATATTAGATACTGTTGCTTGTTGCGTCCCACTAATATAGTTAATTGAGTCCAAAACTAATAAGACTTTTCTGTCTCTACCGTAAACTCATCAACGTTTAAACAGTGATACGACCATGTCAGATATTATTCACTCATTTTGCCTTCCACTTGCTGTAACATATTTATCCGTAACCTGTAAAGACCACTAACAATAAAAATATAAGATATAATGGTGCCAACCAATGTGCCATACTAGAACAGTTTACATTAACTTAAAATTATCGTAAAGATGTGAATATTAAAAACATGATTAAAAACCAAGTAATACATAACGGCTTTAGCATCTCAATGTACAGTCAAATTAATTGAACAGGCATTAATTACAGATCTGCTTTTCATCCTAAGTGAACAGACAGTGCTTCATCCTGATTATGTCCACCTGGGTAAACAGTATGCTATTTGAAAAGCAGATCTGTAATTAATGCCTGTTCAATTAATTTGACTGTACATTGAGATGCTAAAGCCGTTATGTATTACTTGGTTTTTAATCATGTTTTTAATATTCACATCTTTTATGATAATTTTAAGTTAATGTAAACTGTTCTAGTATGGCACATTGGTTGGCACCATTATATCTTATATTTTTATTGTTTGTGGTCTTTACAGGTTACGGATAAATATGTTACAGCAAGTGGAAGGCAAAATGAGTGAATAATATCTGACATGGTCGTATCACTGTTTAAACGTTGATGAGTATACGGTAGAGACAGAAAAGTCTTATTAGTTTTGGACTCAATTAACTATATTAGTGGGACGCAACAAGCAACAGTATCTAATATGGTGAGGTACTGTATAGTAAGTTTGACCCATTGATCTTATATATAAAGCCCACTTGGGCAGAATTGAAGCGAGGCTGCAATAGAGGTTGCCCACTTGGGTGTAACTGGCTTTTATGCGCTGATCTTATGTAACTTTATTTACATTGAGTGCTGACAAAATGGCGCGAAGAATGAATTAATTTTGTCTGAATATTAATATGAAGAAGATTACCTGTAGGGTTCAGGTAAAACATACTGGTTCGTGAGATTAGCCTCTAGCATATGTATTTGTAACCAGCGCAGCGCATGAAAAGTGGTACAGCGCTTGATTGTTTAATCATGGTTTCTATATATGTCCCGATTGAAAAGATTCTATGTTTTGATTATTATTGTTGTTCTTTCATTGATACGCACTTGCTTTATATCAATTGTTTTTTTGAATACTGTGTCAATATGATATTTAAAAGTAATTTGCCATTGCTGAGAAATGTTTGTTTTCCGTAACTGTGTCTGTTTTCACTTTCTATTGTTGAGGTGTCACATGACATTTCAAAAACACTTTGCTTTGCATTCACTTTTACTCGTGAGAAAGGAGCAGGACGTCCGAAACGCGTAGAGTGACGTGGTCTTGATTAATATATATATATATATATATATATATATATATATATACATATATTACCTAGTTATAGTTAGAACCTAGTTTCCATAGGAAAAGCATTTTTTGATGTGATTATAACTTTGGCGTCGTTTCCCTAATCTTTACGAAATTTTCCAAAAACTTCCTCTTTTCAGGTGAGCTCCTATCCTGAAAGTTTGGGAGTGATTCATGAAGGGGTGGCTGAGAAAAAAGGGGGGTCCCAAAACGTGTTTTCTCCATGCAATTTCCATAGGAAACTTTAGACAAGGCTACAGGTCAAACTGCTGAACGGAATTACGCCAAATTTGGCAGGGAGAAAGGTCTTGGTCCAGAAAGCACGCTTTTGTTTAAATGGGGTAAGTCCGTTCAGCAATTTTAGAGAAATATCAAAATTTACAGATATCGATATTTGAGAATTCTGACATCTGATTGGCTGAGGCGTTACGAGCACAAGCGTGCGGCTCATTGGTTGCGAACTGTTGAAACTAGGAAGTGTTGGCAGCCATTTTGTGACTGACTTGAAAGGTGTAGGGCGAAACAAAAGAGAAAAATTGTATAAGAGGGTATAGTAGGAACACTGTGGTCTTAGTTTAAGCAGTCTGTACGGTGCAGAGGCAGGGAGTTTGAATGTAGCGTAGGCCGTGGAAATCACGTCCGCAGACGTGGAAATCATGTCCGCAGAACGGTGCACGGTATTGGGGCAAGGTTGCGTAGGCTCTGGAAATCCCGTCCGGAAAATAACAATGCGCCGTATTGCAGCCTTCCTTTAATATAATGCACAGTAATGTTTACTTATAATGCAGTGTTCACTTTTATCACGGACAGTGTCACTTTCTTACACGAAAATTAATATTATGTGGGAGGGCGTGTTCTGTTCGTGTGTCTGGAACAAAATGAACGTTTAATTGGCTGAGGTGTTCCAACAACGAGCTCAATGTTCATTGGCTGCGAACCATTGAAAGTAGAAGTGTTGCCAGCCATTTCCTCCCCGTCCGCGGAGTAGCAGGGACATCTGATTGGCTGACGTGTTCCAACAGGACCTTCCCAAGCTTAATGTTCATTGGCTGCGAACCATTGAAAGTATAAGTGTTGCCAGCCATTTCCTCCCCATCCGTGGAGTAGCAGGGACATCTGATTGGCTGACGTGTTCCAAGCAGGACCTTCCCAAGCTTATTGTTCATTGGCTGCGAACCATTGAAAGTAGAAGTGTTGCCAGCCATTTCCTCCCCGTCCGCAAAGTAGCAGGGACAGCTGATTGGCTGACGTGTTACAAGCAGGACCTTCCCAAGCTTAATGTTCATTGGCTGCGAACCATTGAAAGTACAAGTGTTGCCAGCCATTTCCTCCCCGTCCGCGGAGTAGCAGGAACATGTTATTGGTTGACGTGTTCCAAGCAGGACGTTCCCAAGCTTAATGTTCATTGGCTGTAAACCATTGAAAGTAGAAGTGTTGCCAGCCATTCCCTCCTCCTCCGCGGAGCATTAGGGACATCTGATTGGGTAACGTGTTCCAAGCAGGACCTTCCCAAGCTTAATGTTCATTGGCTGTAAACCATTGAAAGTAGAAGTGTTGGCAGCTATTCCCTCCCCTCTGCGGAACACCATGGACATTTTATTGGCTAAACTGTTCCTAGTAAAAGTTTGCTCATTATTGGCTGGGAACGGTTCACTGTTGTGAACCATTTTGTGACGCACTTCAATGGAGTACGGGAAAAGAAAGTAGTAGCGGGAGGGTAGGAACACTATTAACTCTATACAGTGGTCACAAGGTGGTGGAGAGGGATTGTGAAGGTAAAAATAGTTTTTTATATATTTTAAGGGCCATTTATATAATTGGCGTGGGGTGTACAAATCACGGTGGGAAAATAACAAAGTGTGTTGCGGTCTTCTTTTTATTAAGTTTGCGGGTGGGATACTTCCCAGGAGCACTGTTTAGTTATAATGTGGTGTTTACTTTTCTAACGGGGAGCTGTGGTTGCGCAGCAAAAATTTCAGTCTAGGTTTGAAATAGTTTTTATTAAGCAATTACAAATATACTTTGTTCAGAAACTGAAGCTGTATATATCAAAGGGGTGACAAATAAAAACGCAATTCATAAAATATCCCTTAAGCGTGGGCACAACCTTCTTTTTTTTCTGCTATAGTTTGTAAAAGTGTTGCCCCATATTCTTGATAATATAAGAGGGCATGAGTTACTTTTAGATAAAGTAGAAAAGAAGTGCTACAAGAAACACTCCCGCACTACATCATCTCAGGTCACAAGAACAATAACAAGTAAAAAACAGTTAAACACAAATCACTTTATATTACATAGAAATGTACGCTTTATCATTTTTTATAATTTCTATTATTGGAGAATTCGGGAAAGTTCGGTCGTAGTGCTTAGATCACGCACTCCTTTAAGAATATATAGGATAGTAGTATAATAATATACACTACTGGTCGTATATATTCTATAGGGAGAAGGTGAATAGGAACCGCAACAGACAAAAATAGAAATAGTAAAAAACATTCAGAAATGTAGGGTTTATCAAAGGTATTCACTAAGAAAGTATCTATGGAAACGATTTTTTTTAAACGCAACAAATATTGTCACTGTAAAAATATCTGATCAAGTAAGTTATAAAGGTCAGTAAACTGTATTTCAGATGGTTTACTCCTGGCGGCGAGAAATCTCAAATTCCTGTTGTGTGGAAATATCACACTCTTACAATATACACAGTGTCACTGATGGCACAAAAAAAGGAAAATGAAAATGAAGTCATCAATACAAAACAAGATCAATAACGAAATACTTTCCAGCGATGAGTATGTTGAGAGCTTCTTTTCTCCGGGACTTCGAAATCTTTCATCTTCGCGCCAACGGGTCATAAAGTGCTCTGAGATCACAATGACTGCTAATATTATAATATACATATTCACAGTATATGATCCCAAGAAAGAAACAGAGTAAGAACGAGAAGGTGCTGACGTTAAATATAAATCTTTAGTCTTCGCGTCGATGGGTCATAAACTCCACTGAGGTCAGTATAAATGTTCATATTACAATATACATACTCACACTATATGATCTCAAGGGAGAAATAGACTAAAAACCAGAAGCTGCTGACGTTACATATAAATCTTTAGTCTTCGCGCCAACGGGTCACAAACTCCTCTGAGATCATAATGTGTGGTTATTATAATATACATACTCACACTATATGATGTCAAGGGGGAAATAGACTACAAACTAGAAGCTGCTGACGTTACATATAAATCTTTAGTCTTCGCGCCGACGGGTCACCAACACTTCTGAGGTCAAGTACAGTGTCAATATTATAATGTACAAAGTCACACTATATGAGCTCAAAGGAGCCAGAACAGGAACAATGTTTGCTGTATTCTGTCTGTTTCTGAAAACAAGCTGCTGACGTTACATATAAATGGCAAAAACAACCAATAACACTTTTTTCTAAATACAAGTGTTTAAAGATTGACAAATAGCTATGTATTATAAATATCTAGTATTGCATAATCAAACAACTTACAACTCAGGATTATGTTTTGTGGCCGCAAAAGAAGAATCCGACTGTAGAAAAGAGCACCTGCATCACTGAATGGAGACGCGTAAATAACTCGCAAAAACGAAACTAATCTATCAACGGGTGTGGTTTATATACTTTTTGGTTATTCAGTAGTCTATGGAAAGAAGATGCGGCTCCGCCCATTTACATGTCACGTTTTACAGTTGACACGTGCTCACGTTTTAACTGTTTCACTTGTGCACGTGTTGGGAAAAGTTACAAAATGTGAAGCGGAAAAAGTTTCGATTTTGAACCTAACACGTATAAGGTCCTTAATATGTACATACGTTGGAGAGCTTAAAAACTGTTACCCGGAAAACCGTGTCATTTCCATTCTCATGAGTAAACACATTTATTGATTGCCGTAATTCTAAATAGAAGACATAAAAAAAAAGATCTATCAGAATATCAGAATAGAAGAAAAAAAAACGTGATAATATTTCTCATCACTATGGTTTTAAATTAAAAAAATGCGAGCATTTGTAAAGCGTACAGCTAACCCTGGAAAGGTGTGCCGGTGCTCAGGGGCGTCGGAAAGATTAAGCAAGGTGTTGCCCACAGTGACATAGTGGTGGGCTAACGTGCCTCTGGAGCCGGGAATCGAACTGTGAACGCTGTTGTTCGAAGTCAGGTATCATAGCTGCTCCGTCACACTTTTTCCACACTTATATGTTAATTAGTGCTAATTAAGTTTTAAACATTGTTAAATTATAACTTATAACAGACTACTGTTACAGTTAGTTTTTCACTACAAAAAGTATGCACGTCTTTTTAAATTTAGTTAAAAACAATATAGGTTTTAGGGACATTGTAGTTAGAAATTAGCATTTAAAAAACCTTTGAAATTCACTGAAAAAACCATAGGTTTCAGGGACGTTATAGTTAGAAATTAGCATTTAAAAAACCAATGAAATTCACTGAAAAAACCATAGGTTTTACAGACGTTATAGTTAGAAATTAGCATTTAAAAAACCTTTGAAATTCACTGAAAAAACCATAGGTTTCAGGGGCGTTATAGTTAGCTGGACATTTCACTCGTACAAAACCATAGAAATTCCACTGTTATAGTTAGTTCAGCTAACTATAACTCGCGCCCCGCAATGCACTGCTCATGACGTCACATATTACATCATTCATGGCATGGTCAGTGACATCACTAATGACATCACTGATGACATCTGAAATGACATCATTGATGACATCACTGATGACATCATCCACGTGAAAATCTGATGCACCTCCTCACAGTCTAATATAACCTTTAATACACCCACTGTAAAATACAGACTACCATTTTTGAAACCATCGAGACACCAATGCCAGTTACTACATACGCACTCTTTGATTCCTAGGTCTACACACACATCCACTCATTCACCCATACATTCACTTATACATGCAGTTACTCATCAATACAACACTATGATATGCACTCATACACCTATTCAGACACTCACACACCGCCACTCATCCATGGAGTTACTCACACACCTAGTCAGTCATGCAAAGAATCAATCACACTCCCATTTACTCACCTATACAGTTATACACACACCACCTCCCTAATTCATACAGATACTAATGCATAATTACTCTCTATATAATCACTGATACAAGTACACACTCATCCATACAACCACTCTCACAATCACTCACTCTCACATATACTCATTTATATTCAGCATCACTCACATATACTGCCTTTTACATATGTAGTTACTCACACATGTACCACTGAGACAACCATTCACTCACCAACACACCCATTCACACACTCACCCACCCATACAGCTGTTTCCACATGCACTCTTGAACCCATACACCCAGTGAACCACTCACACATCAATGCACAGTGTCACACACCTCCAACCCACCCACACACACACTCAGTCTCCCATACAAATACTCAGGCAACCAATCAATAACCCATATAAACACTCATGTAGCTACTGACCAACCCATGTAGTAGCTTACACAACAACAGACAGACTGATACACACATTCACACAGTTTAGTCACTAACCCATGCATTCAGTAAGACACGTTTAATCACTCACTTATACAATCAGTCACACACCTGTAAAATCCCCCATCCAGACACTTATACACCCACTCATTCTTCAATACACCTAAGAATATATGTAAAACATATTTAAAAATTACAGAAACACACAGTCACTGGATGATGTCATCAGTAATGTCATTTCAGATGTCATCAGTGATGTCACTGACCATGCCATGAATGATGTAAAATGTGACATCATGAGCAGTGCATTGCGGGGGCGTGAGTTAAAGTTAGCTGAACTAACTATAATAGTGGAATTTCTATGGTTTTGTACAAGTGAAATGTCCAGCTAACTATAACGCCCTGAAACCTATGGTTTTTTCAGTGAATTTCAAAGGTTTTTTAAATGCTAATTTCTAACTATAACGTCTGTAAAACCTATGGTTTTTCTGTGAATATATATATATATATATATATATATATATATATGTATATTATCTACTGGCGGTCGCCAGTAGATAGTTATAGTTAGGACCTATTATCCATAGTAAATCCGCGACATTCTATTTGAAATAACGTTGGCGCCGGTTGACGAATCTTCGCGAAAGTTTCCAACTTGTTGGAGCGCTCCGCTCCGCTCCTACCCTGAAAGTCTCGGGTTGATTCGTCAAGCGGGGGCCGAGAAAAAAGGGGGGTCCCAAAACGCGTTTTCCCCGTTCATTTTTCCATAGGAACCTTTAGTCGCAGCTACAGCCCGAACTGCTGAACGGAATTACACCAAATTTGGCAAAGAGGTAGCCCTTGGTTCAGACTGGTGCCTTTTGCTTAAATGGTGTAAATCCGTTCAGTAGTTCCTGAGAAAATCAAAAGTAAAGTCACATATATATCTATGGTCCGCGTACCCTCCCGATCACGAGCTGCATGCTAATTGGCTGTCAGCTGGCTGTCAACATTCCGATTCAGGAAGTGTTGGCAGCCATTTTAAACAAGTGCGCAAAGCGCACAAAGGGGGCAGGGTAGAAACACCCTAACCCCCTAGGCCTGCTCAGGGGTCCCACAAGGACCCCTGGGCAAAAAGCATTTTTTTAAATCGGCAGGATGCGCTCAGGTGCGTGGATCCTGCCAAAAAAAAAAAAAGCACGGTCTCCCGCGCTCGATAGCTAATTTGCCCCCGGGTGGGCCAAGTCCCGGGGGCATGGTGGGGGTTAATTTATGTATGGGGGCCTCTAAGGGCCCCCAAGTCCCGGGACCGCCACCCCCGGGGCTTTAACAAAAATGGTGCGGGAGGGCTCTTTGCTCCTCCGCTGCCCCGGGGACCACCACCTCCCGGGGCTTCTGTTTTTTTATTTTTAACCTGTGTGGGGGCTCCAGCCCCCACTCGCCCCGGGGACCGCCACCTCCCGGGGCACTAAAAATTAAAAATGGGAGTCCGTTTGGACCACCAAAGCCCCGGGACCACCTCCCGGGGCTTTGAAAATGTGGGGAGGGGGCCGCGCGGCCCCCTCCTGGAGCCAGTGATGGCCCTGGGGACCGCCACCCCCAGGGCCGGCTCCTGCAGTGTCCCGGGTGCCTACCCCGGGACACTGCTGTTTGCAATGACAGGACGGGAGCCTCGCGGCTCCCGTCCTGTCATTGTGAACTTGCTTTGGATATTGGAAGAGAGAGCAGGAAGCCTGCTCTCGCTTCCAATATCCAAGCGGATTGCTTTTCACATGGGGAGCAGCATGTTAGCTGCTCCCCATGTGGAAAGCAATGCCGGCTCACGCAGGAGGCGGGGAGCCGGCTGGGACTGTGGGGGAATTGGGGACCCCCCACAGGCCCCAACCAGAGGCCAGGCCCCGGGGATGGGGTCCCCGGGGCCATAAGTGGCCAGGGAGGGGGGCCACGCAGCCCCCCTCCCCAAATTTAAAAAAATTAAAAAATCGAGGCCAATACAGGCCCAGGGAAGGGGGACCACGCGGCCCCCTTCCCGTTTTTTATTTTTTTTTTATTTAAAAAAATAAATAAAATGCTCAGGCCCCGGGGGATGGGGTCCCCGGGGCCAAAAGTGGGCAAGAAAAGGGGGCCACGCAGCCCCCTCCCATTAAAAAAAAAATAGAAAAAAAAACGACCGGCATCGTGCCAGAGGCCCCGCCCCCTCCCTGCAGTACTCTGCAAACGCGCCCCTGGCGCGTTTGCAGAGGGGAACGACTCCCCTTGAATACTGGGGGTCCCTGGGGCCAACTAGCCCACCAGGAACCTCCAGTATGCGCCAGGGGCTGCGTTGCAGAGACGTGTACAGAGGCCACGCCCTCTTTACACCTCTCTGCAACGCAGCTCTGTGGCGCTTTTTGGAGGTATATGGTGGGCTAGTTGGACTCCAGGGACCCTCAGGATTCAAGGGGACTTAATCCCCCAACTTAAAACGTGCCACGGGTGCGCTTGCACAGTGGTGAAGGGAGGGGGCGGGGCTTCAGGTGACATGTGTGCAAACAGGCCCCGTGGCGCGTTTTAAGATGGGGAATAAATTCCTTTTCAATCCTGAGGGTCCCTAGGGGCCAACTAGCCCACCAGGTACCTCCAGTAGCGCCACGGAGCTGCGTTGCAGAGTGTTGTAAAAGGGGCGTGGCCTCTGAACACCTCTCTGCAACGCAGCCCCTGGCGCATACTGGAGGTACCTGGTGGGCTAGTTGGCCCCTAGGGACCCTCGTAATTGAGGAGGAATTAATTGTCCAACTTAAAACGCGCCACAGGGCGTGTTTGCAGACATGTCACCTTAGGCCCCACCCCTTCCTTCACCATTGTGCAAATATTCCTCTAAAATCAGCCGAACTACGAATTCCGATTTACTCACCTGTTATCAGGAGAGACCTCAGTGCTGCATCTTTCAGCCCAGTACTGATCCTGAAAAGTAATTTTAACCGTACTTACCAGTAACTTGAATTTCCTTCCATAGGATATCATTGCCTGCTTTTTGCTGAAAAGTTTCTGTCGATTTTTGAAACATACAAATATTCCTCTAAAATCAGCCGAAATACGAATTCCGATTTACTCACCTGTTATCAGGAGAGACCTCAGTGCTGCATCTTTCAGCCCAGTACTGATCCTGAAAAGTAGTTTTAACCGTACTTACCAGTAACTTGAATTTCCTTCCATAGGATATCATTGCCTGCTTTTGCTGAAAAAGTTTCTAAGTGTCGATTTTTGAAACATACAAATATTCCTCTAAAATCAGCCGAAATACGAATTTCGATTTACTCACCTGTTATCAGGAGAGACTTCAGTGCTGCATCTTTCAGCCCAGTACTGATCCTGAAAAGTAATTTTAACCGTACTTACCAGTAACTTGAATTTCCTTCCATAGGATATCATTGCCTGCTTTTTGCTGAAAAAGTTTCTAAGTGTCGATTTTTGAAACATACAAATATTCCTCTAAAATCAGACGAAATACGAATTCCGATTTACTCACCTGTTATCAGGAGAGAACCCAGTGCTGCATCTTTTAGCCCAGCACTGACCCTGAAAAGTAATTCTAACCGTACTTAACAGTAACTTGAATTTCCTTCCATAGGCTAACATTGACTGGTTTCACTTGGAAATTCTTCTAAGTGAGGAGTTTTGGAACTTTATAATATTTCTCTAAAATCAGCCGAACTATGAATTCCGATTTACTCACCTGTTATCAGGAGAGAACCCAGTGCTGCATCTTTTAGCCCAGCACTGACCCTGAAAAGTAATTCTAACCGTACTTACCAGTAACTTGAATTTCCTTCCATAGGAATCCATTGTCTGGTTTTCAGCAGAAAAGTTTCAAAGTGTCGATTTTCACAAACTACAAATATTCCTTAAAAATCGCATGTGTGACTTAAACGCATTCTTTCAACTGTTTACAGGAGATGCACCAGTGCTGGTTCCAGGATCCACCACTGAGTAAGAAAAAGTAACGATAACACTACTTACCTGCTAAGTGAATTTCCTCCCATAGGATAACATTGGTGATTCTATATGAAAAAGTTTCTAAGTGTCAACTTTTAAAATACAATAATATTCCTTAAAAATCACTACTGTAACCAAAACGCTTTTACTCAACTGTTTACAGGAGATGTCCCAGGACTGAATCTAGGATCCAGTCCTGTGGTTAGAAAAGTAATCCATAAAGTAACTAATTGCATTTAACTAGAAATTCACATTGAGCTGTTGCTTTGTTTTGAAATTGTGTTGCCCATTGCAACAACTGTAACTACTGTACTTAAAAGTCTATTGCCTATTTGCAAAGTATTTAAACTAAAGTAATTCATTCTGAGAAAGTATATTTTGTAATGTAATGTATAATGTAATTACAATGTAATTTAAAAAATAAAATATCTAAAAATAAATAGTTTTAAAAAATGTTGTAAATCAGTATCAAAAAAATAAATATAACAATTAATACATTTAAAAATTGTCATTTACAAAACCTTTGAAATTCACTGAAAAAACCATAGGTTTCAGACACGTTATAGTTAGGAATTAGCATTTAAAAAACCTTTGAAATTCACTGAAAAAACCATAGGTTTCAGACACGTTCTAGTTAGGAATTAGCATTTAAAAAACCTTTGAAATTCACTGAAAAAACCATAGGTTTCAGGCACGTTATAGTTAGAAATTAGCATTTAAAAACCTTAGAAATTCACTGAAAAAACCATAAGGTTTTAGGGACAGTTATAGTTAGTTGGACATTGCACTCGTACAAAACCCGTGAAATTCCCCCGTTATAGTTAGTTCAGGTAACTATAACTCGCGCCCCTGCAATGCACTGCTGATGACGTCACATATTACATCACTCATGACATGGTCAGTGACATCACTGATGACATCACTGATGACATCTCAAATGACATCACTGATGACATCACTGATGACATCATCCATGTGAGAATTTAATGCATCTTCTCACACCCTAATATAAGTTTTGATACACCCACTCTAAATTACAGACTGCCATTCTCAAAACCATACACACTCCAATACCAATAAGTACATACCCACTCACTGATTCTTAGGTCTACACACACACATCTACTCACTCACCCGTACAGTCACTCATACTTACAGTCACTCAGTACAGGACTATCATATGCACTCAAACACCTATATAAACACTCACACAACGCAACTCATCCATAGAGGTACTCACACACCTAGTCAGTCATGCAAATAATTAATCACACTCCAATTTACTCACCTATACAGTTATACATACCAGCTCACTTACTCATAAAAATACTTGCACATTCTTACGCTCCTATGCAATCACTGATGCAAGCACACACTCATCCATATAGCCACTCTCACAATCACACACTCTCACTTATAGCCATTTATATACTCCAACACACATATATACTGCCTTTCACATATGTAGTTACTCACACATGTACCACTGAGATATACATTCAATCACTTACACACCCATACACACACTCACCCACCCATACAGTCCATCACAGACGCACTCTTGAAACCATGCACCCAGTGAATCACCCACTCACACATCTATGCACAGAGTCACACACACCCCACCCACACAAACACTGAGGCACCCATACAGATACTCAGAGAACCAATCCATAACCCATATAGACACTCATTTAGCTAGTCAGAAACCCATGCAGCTGCTTACACAACAACAGACAGACGGATACAGACATTCACACAGTTTAGTCACTCACCCTTGCATCCAGTAAGATACGTTTAATCACTCACTTATAGACTCAGTCATGCACCTACTAAATCATCCATTCAGGCGCTTCTACACCCACTCATTCTTCAATACGCCTTTCCCTATATATATTAAACATATTTAAACTTTACAGAAACACACAGTCACTGGATGATGTCATCAGTGATGTCATTTGAGATGTCATCAATGATGTCATCAGTGATGTCACTGACCATGTCATGAGTGATGTAATATGTGACGTCATCAGCAGTGCATTGCGGGGCGCGAGTTATAGTTACCTGAACTAACTATAACAGGGGAATTTCACGGGTTTTGTACGAGTGCAATGTCCAACTAACTATAACTGTCCCTAAAACCTTATGGTTTTTTCAGTGAATATATATATATATGTAACCAAAAACGCCCAGAAGCTTGAGGCCGCACACAGCTGCAGGTGAGTTACAAACTCCATTTGAACCAAGCACGCATATATATATATATGCACAAAATCCCTGTTTCCAAAAGGAAAAGAGCACGCACACGAAGATTGCATGACTATGGCTTCTTTTTAATGAGATGGGCCTCCCACAACCCAGCAGCCAAGAGACGCGTTTCGGCTGTCACAGCAGCCTTTATCGATCTGATAGACGCCATATTTTGCACTTAATATATACTACCCAGGTCATGGAAATAGTAAACATACTAGGAATACCTCATGTTGCCACACAAACAAAATAGACTGCTTAATACTCATAACATTCATTACGAAGAGTGTACTGTCATGAGGTCGAAATTCCACAGTATAACATGTAAAATACACTAAATCCACTTCTGTTAATTAATACCAGGCGCCAACCCCCCACGTGGCATTTATATGTCAATTGGGCTGTTAAAATTCATATTTTAATGTCGAAAAAATTCCCTGTCTCATTTCAAATTCTGCTTGCTTACCGACTGCTGAACGTATCTAACTAATATTCATATATTAAAAGGCTTAAAGTTCTATCAATTGCAGAGACCCCTTTTAAACAGATGTATACATTGTTACAAACATTCAACAGTACTACGTATATCCCTTAAAACCAATTGGCATCGCATAGAATCTAAACGCAAACACATCACTATAGGGAAATCCCGAGGGACTACCGATCCCATAATGCTCTAATAAAGCATAATCTATTCAGAAAAGGCACGTAGCAAACATGGTAGTCAAAAGTGCTGTTTGGGAAAGCTGTAAATGTCAGTAAACGTGGAAGACTTGATATTTCTGCAATGTTTTCAGCAAAGATAAAAATAAAGTAAAATAACCAGCAGATTGTTAACGTTCAGCATGGAATACAAACATAGCTGCAGATCCAAGGCATCACAGTCTATCGACTCGGAAACTTCCACTGAGTTCAACAGCCGAATGCAAATCACAATGCGGGGTCGGGGGAGAGCCTTACATAAAGATTGGTATTCACCGTAATCCTCACCCTACAGAGTGAATCCTCAAAGGGTGCCCAGTCACCAGATTAGCCACGGCCTGCTGAGGGAAGCTGTAGAATGTATGGTGAAACTCTGTCTCCGCGCTGAAAATCAGGTGATTGCCCCACGCCGAGTCTCAATCCCCCATATATATATGAAACAGAAAGCTCCCCACGAAGCCCGAGAAGCATGAGCTGCACTCCTACACTGGCAAAATCTTCTTTAATCAGCTTGAAAAACACGAACCAAATATGCCTCCCCAACGCGTTTCAGCATTACGCCTTGATCACGGCAGTTTGTTGCTTTGTGTCTACCAGGACTTCCACATCTGAGATCAATTTATAATCCTCCAATGAGCCTCCCCAGTGGGACATAATGCATCTTGGTCCTGGTAGTTACATACATACAATCTTACCCCAATAGGTTCAATATCCATGGTCTGAATTCAGTGATAAAATAATTACGAAGTCCAGTAGTCCCGTCACAGACTCCAATAACAGCCAAGACAGGCCTTATAACACAGTAATCTGCGAAGACACGAACCACCCGTTATGGATTCCTCCAGGCGGTACAATGTCAGTTGTTTGAAGGTGGTGCATGCCCCTACCGGCACTGGGCTGTGCCGTGAATTATATCAACAGAAAGCTCCCCACGAAGCCCCGAGAAGCATATATATGTGTGTGTGTATATATATATATGTGTGGTTGTGCGTGTATATATATTTATATAAACATACATATATATATATTTACATATTTTGCTCCACCTCCCGTACCTAGCGATTGAATTAAAGGAACAGCACACCAGCACTCCCAAACGTAATGTTGTCTATTGTGGCAGAAAGAGAAACAACTCAGCGTGTTTCAGCTGTAAGGCCTTGGTAATGGATCTGATTTGGGGTCTGAGATTTCCACCTTTTATCCCCAGTGCCAATGTTTGTGTGTGAGACAACATCTCTCGTACTCGGCAGCGCTTCCTGGGTTTGGCTCTAAAATGTCTGGGATGGCAAAATGCTACTGTCAGGTCCTTTGTGTGTGATGCAGTCAAGGTCTTTTGAGGTGTAATTCCATGTTGGGCATTACTCCTCCCGCAGCCATACTGCCAGGATGGCCCATTCTGTCACATCCAAGCCCCTTTTATTCCCATGGCTGAGAGGAATACACATCCTACAGAAGGCCAGCCATTCATAGTCATGTGGCCCAGGACACTGGCAATAAGGCACACTGCTTTAGGCATAGAAAATACCAATGTTTTAAAAGTGACATTTTCAGAATTATGACTTAAAATTCAACTTTACCATTAAATAGGAATTTAAATTACAATTCATTTGAGTGTAAACATAATTTTCCTTACTATTTCAAACTTAAGTTATCACTCATTAAGTGTAATAAGGCAACACAATGTTAGTCTATGGCAAAGTTAGGCCTTACAAAAGTGAAAAATTACTTTTGGAGTGTTCACTATTAGGACATGTAAAACTTAAATCCATATGTCCTACTTTTTAAATGTCATACACTCTTCCTAAGGACATTTACGACCTACCTTAGGGGTGACTTATAAGTATTTTTTTTTTTTACTTTAAAAGCTTTATTGGAATAGTATGAACAGGTGGTACATAGTAAACATATCTATAGACTTAGTCAGTAAATTGAACTGAAACAAGGCAATGTTTAGAAATATATAAAGAACAGTAATATAAATGTGATTATATCGCTATAGGTGGATAATAACAATCTACAATATAGTACCTTAATGATTTAGCATTTTATAGTTTGTGTTTTACAGTATGGGGAGAAGAAAAGAGAAGAAAAGAAAAAAGTGATAGAAGAATGAAGAAAGAGAGGAAAGAGAAAGAGTAATAAAATTGTGTAACCTTACTTGTAGTTTGTTATTAATGTGGTTGTAGAATCAATAATGGAAATATACATTGTTACAATACTGAATAAAATAACAGAACAATTAATGAAGGTTGGAATCCGGTAGTTCTGTCCGGTATTTGAGCAGGTGTACAGTTCAAATATGTGGTAACAAGTTACCAAAATATATCCTTCATAATAAGTTATGTGGAAGCAGCATACGCTCTATCAAGCCTGTGATGATGACAAAGTAGATTTCACCATCTAGTAAAGGTAACCTTATTTGCATCCTTCCAATGGATGTATTAATTTGTAAAGGGATAGTAAGGAGGAAGTCAATAAGTTTACCCAGCTTATAGTTACCAATCAAAATTGAGAAGCGCTACCCAGAGAAATATGTTGAGGTTCAAAAGAAAAAGTAACAGAACAGATTTTTTAAATTGTATTCCATACATCCAACCACAAAATGTTAATCAATTGGCAATAAGAAAGCAAATGCATGTTAGTGCCTGGTGATATTTTACAAGTCCAGTATGTATTCTCGATAAGTGGATTGTATGTGTGGAGCAAACTGGGGGTTAAAAATAACCTATTAGAAAAATAGAATAAGGTTTGTGCAGTGCTTGCAGTGTGAGAAGTTTGATGGATTTTGGATCAAATTAAATTCCTGGATTGTAGTGAAAAGGGGCATTGTAAGGCTGATTCCCACAATACCTCAACTTTAGATTTGGGATCAGTGTGAGGTGTGTATTAGAGATGTTTGTATATGTAAGATGCTTTGAACGCTAGGGAAAGGTTAGGTGTCTTGGGTGACATATTGGGGAGGAAGAATAGGCATGTGTAAGAGTAGATAGATCCTGTGAGATATCATTTCTCAGAGGTTCATTTTTAAGAATGGATGCAGAAGAGAGACTGCACTTACTTTGAATTTCAGATGAGGAGAGAAGGACGTTGTCCTGTATTAACTGTTTAACTTGAAAAATGTCTTTCATCGCCCACTCTTTCCAAAGAATTGTGTGATTTGATAATTTAATGTATTTGTTGTGCCAGATAGAAGAGTTTAGATATACCTGCATTGGTGGCAATGACTGAGTAAATACAAATGCCAGAGAAATTGAATTCTTAATAGTTGGAGATGAAAAAAACCTAGCGGGTATGATAGATGAACTAATGAGTGAAAAACAGACGACACCATTGAATCTTCCAATTTACGACATACAGTGAAGGCAATATCTATATCCCCATCCAAATGAGGACACATTTGTTTCAAGATAAAAGAGGAATGATATTGCCAGAAATTAGGAAAATGAACCCCTCCCAGCTCTTTAAGGTTTACATAATGAGAGCAATAAAATAGGGGCTTCCCTTCCACTCCATAAAAATGTGCTGAGCAAACTATATAGGGATTTAAAGAACTTCAGAGGGAGCTTCACAGGCAGCATAGATAGATAGATAGAAATTTATGACAGGTGACATCACCATTTTGATAGTGTCTAATCTGCCCCACCAAGATAAGTACAAAGATGAACACTTCTCTGACATAATAAGGATTCTAATCTGGACATCAGCCAAATTAATCTGAATGGTGTCAGTGATAGAGGTGGAGTATTTAACCCCTAGATACGTAATAAAATTCAAATTCCACTTAAACCCAGTGTCCGCAAATAGTTCGATTTAGTAATGTTTAGTTTGTAACTGGCTAAAGTCTAATAATCTGTTAAGAGATTAACAAAGGTAGGCAAAGAGGACTGTGGGTCCAAAATGAAAAGAACAACATTGCAAGCATAAGCAGTAGATTTTACTTCAATTCCTTTATGCTTGAAGCCATGAAAGGAGGACAAATGGCATATAGTTTGAAGGAAAGGTCCCAGTGACAATATAAACTGTAATGGTATCAGTGGGCGACCTTGTTGTGTACCCATAGTAATGGAAAGTAAGAGGATTGGAGGCCATTTACATGACTAGATGTTTTAGGTGAGAGTAAAACAAACTGCTTTATGTTCGAATTCCTGGACCAAAACCGTGCCTCTTTAACACACACATCATAAAATTCCAGTTTACGTGATCAAAGTTTTCTGCATTTAATGTGATGGTAGCTACAGGTATGGTATCTTTTGATGCAAGATGTAAAATATCCAGAGAAGCTCTGGAATTATCTACCCTTCACAAAGCCTGATTGTTCTATACTGATCAGTTCAGGAATGATACGTAGGGCCAAAATCTTAGCAAAAATCTTACAATCCAAGTTAATGAGGGAAATGAGCCTGTAATTGCTGCAGATTGAAAGATATTTATTTTTTTAGCAATTAGGAAAGCATATCTTCTGAAAAGGTACAGCAAGCCTCATTATTAGAGAGAAATTGCTGAAATAAAGATAGTAAGTGTGGTAACAGAATGCGTGAAAAGCAAGATTAGAATTAAACAGAAAACAGGACTGGACCGGGGGCTTTATCTTTGGGTAGCTAAGTGAGGACTGTCTTTATTTAAAAAATAGAGAAATCGTAATCCAATAAGGAAAAGTCAATTGACTGAGTTCAATGTGCTGGGAGAGAGTCAAAGAAAGTGTTTAGAGCATCATTGGATGGGGAATGTTCTGCTGTATATAAGGTTTGATAAAAATCTGTAAAACAATTTAGAATTTCAGCATCTTTAAAGTGTTTAGTACAATTTTTACCAATAAACATATCAATTTTGGATTTACATGATTTGACCTTGAGGTAATGCTTGCAATGTTCAACACTCCGTCCATCATCCCCTTTGGTTTTGCTATGTTCGCCCCAAGTTGGCAGGGTATGCCCAGACGTGGGTCCCTTGCTCACTTTGCCACTGGATTCAAGATAGCCTGGCTGATGCCGGCTGTAAGCCAGAAACCGGTCCCAGGATGCTTGTTTCCGGTCCAGGGAAGACATGGCTTGGCAGTTCGGGCTGGACTGTTCCCATGAGGCACAGGGTCAGACTGATTTGCATATGGCCATGTCTGAACTGGGGTGGCGGAGTGAGCTAAAGAATGATGGTGGATTAAACCTAGATCAGTTGACTGGGGTGAGTGCTTGCAATGTTCAACACTCCGTCCATCATCCCCTTTGGTTTTGCTATGTTCGCCCTAAGTTGGCAGGGTATGCCCAGACGTGGGTCCCTTGCTCACTTTGCCACTGGATTCAAGATAGCCTGGCTGATGACGGCTGTAAGCCAGAAACCGGTCCCAGGATGCTTGTTTCCGGTCCAGGGAAGACATGGCTTGGCAGTTCGGGCTGGACTGTTCCCATGAGGCACAGGGTCAGACTGATTTGCATATGGCCATGTCTGAACTGGGGTTGCGGAGTAAGCTAAAGAATGATTATGGATTAAACCCTGATCAGTTGCCTGGGGGTGAGTGCTTGCAATGTTCAACACTCCGTCCATCATCCCCTTTGGTTTTGCTATGTTCGCCCTAAGTTGGCAGGGTATGCCCAGATGTGGATCCCTTGCTCACTTTGCCACTGGATTCAAGATAGCCTGGCTGATGACGGCTGTAAGCCAGAAACCGGTCCCAGGATGCTTGTTTCTGGTCCAGGGAAGACATGGCTTGGCAGTTTGGGCTGGACTGTTCCCATGAGGCACAGGGTCAGACTGATTTGCATTTGGCCATGTCTGAACTGGGGTGGCGGAGTGAGCTAAAGAATTATGATGGATTAAACCCAGATCAGTTGACTGGGGGTTTGTGCTTGCAATGTTCAACACTCCGTCCATCATCCCCTTTGGTTTTAATAGGTTTATTTTACCAGGTCAAAATGACAGTTTAAAACTGTACTGCAAGCTGCAGTGGCAGGCCTGAGACGTTTTAAAGTGCTACTTCAGTGGGTGGCACAATTAGTGCTACCAGTACCATTTACTAGGGACTTACAGGTAAATTAAAAGTACCACTTGGGTGTAAGACAATTTTACTATGTTTTAAGGAGAGGGCACATGCACCTTAGCTCTAGTTAGCTGTGGTAAAATGCACAGAGTCGTAATGGCTTCAAACAAATTCAGCAAAACAGAAGGGGTGAAGGCAAAATGTTTGTGGGACTATCACCCAAACGTGTCATGTCTGACAGGCATTAAAAGACCTCTTAAAAAGCCACATTAAGAGGCCAAATGGCTTGACTGAAATGAAAGTGGTAGCCTTGAATTGGTTTTCAAAATAGGTTTTGATTATGGGGTTTATCATAGTACATTCCAAGTCCAACATTATATTGACAGGAGAATATTACTTTTTTGATGCATCACTGAGATGAACTGTGGGTATGTTGTAGCTTGTTTGTTTGGCAAAAGGGCATAGGCTAAGTGGACATTGTCTTTGAGATATTGTCTGCGTATAGTGTAAATTTGACTACGCTGGGGGCATGACTTAAACGTTCCAATCATTAGCCACATTGGTGACTGGTTTAATGTTAATATGTCATTTGCAGTATTGAAAATTATTATTCTTTTCTCATTATTACTTATATTGTAAACTATATACTCCACTTCGCTGAGTATTCGAGTAAAAGGAGATGTCTATTTCTTAAAACAATTTGGGTGCAGGAAGGGTGTTTTTCTGCTCTTCTTTTTTGTTGATGACTCTTTTAAGATTTTATACTGGTGGCATTTGCTATCTAGCTGTGCTGGGAATTGGGGAGCATATTGTTTTATTATAGGTCTAATAGAAGTTGTAGCTGTGGATGCCACAGCATTTAGGTCATGTACTAGGCTTCTTATTTCTTTTTCAGCCTCTGAAGGTCAGATGTTGTGTTCTCTGGTGTTGTCTGTCATTTCATTATTATTGTTATCTCCAATGCATAGTACTTACTGCATTTCTGTGAGGAAATGGAGTGCACTATATGGTGTGGTTCCCCTTTAGGTGCAGTAGGTTTCATTTGTGAAACCCTTAGCTCAACCCTGTGTAGCTGTGGCTCTGAGCAGTCATTCTTGCACAAAGGAACAAGTGTTAAGCATTTAAACAACACCAAAACAATTGAAGAAGAAAACATGAGACACTCATGAAATCTGACACCAATGTATATACATAGAGTGTATTTTTATTTACAACAGCCACCAGAACGAAAAAAATCCACCAGACATTTTGTGGAGATACAGCAATTACAAGGTACAGTTAATATGCACTTTTTTCACTTAACCATGAACAGTATTGGCAAATTCAACGCATTTGACTCTTAGAAACCTTTTCAAGAATAACTTGGTTAAGTATCAATTTAAATACTTTGAGTTACTTTAGGCGACCAGCTCCGGCTGGGAGCCAGTCAGTGGGACCAGCAACAGTTACCTCGGTGGGCAAAGCAGTCCTCAGTTAGTTTAAGGCACTTTTATCCTCTTTCTATAGGTTTTTACGGTCCTGGTGCAAGGGATACAGGATGCTGTGGATCTGATGCAGTCCAGTGGCCACTGGGTTATTAGTTGCCTGGTATCACAGTTGCTGCAGAATCCTTCCCTGGGCGATAACTTTTCTTCTGGGCAACAAAGCTGCACTCTAACGACTCTACTGGGTCCAGCAGACTCGAGTGCAACTTCAAGCGCCAGGTCCTGGTCTCTGGTGCTGCACGACCATGAGTGGTGGCAATGCGAAGATCTGGGCTTCCAACATGACCCAGCAGACTTCTTCAGCTGTTGTAGCCCTGTCCTGCGAACAAGAGGTCAGCCATATGACCCTTGGAGTCTCTTGCTGTGTTCAGGAAACAACTTTTCCACAAGCAGGACACTACAGGCCCAGTCTAGTGTTTTATATAAAGTAGGTGAAAATGTGTACAAGGAAGTGTCCCAACAGTAGTTTACTGATTTGGGTGGTTGTATTGATTAATACAGTTGACATTGTGGGATTTGTGAATGATATACATTTAAATGAAATAGATTTATTGTCATATGTTAAGATGGTTGTGAGATGTTTAATTTATTTTTATACTCAGATAAAAAGAAGCATTTTTTTACTTTCTGCTTCATAGTCTTCTTGTGTCTTGAAACTTTAAATGGTATTCAGAAGTGTACATAGATGTTCTTTTATAGAATATATATATAAACAGCCAATGTGTCTGTAATGGAAGCATAAAAGGGAGTTTGTCATTTATAAATGAAATTTAACATTACATTTAGAAGCTTGGCAGGAGTTGTTAGATTAAATATATTTATATTTTTAAATAAATGGGCATTTCAATTTGACTTGAAGTTTATTCTGTATTCAGTGTAATGTTCTCCTTTTTTCTCAGGCTCGTTTTGCAACAGCATTGATTGATCTATTTACAAACCTCAATCATTAATTGTGGGTTTCTGTTTATTATTATGTGTTGTTGGGTAGATGTTACTTTTTAATTAATATTTGTTTTGTTGTAAGTTGGGTAGATAGATATTTATTTTTTGCATTTTATTTTAATTCATGTTATTGTTAATACGTTTTGTCAGTATTCTTGTTGGTATTTATGATCTACACATTTTGACTCATTCAATTGTATTTTTTGGTAAACAATATTTTTGTTTTTGTAATATTTTTGTTAATATTTTTAATGTAAATATTAGGGTATTTTATTTAGGGTGTATAGAAAGTCATATATATTTAGTTGATGTTTAGACAACAATATTTTTTAATCTAGATTTTGTTGTTGTTGATGTTGTGACATAAATCTGTATATGTTTGCCTTCTCATGGACCATGCTTTTGACAAATGTTTTTTGCCTTCAGGTGCAATAATTGGCGATCTAACTACCCGTAGACAATTTTGATGCTTTAGTTCAATAAAAAAGAGTGCCGTGATTGGTCCCTTTGGGGGCGTGAACAATCTGTGCTTGGAATAAGTTGATTAATGGTGGTGTTCCCTGTCCTGTGCTCGTTGCCTGAATTAATCCTGTGTTTAAAAGCTGCAAAATAGAAACAAACCTGAATGCAGACACCCCCAGTGGATGAAACAAATACTTAAACGATTGTGCCAGAACTGCTTGGATGATCACTTCCAGAGGCACCTAGGCAAGATGGCACTGGCTGCCTAGGTATTTAGGACGAGGCTGCTGTGACACGGCCAGTAGACCAAAACTTTGGTGGTACCTGGAGTGTGCGACCACCCGCTTGAGGAATGGCAGCATCTGATTGTGAGGTATGTGTTGCTAGATCTGGCTTGACTGAACTACTAGTGAGGCCCATGGCACTGGGCAGGACTCTCCCGCCCAAATGTGCGCACTGGTAATATGCACAGAAGGGTGTCATGCGTGAAGGCTGTAGCTCTCTGTTGAACAAAGAATGAGAGCCATGATGAGTGAACAATCTTGATTGATCATTGTGGAGCGCTGCATGGCTGGAGGTGACCGCTGGGGGCAGAACTGGCCTTTGCTAAGATAGTGCCCTGGGCGTGGGCAGAGAGAAATTTGTCGCCCTTGCTGATAGCAGTACATTAAATGAGGCAGCAGGGAGTAACATTTGTGTTCACTGGTCAGTACCTGGATGAGCAGTGACTGGCCCCTGAACACAAACATTCCCGGACCTCCCCAGGCTCACCTAAATCACCGATAGCTTAGCTGCCTTAGCAGATGATGGTTTTGTTGATGTGTGCCAGCAGGGGTCAGGCGGTGAAGGGAGGGCAAGGAAGGGGGCTAAATGGGTGTTAAAAACATTCCCCACCATATGATAATGAAGAACTAAAATCACTTTAAACTGGCAAATCATACAGAAATGAACAGGCAGAGGCAAGGATAAGTATAAAGCAAGATGAGCGTTGTTGTTGGCATTACGTTAATGCACACAGCTCCAAGCGCCCCTCAGAAAATTGGCACCCTGGGCCTGGACCCAGCTCACTCATGCTAAAGACCAGATCTGGCTGTGGGGGAGGGCACTAAGGACTGTTTTCATGCATCATGGGGAACCTTCCCCGAAGCACAAGAGGCCCAGTGATGGTGGGTATTACAATTGAAACACAACACTGCCCCTTGGTCCACAGTTGTGGCCTGGCCGGAATTCCAGAGCGCTCACTGGACTTTTCCGAATCATCAAGTGGGGGCACAGCACATGAAATATTCAGAGAAATTGCTAGAAATTCATGCAACAAAGCAAGTGACAAGAACAGTGGAATTTACGCTCGATGAGCAACTGGCCACAGATGCAGTTGACAGAAATTGACTTTTCCTCCTGAGATGGAGTAACAAGTACTTAGGCTTTCTCAGAGCAACAACAGCAGGTAAAACACTAACTTGTAGTTGTTTGCCACAAGCACAACTGAACCAGAACAAGCCAGTGCACACAAACTTTGGCGATGACGCCTCTACAAGAGACCCCTCTGAAGCCTACTGCCTGCATGCTGATACACTGTGCCCGCGTGATTGCAGGCTGGGCTTCTGCTGCTCCCAACAACACATTTTGATCAACTGTACCACCATGACTGCTTCATACTTCTATTTGACGTCCATCAAAATACAGAACTGATCAATATAGCTCTGACAAGTGGCACCAGCATAAGGGCTAGGATCCCTCTGGCCATAGAGCATCAGTGTAAGGCAAAAGACAATGCAGGGCAAGGGATCTCTTAGAGCAGCGATATCAGTGAACACCTCAGTAAGCATAAAGCCAAGGTATGTGCAACAACTGCTCAGTGCAACCTCCATTACAACCAATTATATAGGATTTTAGAAACCAATGCATCCTCCAGGTAGGGACTAAGACTGAAAATGTATACTGTGCAATACAAACGAGCCTTCTTTGTAGCAACCAAAAGAAGTCTGAGAGAAACAAAATCAAATATAATCTGTTTTTCACAGTGAAGTTAAAAATCAAGATAGGCGATAAGTCCTTGTTGTTCACAAACCCAATCGATTGACCAATATGCACGCTGGCTGAAGAGCAAAAGATCCATCCAAAGCGGCATATGCTCGATGGACAGAAGCAAAGGGGGCCCAGAGATGCCACAACTCAAATCAACCTTTAAATAATCAAGCTGAAGAAGAAATGAGAAAGGCGATAGAGACTGTAGGCACACAACTGCCATCAGTATCACAGAAGAGACTTGAAACATTGGAACACTACAGTTCAGATGATGGTCAAAGCAAGGAACACTGTGACTTGGAAGACGTTGGCCCACCCACACCACAGAGCAGTGGATAACATTTGAAAGCCACACCAGCAGTCTAGCTAGCACCTGCACAGTAAGGACAAGGAAGGTCAAGGGGTTATCTTGAGCCAGTGCCAGTGGCTTACAGCTAGCTACATGATTTTCAAAACACAATACAAATGCCTATATCAACAACCTATAAAGTACTCTCTTGGAACGTTAGGGTTATTGGCACCAGCTTGAATCCATAAGATATAGTCCTACCTAAAGTGCAGAGGCACTAACATTGTACTACTGCAGGAAACACATCTCACAAATGAAAAAGTGCATAAACTACAGTGTGGATGAAAGGGACAGATAATAGCAATGGTGTACTCCTCATATACAAGGGAGAAACTAATATGGATCCAACATGGCACACCCTTTAAAATGAAAAACACATGCGTGATACTAAAGGAGATATGTTCTGGCTCATGGGAGACTTGATGGTCAAGAATTAGTAGTAGGGGCACTTTTTGCACCAAATGTAGACCAAAAGGAATTACTTGAAGGGCTGTCATCAATTATTAAGACGTGGGCACAAGCAGCTTTGCTACTAGGTGTGTATTTCAATGTGTAGCAAACATTGACATGGGCAGTTCCCACCCACCGCTACCAAGTACATACACGGTTAGATTATATAAGGTGTTTAAAACCTGGAAACAGCAATGGGAACTAACATATTCATGGAAACACCTGCATCCATCATTGAGGGAGTGCTCATTTCACTCCCCAGTGAACAAGCTACACGTTAAGATAAACAGTATATTATCCTCAAACCAGACACTGCACGGACTACAAGCACAACTGTTCCATCATGGAGACTACAGTGCAAAATGTTAGATTCAGTATGTTGTGAATCACTAATGGAAGCTATAAACAATTACTTTGTTATGTTAATTGTATTTAATATAGCACTCTAATCACCCTAGGGCATCTCAGCGCTGCCTACAGTGGCAAGCAAGCATCCACAAGAAAAGGTCACTTTAAAATAGAGAGGCTTTCAGCAGTTTCCTAAATTGCCAATCGTTCATGCAGTTATGAATATGCACAGGGAGACTATTCTAATGAAAAGGAGCCAGGTAGGAAAAGGCTCTCCCACCACATCTAGCCAAGCGAATGTGGGGCACGCTCAGCAGGGCTTTGTCCTTGGATCTTAGACTTCTGGTGGGTACATACGATTTGATTGTCTGTTGAAGATAACTGTGGCCTTTGCCCCTTAAGGCAATGTATGTAAGACAGCATATCTTAAAAACGTTCCTTTTTTTTACTGGCAGCCAGTGCAGTGCCTTCAACAAAGGGGCCGATGGGGTACCAGGCAGAAGATAGAGGACACGCCTGGCTGCCGTATTTTGAACTACCTGTAGTTTAGCCACAAGCGTCTCATTTACTGCAGCCAGTAAAGCATTCCCATAGTCTAGTGCTCACCAGGGCTTGAACAAATGTTCTTCTGGGAGAAATCGGAAGGTAGGGAAATATTCTGTGTAGAAGATGCATATTATGATAGCCAAAACCAGTGGTAAACAAAATATGATCTTTCATAGAGAGGGCTTGATCAATTTTTATGCCAAGGTTCTTCACAGATTGTTTGGGAGATGGGACTGATCCCAGTTGAGGGGGCCACCACTCATCTGACCACAGAGTGGTGGCTTTGCCGAACAGCTTGATCTTGGTCTTGTCTACGTTCAGTTGTAGATAGTTGTCAGTCATCCAACTAGAGATGGCTAACATTCCCTTAGCAAAGTGATCTTTGGCTATGGCCAGATGAGAATCAAAAGTAAAGGTCAGCTGAGTATCGTCCGCGTAAGTTCCAAAGCCAAAAGGCCCAATAATCTTAGCAAGGGGTGCAATATAAATGTTGAACAGGGTAGGGCTCAAACAAGAGCCCTGTGGAAGACCCTTGTCCAGTTGCATATTGCGGGAGGTATAGGAGCCAAGAGTGATCATTTGGAATCTGTCGCCCACAAAATTATGTAACCATTTGAGAGCTGTCCCCTGAATGCCTATCACGTGCAGCCTCTTCAACAGCCTGAAATGAGAGACCATGTCAAAGGCTGTGGAAAGATCTAACAGCACAAGCATAGAAGGAGTTCCTACATCCAATGAGAGTGTCCAAGAGTCGGTGACTGCCAGAAGGGCCGTTTTCGTGCTATGGCCCGGTCTAAATCCCGGACTATGAAGGATCCAGAATTTGATTTTCTTCAAGATCGGTTGTTAATTGTATGTTGATTAAGCCTTCTAACAATTTACCCAGAAGGGGTAATAAGGATATGGGGTGGTAATTAGATAAGGTGTTCAGGTCCAAATTAGCTTCTTTTAGGATAGGGAGGACATGCACGGCTTTCCATTCAGAGGGAATTGTGCCCGTTTCCACCGTAAGATTAAATATAAATTGAATAGCCGGAACAAGATGTCTAAATAGTGAAGCCATGACTCTTTGTAGGGCAGATATCTGGGGGGAGCCTGATTTTGCCGAGCCCAGGGATCCTTGACCTCCACAAAAAAGAAGGGTTTGAACCAGTTTAGTGTAGGTGTCCCTTCTACTCCCATATCAGCCGCACTGCTGGTGTTGCAAGTGTCTGTAATGGGTGCAGTGTTAAAGTTGAAGTAAATATGAGAGATTTTCTCCTGAAGCAAAGTTGTGAGAGAATCACACAGTTCCTGCGACACTAAAGGGGACTGCGCACAAGCCTGAGGGCTAGTAAAATCATGAATGATTTTCAAGAGAATGATGGCACTGCCTCTAACAGGCCTATGGAATGGAATACATGAATGATATGATCAGAGGCCACTGCATTCAGACAACAGTGGGGATGAGGAAGACACTAGTGAGTCAACTTACACAATTGCAAATAACATTTACAACATTTGAGGCTGGCATAGTCACAATCCCTGACAGGTAGAAGCAGCTGCTGGAGTCTAGGGAAAAGTATGCAGAGCTGATAAAAAAGCTACACTGCTCTGACTATAAAGAATACCTTGAATGGGTGCACACAGAATGTGATAGGGCAAGCAGGTTACTAGTCTGGCTAACAAAACCAGTGCTCTGTGGCTCACCAATAACAGAGCTCTAAAGCACCACAGTAGACAGAGGGCTCAGTTCACAAAGGGCCTCCGCACTCGTGGCAGAGGCCCTGCAGTCGTGGTGGGGGGCCCGCACTCAAGCCAGGACCTCTGCAATGAGAAACTGCAATAAGGAGGTCCCGCCACAAGTGCGGGCCCCCCTGACGACTGCAGGGCCTCCACCACTTTGTGAATCGGGCCCATCATTTTCACAATAGAGAGTATCAGCAGTCAGTTTGTAGGATACTATGCAGTGCTATATAATGATACTGTGGGTGACAACACAATAGCTGATTGCCTACATGCCTTACAAATTACTTGCTTATCCTGTGAACAGTTGGAAGCACTAGACCTCCCCATAACCAAAAGCGGTACCAAAGATGCCATTTGAGAGCTGGCAGCAGCAAACAAAGTACTGTGTTGCCCATTGAATTTTATCAGACATATATAGACATCCTAGTGCTGTGACTCATGCAAATGTTCACAACAGCACTTAAATGTAGCTCCCTCCCAATGAACGAAAACCCAATATGGGCACTACCAGAATCCAGATGTGATCCCACAGACTGAGCCTCCTACAGACCTGTGTCTATGTTCAATACTGATTACAAAATTCTTGGCAAAGTACTGGTCAGAAGAGTAAATCCACAGCAGCGCTCAATATACACTCAGGCCAAAACAGATTTATACCCAGTAGAAAAAAACATTAAATATTAAAAGACTGGTAAGGTTAATGAATAGGGCACCTCATGCACCCTCCGAGCTACCCTGCCCTGTGGTGTGGATATTGAAAAGGTTATTGAATTGCATGATTGGCAGTTCATGATTCAAGTGTTGTGACACTTGGGATTTGTGCATCAAATCATAACATGGAATGATTCTCTATTTCACCCCCATGATAATAATCAAAACCAGTAGACTGATTGCAGAGGCATTTGAAGTAAGCAGAGGCACCTGTCAGGGATGCCCACTGTCGGCAGTGTTGTTTGCAATGGCAATGGAACCCCTCGCAGTGGTGGCAAGACTGATCGGCAGTACTGGGGGCCTTGAGTTTTGGGATGGGACCCACACAATTTCAGTATATGTTAATGGCTCACTATTGCTTTTATCGGATGAAAACATTGGAATATCAGCAGCCACTGACACAGTAACATTTGGTAAACACTCACAGCTATTTGTTAATTGGACTAAGACTTGGGCATTTCCCATCAATCCTGGTATCGTTATTGCTCTGAGTGTATTAGAAGTACAGGGAATAGCACGGGAAGCATGCACGTCCAGATACCAGGGGGTACAAATATTCTATATAGAGAAAAACATGAAAGAAGGGAACCTAGTGAAACATTTAATGGTTTGAAAAAAGCATTGTATTCTGGGAAGCTTTGCCATTCTCAGTGATAGACTGCGTTGCTTTATCGAAAATGGCCATGCCCTTTGGCTACTATATTACTTCAGTTTTCTTGTGATACAAGTGCCCAGATCCTTTTTCAAGGGCTTGGATTCCCTTCTGTCAGGCCTGATTTGGGGTTCATCCAAGCATTGAGAGGTTCTGGCTAAGCTGAAATTAACCAAAGATGAAGGTGGAATGAGTACACCAGGTTTTGAGCTGTACTGTCTGGCTGTAAAGGTGCACTGAATCTTCAGATGGGTGGAGGGCATACAGCTTGCAGAATCAGGTCTTACATCGGTCATAGCAGAGCATGGACAACTAAACTATGAATTGCTGACCATACGTTCTCCCTGCAAGTATAAACCAGTGCTACTTTCAACTGAAATGCAGAGCTAGTGATGTATACTAGCGAAAACTAAATTGACCCTGAAGTAATCAACAGCAGCCCCCTTAGTCAGATTCCCAACTGCTAGAGATTATTTCACAGCTGCACAGCTGCACCCCTGGACGATGGTTTACTATAATTTGGAAAGGTTTAAAACACTCAGGGAATTGAATGAAAATGAAGAACTAGAGAGTGGGCAATTCTTACAATACACGATGCTGAAAATTGCATTTTAGGCAGTTTGGAGAGACCCAATATAGAGTATGCCTACCGTGCCCCTTCGAACAGCCGACTCCAGGGCAAGGTAGGACAAAATGTGGGTTCTCTACCTTGACGAAAGTGTGACTACAGGAGAGACCCACCCTGAACAGACATGAGGCATCTAACGCAACAAAACTAGGTTGCATACTTAATGAAAAATTCCTTAAAACGAGAGATAGGTCCTCTCTACACACATATACTTTTACACCGCGATACTTTAATCTACTGGGGTGGACTTTATATGTGCAGACTCCATTTGGAAGACGCTTGCTTTGCATGCACGATTAGATAGAAGGCCACCTTGACTTTATTGGTACTAGCGCAGCCATCTTGCATTGCACTTTATTGGTGCTAGCTCAGCCATTTTGCATTGTAGGCACTATAGGATAAAAGCTGTCCTCACATGCCCCTACTCATAGAAAGCGAAAGAGGACTGATCTAAGCTTTCACAACAATTGAAAGAGGACTGAGCCAGAAGCTCCCCATAATAACAGAAAGAGGACTTCTGCAGCGGCCATCTTGGCATGGGCATTTGATTAACAGCCCTCTCAACCCATTCTACTGAAAGCGACCTGGTAACCCCCACCTTGGCTTGGGCATTGGATCAACAGCCCTCTCTACTTACTCAGTTTATTCTACTGAAAGCGACCGGAAACCCCCACTTCTCATTGGATGGACTGATTTTATCTGATCCGATGTTAGTTTGCAGTTGCACTCTCGCTGCTCATTTAAGATGGGGCATCATGGCGCTGTAGTACATTTTTTTTAAGTGAACCTAGACTCTAAGGCAGACCTGCTGAGACTGCTACCGCTATATTTCACTACTCAAACCGATAGTTAGCAATCGCACTTTCGCTGCTCATTTAAGATGGCATCTGGGCGCTGTAGCACAGTCTCCAAGTTAACCTAAATATTAGAGCAGACCTGCTGAGACTACTACCGTTTTATTTCACTACGCAAACCGATCGCTGGGGCGGCAGACTCATCACTCTCCCCAGCATGGCAGGGCCCTGCCTGACCTCCACGGGCGACAACTACTACACCGTTATCTATCCACCTAATCTCTCCAAATCCACCTCTAAATCTCTCAAACACTCCATCCTGAAAAGTCATCCTGAGACCCTGATATCTGATCTTCGTCTCTGCGTGGACAAGGGCACTGTCATTAACGACCTCATCTTCCATTCCAGGAAAACGTCTCTTTGGCGCAATGCCTTCTCGAGCCTCCTCAAAGTACAGGAAGCCAGGAACATCCCTCACGGAAAAAAACTCACGATCACACCATCTGCAAACCTGCGTGCTGACCTCACCATCACCTTGTACAATAGCGGCATTATCCTGATTCAAGGGACACCCAAAGACCTCATCAAATTTGCAGACCTTTTCACCCTCCTTAAAAAATATGTTCACAACCCTACCCAGTCCACGCTCCCCCGCTCCACCTCTCACCCAATACGCCAAGTGCACCTAGCCTCTCATTAACCACACATGCTAGTGACCACTTCATCGGGCGACCCAGCCCTACTACCTTATCACCAACGCATGCCAACCACTGCGCGCCTATACCACTGAACTCAGGCCTACACGCTCTCCCCTCTCCATCGGCTTCCGTAACTCCCCTACGGCCCTCATCTCGAACCAACCTAGCCCCGCTATCACGCTACCAGCACCTGCCATCAGAAGCGTCCCCAAACCCTTAACCTCCAGCCCGCATAATCTTCCCGCACACCGGGCTATTGAAACCTCCACTAGGGCCCACGACACTGGTATCAAAACGTCTACTAGGGCCCACGACTCTGGTCGATTTAGCCCCACCACTAGGCTACCAACGCAGTCCGACAGAATTGCTCTCACCCCGTCGGCCCCCTGCCCACAAGATCTTACCTCTCACTGGGGTATTGATCGACCTAGCCCCACCACTAGGCTACCGGCACACTCCACCAGGATCGCTCGCATGAAACCGGTCCCCTGGCCGGCCAGAACCCACCACTAGGCTACCAGCACATTCTATCAGAATCGCTTGCATGCAACTGGCCCCCTGCCCGTCTGAACCTACATCTCTTAGAGATATCGATAATCTCCACCGCAGAGCCACCGAATTAACCCTGAGCATCCACAAGTCCATTCTGGATCTAAAGCACCTCCTACACCTCACCGAACTCTCCTTCTCGAATCTCTGGCTCTCACAGAACGCGACCCCCATCCCCTACACTAAGCCCCTCCTTCACCCACTACCACTATCCCTGAGACACTTGCGCCCCCGCAAGCAACCCTGCCACCTCTCGGAGGAAGAAATTCTTGCCCTCCTCCATACATACAAACCCACACCCGGGACGCCTAACCCATTAGACCTCACGGAGGAAGAAGTTGTTGACCTCCTCATTAGCTACGATTCTGCCTTGACAACCACATGCACCTCAGACCTGAGGGAAGAACACCCTATCCGCACGATTGAAACCAACCCCAACAGATCTGCTACCCTCCGCAGCAGAGGGGTGGTCAATAGCAACCTAACTAGAGTACCCTTCTCTGCATCTACCCCTGACACTCACTCCGACCCCTCCATAGCCGGCCTCCTAATTAACTGCCGCTCAGCAGTAAAGCATGCATCTGATGTCGCTGATCTCATCTTGAGTCATAAATCGGACTTAGCGATCTTGACTGAATCTTGGCTCAAGGAATCCTCATCGCCCTACCTAGACCTCTTAGTCCCGCCCAATTACAACATCGTAAGGCTGGACAGGCATTCAAAGAAAAAAGGGGGAGGCATTGCCTGCATATACCGCTCTAACCTCCTTGTTACGGAACTTCCTGTGGACCCTTCAGACTCCTGCGAATACCTTGCACTCTCCATTTCTAACAACAACTCCCAACTGTGCAGACTTCACATCTTTTACCACCCCCCAGGCAAGAATGACACCTTCACTGACCTCCTCATGGAAATCATCACAGCCAAGATTTCCCCTAACACTAATGACATTTTCCTTGGCGACTTCAACTTGCATTGGAATGATCCTAATGACCCTCAGGTCAGCGCCATCAGAGACTTCTTGGTCGACCAAGCCCTTACCCAAGCCTGCTCTCTCCCTACACATACGAAAGGCGCCACCCTAGACTGGATCATCGCTAAGGAATCAGCGGTCAAACTTATCTCTATTGACCCTTGTGACTGGTCTGACCACCACGCTATCACCTTCCTCCTGCCTAGCACCCACAAGACATGGACACCTCAACCTGTGATTCCCAAACGATGGGTTAGAGACACCAAGAACCTTGATCACGGGAAACTGGCTGCGCGCTGTGAGACTGACCTCCGCCCTCCCCCTCAGTGCACGTCGGTCAACAACCTAGCGGATCACTATTCCTCAACTATATCCGACATTCTCGATGACCTTGCTCCACGAAAGTTAAAAGAACCCAGATCAAAGACAGGAATCCTTGGTTCAACGGATCCCTCAACAAGGAGAGGAGATCCCTTCGACAGACTGAACGAATCTGGAAACAGCACCCGTCAACAACCCATCTAAAACTTCTCCGCCAGGCCAGAAATGCCTACAATAAGAAAATCCTCGTCTCTAAAAAAGAGTTCTTCCGATCTGAACTGGCGAACACTAAGAATCGACCTTGCAAGCTATTTGAGTTGGTCAACCACCAATCCAACAAACTAGCAAAAACCTCCAAAGAAACACCTAAACCCTTAATATCAAGCGAGGAATTTTCATCCTTCTTCTGCAACAAAATCTCTGCCCCAGGAAATGAACTTAAATCCGCAACTCACCACCAAAATCAAAATCTATCGGCTCTACCTTCTCTCTCCGCGCTGGCTTCCCAAACCTCACCCAAAAACCAAGCGCACTGGTCCAACTTTAAAATCTATGACGAACACTCGATCTCGAGAATTCTAGCCTCCTTAAACCCGAACAATCACTTCAATGATCCTCTCCCTTCTAACTGCCTAGCTGCCGCCTCTCAGGCCATCATCCCTTCCTGGACCTCAATAATCAATGCCTCCCTCCTACAGGGTTCAATACCTGATTCTCTTAAGGCTGGCCAAGTCGTCCCCATCTTAAAAAAACCTACGCTGGACCCTGCTTCCGCCGACAACTATAGACCCATATCTAACATCCCACTCCTAGCCAAAGTTCTGGAAAAATGTGTGCAACAACAGCTGAGCCTACACATCACCAACTTCCACCTTCTAGATGACTTCCAATCCGGGTTCAGACCTGGACACAGCACGGAAACCACCCTCCTCCACATCGTGGATGATGCCCTCCAAGTTCTCGACCAAGGCAAAACCTGTCTCCTAATCCTCCTAGACCTATCTTCTGCCTTTGATATGGTTAACCACGAAATTCTCCTTCAACGCCTCAAACTCAGGATGGGTTTGGATGACACCGTCCTTGAATGATTTAGATCCTTCCTCCAAAATCGCTCACAGAGAATCCTCATCAACGGTAATCTATCCGCTCCCTCTCCGATCACGGTTGGAGTCCCCCAAGGATCAACCCTCTCCCCTACCCTCTTCAATCTTTATCTGGAACCACTCACAGAGGTGTTACGCTCTGCCAATATCTCCTACCTTATGTACGCCGACGATACTCAGATATACATTAAAATCTCTTCCCCTGAGGACATTCTCTCCCTGAATGAGGCCCTGAAGCTGACTGTCCACTGGCTCACCGCCAACCAGCTTAAACTTAACGCTAACAAAACCGAATTTCTTCTAATCTCCCCACCCAAAACCAATCCAGACATCCAGGAATGGATCAAGGCTATCACAGCACTAAACTGCCCTCCTACCATTGTTGACTCTGCGAAATCCCTTGGAGTAACCCTTGACGGCAGCCTGAACATGCGGGGCCACATCAACTAGATGGCCAAACCTGCCAGATTCCATCTAAGTTACCTAAAAAACCTAAAACCCTTCCTCGATACCTCTGACCTAAAAACGGCAATCCAGGCACTAGTCATTTCCAGACTAGAATATGGAGGCTCAACTCTCGCAGGGCTACCCAAGAACTCTCTGGCCCCACTGAAAGCCTGCCTCAACGCCGCCGCCAGACTCCTAACTGGCTCAAAGAAATTTGACCACATCTCTCCCCACCTCAAAGCTCTGAACTGGCTTCCCCTAGAGGCCAGAATCCAACTTAAACTGGCCTGCATAGCTCACAAAGCTCTCTACTCCAAGTCCCCTGCATTTCTCGCCCAAAAACTCGTGATATCCGGAGGAGCCAGAAACTCCCGATCTGCCAAAGACCTTTTGCTTCAACCAGCACGCTTCCGGAAAAAAAAAACCTACAACCGGGCCTTCTCTGGGGCCGCTCCTAGAATTTGGAACTCTCTCCCACCCGACATCAGAAGACTTCCGTCCTTGGCACACTTTAAAAAGGAGACCAAAACTTTCCTAATGAGCAAATTCCTCGCCTAACGATCACCTCAGCGACACGATCCACCCTCCACTTCGGCATTATCCATGCTTTTTCGGATGATACCTATTCCTGCACTCCTGGGCATCCCACTCAAGAGTTGAGACTGCGTGCCTTCTTTTAAAATGTATCTACCTGTTTTTCGTTTTTATCCCATATGTAGCCGGGAACTTTGACTGTGTGCTCTTTTTTTCTTGTAGAATGTACCCACCTATTTTACCCAATTGGTCCCTCCCTTCCTAATTCTTTGTATACCACCTTTAATCCTGTAAAGCGCTCTGATACCCTCACGGGTCTGGTTCGCGCTCTATAAAACTATAAAATAAATAAATAAACATATACTTTTTATTGTCTTTGGGTACTCTACACTGACTACCTTAGAGGATAGGGACTCATAGACATAGCCCTGATGAATGCCATAGATAAATAGACCTACAGAAGGCAGAAACATGTTGGCATATATCTATTAATACACAGAGACGCATATTGGCCATAAACCTGTATATGCCTCCTGTGGTTACGCCCCCAGTAACTTTTTAATATATCTGGAATACTACCAGAATAAAAGGATACCTTTGTGGTTTATCCCAATATATTTTTAATTATTCAACTGGAGCACAATACTATCCAGATAAGAGATATCTAAGAACGTCCTCTGGTAAGCCCCAATCTGAGGTCGAGTCCGCCCTGGTAGTACCATCTTACCAGGGTAGGTTGAGATGGCAAGTGATGAAGCATGTCACATTATGTGAGTGAGCCATCCTCGTCCAATTCTTGGAATTGCCCTGGAAACTAGGAAAAGAAAGTATGGAGCAGATACGTAGAGGTCAAGGCACCTCCTCCTACAGACCTCTCTAAAAGAGCGTAGGAAGCTCGGGTTGGCATGCCATTTTTTCTGTGTTTGTGATTAATAAGTTAGGACTGGCGTGAACCCACTATTGTCCTATATCTCTCCCCTTGTGTGATAATGCAGGAGTTTCCTCACCCACAAGCTGACACTAGGCATAAATATGACTCACCCAGTACCCTCTTCAGAACACCTCTGGACCTGTGCAAGCCATAGGAAGGACTGCATCTGCTGTTGTGACTTGTGAGGAGAACCCTAATGACTGGACCTGCTCTCATTTGTACCCAGGAATGAGAAGTGGACTCCAAGGGTCGGTTGGCTGACCTCCAATTAAGCTACAGGGACTTAAAAGCTGCAAGACTTTCCTGAGGAGCTCAGCTGACTAGGTCTAACTGGACCTGCCCTGGCTCCTGCCGGTAGCTTCTAGTGCTTCTAGTGCGCCCTGTCCTTTAAAAGGTGCTTCTAGTGCGCCCTGCCCTTTAAATGGTGTCCCTAAGGTCCTGGGCCCTTAGATAAGTGTTAGAGTGTACTCCACCTGCCTAACCCTAAAAACTGGGACTTAGAAATGTTTTCAAGGACTTTTGTCTGGAGAACCGATAGAAGACCAAAACCAATCTGTCAAGTCGATCCCTTAAGGGGATATCACTGGCGGGCTTTAATTGCCTCCAGCTCCCTCTACATTCTTCTATGCAGCAGCAAATCTGATTCAGCTGGCCCAAACCTGACTTCCGGAAAAGAGACTAAGTGCAAAGGTAAAAATCTTCACCGAGTCTGACAGCAAAAGGCATCTGATCAATGTTGACAGCATCCTGGGTGCGTACTCCGGACCTTTCCCACTCTGAGGTTTACCCGCCTTCACTGACAGCTTCACCGAGACCTCATCCTTTGCCAACCCATTTCCGATTACCTTGTCTCTGGATCCAGCCTGCAACCTTACTCCGCTGGAGACTCTACTTTCTCAGAAAATTTCTAAGTTCAAAGGTAACTCTTTGACTGGTGTCTGCTTGTCTTTGACTTGTACCTAACCAGTGCTCCATTGTGGTCCTTTACTTTTATCCTGGCCTAGCGCGACCAGATTACTGTGGTTAGTGCTTTGTGCTTTTCGGTGCTAAAATTCAATTAAAAACTTTAAAATTATTATGCCTGGTTCCCCTTACTGGATTTATGTCTTTTGTATGTCATTTTGATCATTAATCATTGTGTGTTCAACTTTTTAACTGTTTTGGTGCTTCTAAATGCTTTGTACATATTCTCAAGCTAAGCCTGTTGTTCTGTGCCTTAGCTACCTGGGGTTGAACTCAGGTTTAAACTACTGAAACCCTTAATGGACCTAACAAGAATAGTGATATTATTACTTGTGGTGGACTACAATCCATCCCATCTAGTAATCCACTTTCTCACAGAGGTATAATAATGAATCTACACTATGAGATGCAGCAGGTGTTTGGTCACCTGGTTCTACTGAGCCCTTGTTATTATGACCAAACAAACCTAAACACCTTAAAAAACAACTGGGAAAACAACCTCAATATTGTTTTGGCAGACAAAGATTAGGGATACATTTTGAAGTACACATGTGAAGTATTGCACAATAAATGTTTTACATATAATCAATTTAATTAGTTGCATAGATCTTATCTGTTATCTAACCCCCAAAAACTCAATTGGATTTTTGTCTTCACTGTCCTATTTTTGCTCAACGCATTTTTGTTGCCTTTACAACTCTGCACACTTTACTTCTGCTAACCAGTGACAAAGTGTTTGTGCTCTTCCTTCTAAGCATGGTAAAATTGGTATATACCTAATTGGCACATTCAATTTACTTATAAGTCCCTAGTAAATGGGACAAATTGTGCCCAGGACCTGTAAATTAAATGTTACTACTGTTGCAGGTATTCTGCTTGAGCAGAACGGTGCCGTGGGACAACAGAATGCAGGGACTGTGTCTCTCTGCCACATCAGTGCCTGTCAGCCCAAATACCTGGCTAGCTCACATTGCCTGACCTGAACTCCTAAACTTCCCAGAGTAGCAGGTAATTTTGGCAACTTAGAAGTCTAGTCACTAGTAACCCATGGAAACAGATCATCACCTTTCGTCCCTCACTCTCTCTCATTCATGTCCATAGTAAACATCAGAAAGACATGAAGAAAGTTTACAATACATTAATTAAACTATCGCAATCTATTATAAAGCAGATGTTCTGCGATCGCTAAGCAAATGCAACTAAACAGAGAAATCAGCATTACTATCAGGCTGGATAAAATAAACGTCCCAACCATAGTAAATTATCTATCTGTCTAAGCCTAACCTCACTGTGTAAGCAAATGGATATATATTAGGGATTTCTGGAATGGCAACAGACTCCATATCTTTGTGGTTAGAATGTCCTACTCATGAGTGTAAACTCAGTTTACGTAAAGCTGCATGTCATGTTCTGCGGGTGTTCCTTCTAAGAGCAGGTCCCTCTGCTAGAGTTTCCCTCTCTGTTCTAAAAAGGGAGGGAGCTAGTTTATATATTAAAAACTACTGTGTTGGAAAAATACTGCCTTGGAACGCTGCAGCGGTGCCACCCTGTCATGTCTAAAACATTAGGAATTGTTGCTAACCGAGCATGAAAAATGTCACATAAAACAAATGCCTGGCTATGCAAAGCAAAGTCAGGCTACCAAAAATGTGTAAAATGCAAAACTAAGGAATAACGAAAGTGGGCCCTAGAAAGGGAATCACTACACTACTGTGCTGCAGCAGACATTTTGCCACCCACTGTAAAACATATCACAGTCCTGCAAATGCAGGCTGCAGAGCAGTTTTAAAACTGCCATTTCGATCTGGCAAAATAAACCTTTTGCCAGGCCTAATCCTCCCTTTTTAATACTTATAAGTCACCACCCAAGGTAAGCACAACAGGCTCATGAGGCACGGCGCATGATATTTAAAAAGTAGAACATGTGTACGTAAGTTTTACATGTCCTGCCAGTGAGCCCTGTCCCCCATGTCATTTTTCAATGTGGCAAGGCTAGTCTCCCATAGACTAATACTGGGTTACCTTATTACATTTAATAAGTTATAACTTCAGTTGGGAACAGCTAAAGAAATACTTTATCCACTCATTTTAAATGTAGATCAAAATCCTATTTCATGGAAAAGTCAGATTTTAACTTACTATTTGGAAAATGCACTATTAGAAAGTTTGCATTTTCCTGCATAAACAAAATCTGCTTTTCTGCCAGTGTCCAGGGTCACATGGCTGTTAATGGCTCTCCTGTCGTGTGAAGGGTTCCTTCTAGGCAGGGGATAACAGGGCCTTGGGTGTGAGGAAGGCTGTTCCTCTCCTGAGCAGGGTGGCCTGGGAGTACTCAGCCCTTCCTGAGCTTCAAGGGGTAACCCAAAGGCTGCACCCATCCCCTTCCTGACTTAAAGATGTGCCAGGACAAGTAGAAAAAGTCGCAGTGTGTGTGGAGATAATTCCATTTATTTTTCTGTAATTTTAGTGTGTTGCTTGACTCTTTTTAATATAACTTCAGACTCTTTCAGGACAAAGAGAATTCAGAAATCCCCAAAAAAACAGTAACACGTGTTTTGCACCTTTACACTGGCCTATCAGCCTGGGGCTTCCTCAGGGCGTGGAGCACATGATTAGTTATTCGTTTAGAGGTATCAGAATTCATTAAACAGCTTCCGCTGTTTGGCTGTAATCGATTGGATTTGTGATGGTCATTTGGAGGTAATGTTTTGTTAGTTGGCAAAGGTGACTGACGAAACAAGTTATATAAAAAAGAGTCAAGCAACACACTAAAATTTCTGAAAAAATAAATGGAATTATTTCTACACAGACTATGACTTTTTCTTCTTGTCCTGGCATATCTTTAAGTCTTGCAAATTAATGGGGAAGGGGTCTCCCATTGCCAATGACAAGTAACCTACCTCAAATACCCTCTATTATATGCAGGCACGCTTAATATCTGGATCCGTTGTCCCCTCTTCTCTCTCTCCCTTCCTGACTTACAAAGATGCCTACCCTGTCACTGGCAAATGTGGCCCACACCTGGGCCTGCCTGCATTTGTTTCACTAGCCAGCCTGGAGCCAGACCCAGGGGAAGAGGAAGAACTGACCAGAACCAGTTTAGGGTTATACAAAGGGAGTGCCTCCCATCCACAGACTGACACTGATCATAAAAGTGGCAACTCCAAAACCTCTCATCAGAACACATCAGGACCTGAGAAAATGCAGGACTGCTCTGCTGTCTGAAGAAGGAAGTCGGGACCTTCATGCCTTTAACCAACAAACACAGAAGGGACTTGAAGGGTCAGCTGGCTGGCCCTTTGTTTGAGCTACAGGGACCAACAAGCTTTCCGAGGCCTCTTCCGCTTTCTAGCTGACCAGACCCACCTGGACCTGACCTGGTCCCCTCTGCTTGGCCTCTGTGGGAGTCCTGACCCCCTCAAGTACTGTCCTCAAGGTCCTGGACCAATGATTGGAGTTAGAGTGTACTCCTCCCAGCTCAACTGAAGGTTTCACCATATCCTATGCTATGTGGCGCAGACTGATGGAGGGCCTCGATTTGCTGCATCCTGCAGCTCCTGGTTGCCAGCTTCACGGGATACTTTGCCAAACAGCACAGGCCAATGCAGGGCCTCACATCACTGCACCTAGAAGCTCTTGATTAGTGGCTTCACCGGATCTGATGTGAGAGATTCAATGCCACACTTTGCAGCACTGTGCAGCTCCTGATCGGCGGCTCAACAGATCCGAATCAGTGCAATGCAGAGCCTTGCATTGAAGAGCAGCACCGCACCAAGGACATAAGGTATAACTCCCAATGGGCCACACCAGGTTCCGTACCCGACTACAATGGAGAGCCTGAACTTTCAACCTTATCCTGATTCAGCATGACCTGATACCACCAGTTGGCGCTATTTTCACATTAAACTTTAACAACTCATAACTCTGGTCCTACTGATTTCTGCCATGTTGGTGTCATTTTATTTATTAAAATATCATCTAGTTTTCTAAATTTGTTTCAGGTAGATCTTGTGTTGTGTTTTCACTTTATTACTGTTTGAGTGCTGAATAAATACTTTACACATTGCCTTTACATTAAGCCTGACAGCTTTTGTGCCTAGCTACCAGAGGGTTAAGCACAGATTCATTTAGTGAATTAGCAATGAGGGTGAACGCTCTTGTCAAATAAATTCTTCCGCAGGGGGTCCACCAGGGCTGTATTAGGGCCCCATTTTTGTTTTTACTTTAAATTAATGGCTTAGAGAATTTTCTGTGTTCAGTGGAGAAAGATCTGCCCAAGCTAGGCTCCCCTTCAGCCCCGTTATTATTATACACAGACAATGCGGTGTTACTGGTCAGAACTGCTGATGGGCTCTCATATTCTTCTTGATGCTTTTTGGGCACTCATGAATGATCTGGGACTGAAAACGAACCTCTCAAAGTCCTTTGTCATCAAATGCGGGCCAAAGCATTCCAAATATAAAAATTATTATTTGGGTGCGAAGAAAGTGGCCAAAGTTCACACTTTTACCTAACTGGGCATCCCGATAGATACAGCAAATAATTGGAAGTTTTTTATTAAAACTTAGGTCTTTCCATTTCCAGAGGTCCATCAATGTTTGGCAACATGATTGGGCCATAAGCCAGTAAGAGACTCAGTTTATAATTTCAAGAGTAAGTGCCCTATAATTGACACCTATATGGCTGGAGTGGGAGGGTATGTAGATGCCGATCAAATAGAAAAGGTGGAAATACTTTTTTGCGCAGACCTCTGGCCATACCATAATCCACAAACACCTCCACACGTCATGCTGAGGTTGCCCTAGGATTTGTAGAAGACCATATTAAACTACAATCTCTAGTGATGGACGACAGATTAATTTGGAAGCTTTTTCACTAGAGTTGTAATTTCTGATTGACTTGCCTTAGCCCGTGCATATGATATCCCTTAGATGGTATACATCAAGCAAACTTTTAGTGACCTGGGGTCCCCGAACTGTATGCCAAGCCAGAGAGTATTTCATCTCTTTCATTAGACATGGTGAAAGGCCAGTTTTTTTAACCAGTTTACAATATCCATAGGGAGGAAAGACAAGCTACACAGTCTGGTGAATCCCTCTGGAACATAATAGTAAGACCCGCTCTAAAAGCGTATTTAACACTCATTTTCAATGCACAGCACAGAGTTCTTCTCTCAAGGCTGCGCTTTAACCTTGTCCATTTTCTGTTAGATTTTTCTACTCAAGGCTCCTGGTTTTTAAATAGACCTGTGTGGCACAATGATGATCTTTATGAGCAAAGCACTTTATATTGTTTTGTACTCTCTACTCTTCTCACCAGAAACATTATTTGATTCTGCTTTGACGTGGTACACACATCAGACACTGTGAACAAGCCATTCTTTTCCTAAAGCAACTGGGAAGCCCTCAGCTCTGTTATGCAGTGATTAATTTGATAAAATCTCATTGACAACAAGGAAAAAATACTAATATGATACAATGTACCCTTTCTGGTTGGCTTGTGTAAGAAATTGAGGGGCATATTTACAAGCCCCTTGCGCCACTTTTGCGCCGCCGTTGCGTCACGCATGTGACGCAGCGGCGACGCAAACCATGCGCCGCGTTGCGCTATATTTACAACATGACGCATCTAGGGAGATGCGTCACGTAGTAAACCCCTGCGCCACATGAAACCTGCGTCAGGTTTCATGTGGGCGTACCAGCGCAGGGGGGGGCGTTCCAGCGCAGGAACGCCTCGGAAAAGTGAAGTAGTGAAATCTACAAGATTTCACGCAGTCACTTTTCCGACGCTGGTGCGTCAAATCCTTACGCCTGCTTCAAGCAGGCGTAAGGATTGACGCACCATGTTAGGGATAGGGAAGGTTGGAACAGTGCTGGAGTTGCGTCGCGCTTGCGACACAACTTCAGCACTGCGCCAACCTTCCGCCGGCAGATGCGTCACGCATCTGCTTATTCTTGCGCCACGATGCGCCGCATTGTAAATGTGGCGCATCGGACGTGGCGCAAGGGTAAACTTGCGTGACGCATTTTCCCTGGCGCATCCCTGCTAATATGCAGGGATGCGCCAGGGAACGTAAATATGCCCCTGGGTTCCTGGTTGAGGGGGTTCAAATCCAAGTCAAGCCGCAACTGCTCTCCTTGTCAGGCTAAAACACAACCAAAACCCCAAATTAACCTATGCCTAAACCTCTGGTAGACAGACACAAAAGAAGTAAGGCTTAACTTTGAGACAACGGGTAAAATATTTATGCAGTACCGTAAACAGCAATAAAGCAAAAACACAACAGAAGAAAAATCCCAGACCAATTTGGAAAATCTTCTTTCAATCAATTATTTGACACCAGAAAAACAAAAATCCAATTAGTAGAACTAGAGATATGCAGTTTTAAAGATTTCGGTAAAATGTTTCTTAAAAGCACAAAGCACCAACTGTGTTTAGCTGGTCGTGCCATACCAGGACAAAGTCACAAGTTCATACCGACCTCGATAGAGGGCAGCCGACATACAGGGAACAAGTTAGGCCCACTGAACAAAGTACCTTAAATCCTGATTGCGGAGCTTTGTGCAGTCCCGCATCGTGGATACGTCATGCAGCAGCGGTTCCGAGGAGCTGCTGTACTGTGATGCAAGGTCCTGCATTGAGGATGTGTCATGGACCATGGTTCTGAGGAGCTGCAGGGCTGCAATGTAAGGTCCTGTGTAGAGGATGCGTCATGCAGCAGCGGTTCCAAGGAACTGTGAGGTCCTCCATCAGGGATGTAATACGCAATGGCAGTTCCGATGCGGAACTGAGAGGCAATTTGGCGTGCTGCTTCGGTTCTGCTTGGACCACAGTTAGGCTGGCAGATCACTTTCCGGCCCACTTCCAAGTGTACAGGACTGGGGGTGGCACCACTTATGTAGTTAGGACTCACAGCAGGCAGAGTCCAGGTGCAGGGATCTGGGTGGTTAGAACCTTTTCTGTCCCTGAGGCTCTCAAAAGGCGTGAGCCAACTAAGACTTGGAATCACTCTGTAGGTCCTGGGTTCAAGATGCAGGTCCAGTCCTTCTCACTCAGGAAGCAGGTCAGCAGAGCAGCAGAGTAGCAGTCCTTCGTGCAGCAGAGCAGTACAGCTGTCCTTCTTCTGAGTATTCCACAGGTCCAGATGTGGCTGCAGAGTTGGGTCTGAGGGTCCAATATTTTACCAGGTGCCAGCTTTGAAGCGGGAGAAGCTTCTGGAGACTCCACCTACAGAGGTGTCTGGAATATCTTTCCTCCCTGCCCTGGCCCCATTTTGTCTGGGGGCACAAAAGACTAGTGTGAAATCCTTTGTGAGTGTGCACAGGCAGAGTCCTTGTAATGTGCAGTGTGGTAGGTGGCACTCCACCTCATCCTGATAGAGATGGCCCATCCTGCCAACATCTATTCCCCGTTTGTTTCACTGTCTGGGAGCAATACGCAAAGACCCATTGCCAGCTACACCTAGTCATGTGACTCAGGATACAGGCTGCAGGCACCAAATGGTTGGGACAAAGAAATGCCAACTTTCCAAATGGGGCATTTTCAGAATTGTGACTAAAAATCCAACTTTATCTTAAAAGAGAGTTTTAAATTAGCCTTCTTCAGACACAAAACTTGATATTGCTACCTGCTCTCAGTTGAATGTAATCGCTTATTACATGTAATAAGGTAACCCAATGTTATTGTATGGGAGAGGTAGGCCTTGCTCTAGTGAAAAATGAATTGAAGGGCTTTTCACTACAAGGACATATAAAACTTGGAAGTACATATCACACTTTTTACATGCATTGCACTCTGCCCTATGGGCTATTTAGGCACTACCTCAGGGGTGACATATGTATTAAAAATTAATGTTTAGACATGGCAAAAGGTCTATGTTTCCAGATCGAAATGGCAGCTTAAATCTGCACACACCGGCTGCAATGGCAGGCCTACGACATGTTTAAAAGGCTACTTATGTGGGTGGCACAATGAGTGCTGCAGGCCCACTGGTAGCATATAACTTACAGTCCCTGGGTGCATGTAGTACCACTTCACTAGGGACTTACAAGGAAATTAAATGTGTCATTTAGGTGTAAGCCAATTCCACCATGTTTATGGGATAGAGCACAAGGACTTTAGCACTAGTTGGCAGTGGTAATTAACACTGGGCGTAGTTTGCGTAGTAGCACTACACGTAGCTACGCGAAGTACATTTTGAACTACACGTAGCTATGCAAATTGCGTAGTAAATTGCGTAGTGCGTAGCTGTGTGCTTAACTGCTCTGTACAATAATTGCCAAAGGCATCTTGCACAGTGCAAGTTAAGATAAAATAAATATCTCTGTCTTTATATGCTAAAAATGCATATAGTAATTTCACAAAAGTGAAAACGAAAAATTAACAAGCAGTGAGAGAGGTGATGATTTTGGGATCCTCCCTAACCTAGGGAGAGAACCAAGCAGATGCCTTGAAAACAAAAAGCACATCTTTTAAACGATTCGGTGGTGGTCCCATCCTCTTAGGACCACCCCAAGCACAGTTATTGGCAAAAATACAATCCCAACAAAAGGCCCTGCAAAGCATTATGGGACGAGATTAGCAGTGGGCAGTGAATATTATAGTATCCAATATCAAAATAATTCTACAAAGAGCTGCAGTTCCACTAGTCGTTACTAGATGTCCCTCACGAGTCAAATGCAAAAGCTTCATGAAAGGGTTTCAATGCTTTTGCATTTGACTCGTGAGGGACATCTAGTAACGACTAGTGGAACTGCAGCTTGATGTATTAATAATTTCAATGCTTTTGCATTTGACTCGTGAGGGACATCTAGTAACGACTAGTTGAACTGCAGCTCTTTGTAGAATTATTTTGATATTGGACACTATAATATTCACTGCCCACTGCTAATCTCGTCCCATAATGCTTTGCAGGGCCTTTGGTTGGGATTGTATTTTTGCCCATAACTGTGCTTGGGGTGGTCCTAGGAGGAAGGGACCACCACTGAATCGTTCACATGATATGCTTTTTGTGTTCAAGGCATCTGCTTGGTCTTCCCCCTAGGTTAGGGGGACCCCAAAATCATCACCTCTCTCATTGCTTGATATTTTATTGTCAAAGTTCACTTTTGTGAATTGGTTATATGCTTTTTTAGCATAGAAAATTGCTTTATTAAAGCATTTGTAGGTGTTTATTGTACTGCTGCTACGCTACATCAATTAGCACAGTTTTTCACTCTGCTACGTGCAATTTGCGTAGTGCGTAGTAGCACAAACTTTGCATGCTCCATGAGCATAGCGAAGTATTATGCCCAGGGTTAGTGGTAATGTGTGCAGAGTCCTAAGGCCAGCAAAAACAAAGTGTCAGGCAGTATAAGCATTTTTCTCCAGATGGCAGGCTTGCACAGAAGCAGAATGATGACCTTTCCCAATGCCCCTCCCAGAACACCAACTGCTCTCACGATACTGATACACTAAGTACAGAGGTGCTCTAAGGGGGGAAAAGGGATGGGGAGGAAAATAACTTTCAATTAGGAGCAGGTAAGAATGTCAAGTTCGGTGTCTAAAGAATTGTAATTTAAAACCTTCTTTAATGGTAATGTTGGATTTTAAGTGCAATTGTGAAAATGCTACTTTTAGAAAACAGTGATTCTTCCTTCGAAGGCCCTCTGCGCTTCAGTAAATATTTGGTAATGGTAGCCTTCCCTTGAAGCAATGGAACTGCAAGAACATACAACAGATTATATGTTATCCTACTCTACTTTGACTGTCTATACTTTAATGACTATTCTTACTATTATTTGAGAAACATATCTAAACCGTCTTTGGCTGTTGCTCCTCTTCTAATAAGTGTGACTGCAGCTCCTATTATACTCTTATTGTTCCTTCTCATACATTGAATACCTGATAAAAAAAATGTATTTGGCTTGAACACTAATAACGTTTTAGATATTAATATTCAATGTCTTTTCCTTCCAGAGGAAGTACTTGCGTGAACCAGGAGTGCCCTCTGAGTTGAGGCAGGAGAGGAAGTCTTCTGCAGGTAAGCACAAATCTTTTCTTTTCTTTTACAACTTGACTGTCCAAATATTCTCTTATGCTTCTGTCTTCAATTATGTAAATCTCAGCACAACAAAATTTCAGGTGAGTGATGTATATTTAAAAAAAATTATTATTATTGTTTGTCTTTACCAATATTTATTTGTTCTTACCAATGTATTGTCTTTACCAATGCTTATTGGGGAAGACTGTCTTAAGAGCGAGGAGAGAATTCAATCTCATAACACTATCCAACATAGTGTCTCAGGAATGCTTCTCCTCAGTTCATTCCAACTCGAGAACAGACTGATTCAGAAATAGAGACCCTACACCACAAGGGAGCGTTCTCTAAAACAAGACACTACTCGATTTGCAGAACGGGCAGACTCCTTACCGAGACACTGCTGAAGAACTAGATGATGGACCACAACGCTTCTGCCCTGACTGACTTTCGCGACTGCTGGAGTCTCAAGGGATCCTTCTTTTCCGGACACTCAGGTGAAGTTCGCATTCTTTTAACAGTGCATGCTTCACATTCCAACTGCTGTTGGAGAGAAAGATCACTAGCGCGCTGCAGGGACAGTTGAGCTGGCAGACTTCTTGAGTGTCCAGCGCTGCCAGCTCAATCTCCAGTTATTAGTCCTGGTTCTCTTTTGCCACCGACTTGTTGGCTTATACATATTTGTACTGGCCAATACAGCGTTACTAGCAGGAATCCTCCTAAGGATCCTGCCACAAAGTCAGCAAAAACTGGAGGATTGAAGGCAAAAAGTTGGCGCAAAACATCCCACTAAGGATGACAGGTCCAACATGTGTCACCCCAGATGAAAGCAGAGCAAACTTTCCACTCTCATAGGAGTTCTTGTTGGTAAGGCAGAAGAACACAGAGAGACCATCAGCATTTTCATGTTCAGTTGCAGGACGATATTCCACTATAAAGCCCATTCCCTGTATAGAGATGGACCAGCTCGACAGTTTGGGATTCTCACTCCTCATCTGCATTAGCCTTCTGAGTTGTCTGTGGTCTGTCTGCATCCCCCGGAAGTGAGCCCCAAACAGGTGTGGTCTCAACTTCTTCAGTGCCTAGACCACTGTGAATGCTTCCCTTTCTCTTGTGCTCCAAATCTGTTCCCTGGGAATTAGCCTCCTGCTGATGAAGGCTACCGGTTGATCAAGGCCCTCTTCATTTAACTGTGAAAGCACAGCCCCTATCCCATGTTCTGAGGAATCTGTCTGCAAGATGAATTCTTGGAAGAAGTCAGGAGCCTTTAGCCCAGGTACCGTGCGCATGGCATTCTTCAGGGTGTCAAAAATGTTCTGGCATGCCTGCATCCAGATGACCTGTCTGGGATGCTTCTTGGAAGTCAGTTCTGTCAAGGGAGTGACAATGGTGCTATACCCCGTGACAAATCTCCTTTAATACTTGGTGAGGCACAAGAAGGCCCTAACCTCTCTCTGGGTCTTGAGCGATTTCCACGCCAGAATGGTCTGAATTTTGGCCTGTAGAGGCTATACCTTGTCTCCTCCAACTTGGTGACTCAAGTATAGCACAGAACTCTGCCCTATCTGGCACTTACTGGTCTTGATAGTTAGGCCTGCCATTTGCAGAGCCTGAAGCACTTCACTGAGGTGGCACAGGTGGCCCTCCCAGCTGGAACTGAGGACCGCAATGTGGTCTAAGTAGGTGGTGCTGAAGTTCTCCAGCCCAGCCAGGACCTGATTGACCAACCTCTGGAAGGTGACAGGTGCATACTTCAACCTGAAGGGCATCATCCAGAACTGGAAGTGGCCTTGTGGGGTAGAGAGCACAGACCTTACGTTGGCCCTGCAAGTCAAGTCGATCTGCCAGTACCCAGATATCAGATTAAACATACTGAGGAACTAGGCAACCCCCAATCGATCAATGAGCTCATCAGTTCGGGGGATGGGGTGAACGTCAGTCTTAGTGACTGCATTAAGCTCCAGTAATTTATGCAAAACTGAAATTCATTGGTAATACGTGGAGGGGTAACCTTGCGGACCAGCACCACTGGGCTGGACCAAGGACTGCTTAAAGGCTCTATTGCCCTCAGAACCAGCATGTTGAAGACTTCCTCCTTTATGCTGGCTCTCACCTTGTCAGATGGCCTATAGATCTTGTTCTTTGTAGGCACACTGTCCCCAATGTCAATATCATGGGTATACCATGTAGTGAGGCCTGGGGTTAGGGAGAAGAGAGAGGCAAACTGCCCCAACACTTGGCAACATTCCCTCTGTTGCTCTAGGGTCAGGGGAGGTGATGACACCCTCCACTGACCCATCTTGCAGCTTGGAAAAAAGGAAATTGGTGAGAGGTTCACTCTCCTCCTCCAATCCATCATCTGTGACCAGGACCATGGTAACCTCTGAGCTTTCAAAGTAGGTGACTTCAATCTTGCACTCTTTCACCTCATATGACCCACACCATCAGTCTTGTAGAGTGCGGGGCACCACAGGTTCCATCACCCACTGTTGGAAATTGGGTTTCTGGTTGAGGGACGATGGAACTTTACTCAAGCAGCAACCATAATACAAATTAACCATTGCTTAACCTTCTGGTCGCTTGGCAAAAAAACTGGCAGACCTAACTTAGAGACAATATGTGAAATATTTATGTAGCACTTCAAACAGTCAGAAAGTGAAAACACAACATAAGAAATATTCCAGACCTATTGAGAAAAATAGAGTGTATTCTATTAAATTATTTGAGACAAAAATTATAGCAATCCAATTAGTAGAACTGGAGATATTCATTTTTAAACATTTAGGTAAAAATAGTGCTTAAAATCAAAAGCGCCAACTGTGGTTACCTGGTCTCACCAGAATGGGTCAAAGCCACAAGTTCAGGTCGACTGCGATAAAGAGTAGGCTAGCTACAGGGACCAAGTTAGGCCCTCTGCATAAAGTACCTTAAATCCTGGTTGTGGAGTGGTGCAAGGTCCCGTGTTGAGTATGCGTCATGAACTGGCAGTTCCAAGGAGCTGCAAGGTCCTGCATCAGGGATACACCGCGTAGTGATGGTTCCGATGCAGAGCTGTCAGGCAATGCGTCAGTTCTGCTCAAACCACAGTTGGGCTGGTAGATCGCTTTCAGGCACACTTCCAATGATACAGGCATGGGTGGCACCACATAGAAGGTTAGGATTCACAGCAGGCAGAGGCAAGGTGCAGTGTTCAGGGTGGTTGGAGCCTTTTCTGTCCCTGAGGCTCAGATCAGGAGGCCAGCTAACTAGCCCTTGGGGTCACTCTGGTGGCCCTTGTTTCAAGATGCAAGTCGAGTCCTTCTCACACAGGCATCAGGGCAGCAGAGTAGCATTCCTTCTTGCAGCAGAGTAGCACAGCAGTCCTTCTTCTGAAGAGTTGGGTCTGAGGGTCCAATATTTATACTTGGTGGCAACTTTGAAGTGGAAGAAGCTTCTGGAGTTTCAACCTTCATAGGTGTCTGGATTTTCCTTCCTCCCGGCTCTGTTCCTTCTTGTCGGCAGGCACAAAAGACTAGAATAAAACTCTTTGTGAGTGTGCTCAGGCAGAATCTTTGTGAATTGCAGTGTGGTAGGTGACAGCTCCTTCCCCTCATCTTGACAAAGATGACCCATCCTGCCAACACCTATTGCCTATTTTTTTACACTATCTGAGAGCAATATGCAAGGACCAACTGCCAGCTAAACCTAGTCACGTGACCCTGGCTGCAGGCACCAAATGGTTGGGACAAGAAAATGCCAACTTTCTAAAAGTGACTAAAAAGGAGTTAGGCCCAGATGGACAAGGAACAGGTAGGGCCATTAATATAATGAAAAAGAAGGAATGACCTGAACATAATGTCAATTTTCAGCACCTAGATATTTAGCTGTAGTGATCAAAAAAACTTATTTATTTTTGATCAGGTTTTTATTAACCCTTATTGTTTTAAGACAAATTATTTAATTTTCAAACAATACATTCCAGTATGAAAAAGACACATTATAATTTTTAACCCTGGGCGTAGTTCGCGAAGTAGCGCCACGCGAAGCTACGCGAAGTGCACTTCGCACTACGCGAGCTACGCGTAGCACCGTAGTGCGCTGTTCGCGATGATTGCACAGTGCCGGATGCTTGTCCGCACTGTGCAATCATTGAAAACGGCATCTTGCACAGTGCGAGCTGTCTTTTACTGCCGCTCGAGTAGATTTTTACTCGAGCGGCAGCTTTCTCAACGCGGACTGGTAGTTTCTCATCGCGAGCATACGCGACCACTCGCAATGAGAAACCTGACCTCCCCGCGTTGAGAATCTCGCCGGAAGGTTTATTTTCCATGCTCGCGATCGGCAACTTGATGTTGCTGCTCGCGAACGAGGAAAAAGTCTCGCCGGGATGTAATTTTGCTTGCTCGCGGTCGCCAACTTGACATTGAGGACCGCGAGCATGCAAAAAATGACCGCTGCACTATGCTACGCTATGCAATGCGTGTTTGCACTGTGCTACGTGCAATTCGCGTAGTGCGAAGTAGCGCAAACTTCGCAAACTATGCGAGCGTAGCGTAGTGCTTTGCGAAGGGTTAATCATTTTAAGAAGATTCTGTACAATACAACAAACATTCAGTAGACTTATTCACAAAATGGGAAAAATAAACAAATTATAAACACAACACTACAACGAAACACTATAAAAAATCACAACAAGACAACAATTAATTTCACAAAAAATTCAGAAGTTGTGCATGTTATCAATATTAATCAAGGGGAACAGCATTTTATATAAGAGAAAGAGGGAAAACAAATCAAGACCCTAATCCTCAGACCAAACTCAATCAAAAAGTTCCTCAATAAATAAATGATGCCGTAAATGGGCAATGCCGACGCGTTTCTGGTCCTAGTCTGTCCAGTACTAGGACTATCATCAGGGCTTCTGAATTTCAAATTGTGCACTATGCTTCACTCCAATGAGCAGTGGTATTTATCTAAAATAATCAAACAAACATTACTTGTATTAGTGCTCCTTTTTTGTAATCACTAATTTACTGCAGTTTTCATGACTTTTAATTAAAGTCATAAGATTTTATGGTCTCTCAAGCTCCATAAAAAGACCAAATGGGCAAAAAAGAGTTTGAAATTAAATTCGTACCTGCAATGGTACTTTATATTCCCAACTAAATGACTGGCACCGCCTCAAGTCAAAACTCTGTTATTTTTCTGTAGTGAAAAAAATAAGACAAAAAGCACCCGTTTAAAACAGCGGGGGTTTCAGCTACTTCCTATTCAAACCTTTGAAGTCAAATAACCACTTTCTTGACGCATATGCGTACCTGAAAAACGAGCTCCTGCTCGTGATTTATGCAGGCTTCTTCCCTACAAAGTGGGTCCCTCGTAATTTGTTCTAAAATCAAAAACATGAAATCATCATTTCCTGGAACAGCCCAAATGATTACAAAGGCTGAGCAGGCGCCTATTGATTAGCTGGAGCTTACCTCACAGCATAGCTCTGCCATTCCAGTGGTTCCCCTCTAGCTTCTTGGACCCGGCGTGCAAATTATGTCCGTCATATATTGCTGGAAGCAGAAAAGTTTAGAAGATTAATCTGCTGCTCAGCGAACCGTTTGTAAACAAGAACTGTTCAACAACACGGTTCAAAAAAGCGAGGGCTCACCTTTTATTTACAACAGCCTCTCGCATTACGACACCCTGCTTGCTGGCCGACTCTGAGTGACTGGCAGTTGACATTTTAAACGAGGTCCCATTACATTTTAGCACACTCTAAAGTGCCTGGGAAATGTAGTCCCTGAGGAATGGACCAATCACTACATGGAGCACACAATTGCCACGATAGTGCATCATGGGAATCATAGTCCAATTGCTTCTTTGCAAATGGCTCCCGGGGTGAGAACAGTGTTTTACATACTTTCCAAGAAGTACACATTAATTCACATTTTCGTAAGCTCAGTCATTGTATTTAATCCTGTTGAAGCACTATTATATTTTAAAATCAAATATGCTTCTTTCTGAAGTAAGAAGCTGTCGATATCCATCATTCGTTTAGATGCGTTAAAAGAAAAGAGCACTGTCCATTTAAAATCATTCTCAGCATGTGAGTTTGCAATAAAGTGGTCAACCATAGGAGCGGTTACCACCTTTTTCTTAATACGTGAACGATGTTGGGTAATCCTCTGATTAATTTGTTGATTTGTCTTTCCTATATAGATTTTAGGACAGGGACACACAATAGCGTAAACCACATTCTTGGTTTTACAGTTTGTAAAGGCTGCATGTTTCCACTTAATGGAATTATGTACAAACTCTGTACCTTCCATAGTCGTATTACAGGCAGCACAATTGCCACATTTCTTATGGCCCTCAATAGCCTTCATTTGCCACTGTGTGCGTAAATCATTTTTAGCTTTTGTTAATGAGATGTCAGCTCTAACAACTTGTTGCCCTATACTTTGGTTCCTCTTCATGGCAAACAGTGGTCTTTGGTTAATACAGTCAATACTTTGCAACAGATGCCAATTCTTTAAGATTATCTGTTTAAACTTATTTGTGGCTGGACCAAATGTTGAAACACAAACTAATCTCTCAAGGGGAGGTTTCTCTTTAGTTTGTAACAGAACTTCCCGAGGTGTGTTCCATGCTCTTTTTGTAGAATGTCTGAGCAATTTTTTCGGGTAGCCTCTTTCTGACATCTCCTTACAAAAGATGGAGGCATTAATCTCAAAATCTGATCTGTTGGAACAGTTTCTTCTTATCCTAAGTAGCTGACCATAAGGGAGATTTTCTTTAAGACTCCTCGGGTGTGCACTCTTATGGTGTAAGATGGTATTTCTGTCTGTACTTTTCCGGTGGAGGGACGTAACCAGCTTATTATCATTTGAACGTTCCTCCACATCTAGAAATGTGAGCACTGTTTGACTATATGATATAGAGAATTTGATATCCTCATGCCTCATATTGAGCCACTCATGGAACATTGTTAACTCATCTAGTGACCCCTGCCACAGGCACCAGATGTCATCAATGTAACGCAGCCACTGCTGCACATTATTCGGAAAAGGATTGTATTTGTAAACAAATTTCTCTTTAAACTGTGCCATGAAGAGGACCGTCATCTCCAGCGCAAAGGGACAGCCCATGGCGGTCCCCTTCACCTGGATGTAAAACTGATCGTCAAATTTGAAATAATTTTTCATTAGAGCAACTTCCGCTAGCTTTAAAATGAATGCAGTGGGGACCCTATGTGGTTTTTGTCTACTCTCGAGATATAACTCAATTACCTGTAGTGCTTCTTCCTGGGGAATCTGGGTGTAAAGAGAAATCACGTCAAAAGACACCATTAGTTGTGTCACATCATCAAATTTTGTCCCTTCTACTTTAGTGATAAAGTCAGTAGTATCCCGCAAGTATGACGGAACTTCAATCATGAATGGTTTCAGAAAAAAGTCAACGTATTTCGAGATGGGCTCGAGAAGGGAATCACACCCTGAAACAATTGGTCTCCCTGGGGGATCATTAAGTTGCTTATGTATTTTTGGGAGAAAATATAGGACCGGAGTCCTAGGAAATTTTTTCATCAAAAAATCAAACTCTTTAGTTCCCAATAGTCCTTCTTCAAGGCCAGATTTTAATATTTCACCAATCTTTTCTTGCACCGCCTTTGTGGGATCATCTTTTAACTGACGGTACCACTCTTGATTTGTTACCTGTTTTTTACCCTCTGCTAGATACATATCTCTGGGTCAGATTACCACCGCCCCTCCCTTATCGGCCTGCTTTATTACCACTGATGTATCCTTTTTGAGATCTTCCAACGCCTTCTGCTGGTTCTGCGATAGATTTCTTTTACAAAATTTACTCTTTTTTTCAAGCTGACTAATTGATGACAGAACAATCTGTTCATAAGCATTAACTTCTTTGGGGACACCATTTATTGGCGGAATAAAACTTGACTTATTTCTTAAGCCTGTCATTTCACCGGGACTAGTGATTTCCTTATCTGTGAAAAAAGTTTTCAAACGAATTTTCCGACAAAACTCAATTGCTTCCAACTTGAGTTTCGTAAAATCTGTAGATCTATTTGGTACGAACTTCAGAACCAAGTTAAGCACTTCTTCCTCCCCCTTTGTCAACTGTTTCATAGACAGATTGACTATGGAAGTTGGTTTTATGACTTGTACGAGCGATTTCTGGTTCTCATTTCCCATGTTGGTTTGAATCTGCCTCTTAGTTTTTGTGGGCCCTTGTCTAAAAAAGACACCTGTTTTTTTGATGTACCTTCTCTGGGGTCCGAATCACCCGATGACTCAGAGGATGAAGTATCCGAGAAGGACAAAAACCGATTTTTTGAACGACACTGATTCCCCAGGAAGAAGCACTACAGGTAATTGAGTTATATCTCGAGAGTAGACAGAGATGCGTCGGCATTGCCCATTTACGGCATAATTTATTCATTGAGGAACTTTTTGATTGAGTTTGGTCTGAGGATAAGGGTCTTGATTTGCTTTCCCTCTTTCTCTTATATAAAATGCTGTTCCCCTTGATTAATATTGATAACATGCACAACTTCTGAATTTTTTGTGAAATTAATTGTTGTCTTGTTGTGATTTTTTATAGTGTTTCGTTGTAGTGTTGTGTTTATAATTTGTTTATTTTTCCCATTATGTGAATAAGACTACTGAATGTTTGTTGTATTGTACAGAATCTTCTTAAAATGATAATGTGTCTTTTTCATACTGGAATGTATTGTTTGAAAATTAAATAATTTCTTAAAACAATAAGGGTTAATAAAAACCTGATCAAAAATAAATACGTTTTTTTGATCACTACAGCTAAATATCTAGGTGCTGAAAATTGACATTAGGTTCAGGTCATTCCTTCTTTTTTCATTATATTAATGGCCCTACCTGTTCCTTGTCCATTTGGGCCTAACTCCTTTTTAGTCTAATTAAGGAGCGGGTGTTCACCCACGAGAGTTTGGATGCCATGGCTCTGGTGACCATCCATTTAAATAATTACGATCAGTGTTGCTCAGGTGGGCAGATCCCACCTAGAATGGAAGAGAAAGACACACTGTCCTTCACGGAGAGTCATATTCAGAATTTAATCTCTGCTCCTTCTCCTTTTTCTACAATTTCATTAAGTACTTCTGCCAAGCAGCAGAATGAGGCTGAAAAACTAATTCGCCTTCATAAAAAACATATACGTACGGAGCTCCATGGGCATTTTTTACTCGAACATTTGAAGGCTGGCACCATTCCTTGGGGGCTTCAGGTTAAGAATGTTCAGGTCATTTTTATAGATGATCCGGAATACAAAAAAGGATTCAGCTTTATAAATACTAAGTGTAGCAGAGACCTAATGGTCAAACACAATTGAAACGGCTCGCAGACTTTGTAAAAAAGAATTGGACGAATTGGAACAATTGGTCCAGGAGATTCAAAGTAACCGGACTGTTTCGGAAGCTAAGTCATTGTTAGAAAGAATTGACAAAGACATACAGACATTTAAAGACAGTACTATTAATTTTAAAACTGCTAAGTTTGAGAGAGATTCTAAATCCTTCAATATTGAACAGGTTTATCCGTTCTAAAAGGAAGATTACTAAACTTCGTTAGAATCGCGTCGAGCACTGTCCACTTACCAGGGTCGTTCAAAAAATCGTTTTTTGTCCTTCTCGGATACTTCATCCTCTGAGTCATCGGGTGATTCGGACCCCAGAGAAGGTACATCAAAAAAACAGGTGTCTTTTTTAGACAAGGGCCCACAAAAACTAAGAGGCAGATTCAAACCAACATGGGAAATGAGAACCAGAAATCGCCCGTACAAGTCATAAAACCAACTTCCATAGTCAATCTGTCTATGAAACAGTTGACAAAGGGGGAGGAAGAAGTGCTTAACTTGGGTCTGAAGTTCGTACCAAATAGATCTACAGATTTTACGAAACTCAAGTTGGAAGCAATTGAGTTTTGTTGGAAAATTTGTTTGAAAACTTTTTTCGCACATAAGGAAATCACTAGTCCCGGTGAAGTGACAGGCTTAAGAAATAAGTCAAATTTTATTCCGCGAATAAATGGTGTCCCCAAAGAAGTTAATGCTTATGAACAGATTGTTCTGTCATCAATTAGTCAGCTTGAAAAAAAGAGTAAATTTTGTAAAAGAAATCTATCGCAGAACCAGCAGAAGGCGTTGGAAGATCTCAAAAAGGATACATCAGTGGTAATAAAGCAGGCCGATAAGGGAGGGGCGGTGGTAATCTGGCCCAGAGATATGTATCTAGCAGAGGGTAAAAAACAGGTAACAAATCAAGAGTGGTACCGTCAGTTAAAAGTTAATCCCACAATGGCGGTGCAAGAAAAGATTGGTGAAATATTAAAATCTGGCCTTGAAGAAGGACTATCGGGAACTAAAGAGTTTGATTTTTTGATGAAAAAAATTTCCTAGGACTCCGGTCCTATATTTTCTCCCAAAAATACATAAGCGACTTAATGATCCCCCAGGGAGACCAATTGTTTCAGGGTGTGATTCCCTTCTCGAGCCCATCTCGAAATACGTCGACTTTTTTCTGAAACCATTCATGATTGAAGTTCCGTCATACTGCGGGATACTACTGACTTTATCACTAAAGTAGAAGGGACAAAATTTGATGATGTGACACAACTAATGGTGTCTTTTGACGTGATTTCTCTTTACACCCAGATTCCCCAGGAAGAAGCACTACAGGTAATTGAGTTATATCTCGAGAGTAGACAAAAACCACATAGGGTCCCCACTGCATTCATTTTAAAGCTAGCGGAAGTTGCTCTAATGAAAAATTATTTCAAATTTGACGATCAGTTTTACATCCAGGTGAAGGGGACCGCCATGGGCTGTCCCTTTGCGCCGGAGATGGCGGTCCTCTTCATGGCACAGTTTGAAGAGAAATTTGTTTACAACAATCCTTTTCGGAATAATGTGCAGCAGTGGCTGCGTTACATTGATGACATCTGGTGCCTGTGGCAGGGGTCACTAGATGAGCTAACAATGTTCCATGAGTGGCTCAATATGAGGCATGAGGATATCAAATTCTCTATATCATATAGTCAAACAGCGCTCACTTTTCTAGATGTGGAGGTACGTTCAAATGATAATAAGCTGGTTACGTCCCTCCACCGAAAAAGTACAGACAGAAATACCATCTTACACCATAAGAGTGCACACCCGAAGAGTCTTAAAGAAAATCTCCCTTATGGTCAGCTACTTAGGATAAGAAGAAAGTGTTCCAACAGATCAGATTTTGAGATTAATGCCTCCATCTTTTGTAAGGAGATGTCAGAAAGAGTCTACCCGAAAAAATTGCTCAGACATTCTACAAAAAGAGCATGGAACACACCTCGGGAAGTTCTGTTACAAACTAAAGAGAAACCTCCCCTTGAGAGATTAGTTTGTGTTTCAACATTTGGTCCAGCCACAAATAAGTTTAAACAGATAATCTTAAAAAATTGGCATCTGTTGAAAAGTATTGACTGTATTAATCAAAGACCACTGTTTGCCATGAAGAGGAACCAAAGTATAGGGCAACAAGTTGTTAGAGCTGACATCTCATTAACAAAAGCTAAAAATGTTTTAAGCACACAGTGGCAAATGAAGGCTATTGAGGGCCATAAGAAATGTGGCAATTGTGCTGCCTGTAATACGACTATGGAAGGTACAGAGTTTGTACATAATTCCATTAAGTGGAAACATGCAGCCTTTACAAACTGTAAAACCAAGAATGTGGTTTACGCTATTGTGTGTCCCTGTCCTAAAATCTATATAGGAAAGACAAATCAACAAATTAATCAGAGGATTACCCAACATCGTTCACGTATTAAGAAAAAGGTGGTAACCGCTCCTATGGTTGACCACTTTATTGCAAACTCACATGCTGAGAATGATTTTAAATGGACAGTGCTCTTGTCTTTTAACGCATCTAAACAAATGATGGATATTGACAGCTTCTTACTTCAGAAAGAAGCATATTTGATTTTGAAATATAATAGTGCTTCAACAGGATTAAATACAATGACTGAGCTTACGAAAATGTGAATTAATGTGTACTTCTTGGAAAGTATGTAAAACACTGTTCTCACCTCGGGAGCCATTTGCGAAGAAGCAATTGGACTATGATTCCCATGATGCACTGTTGTGGCAATTGTGTGCTCCATGTAGTGATTGGTCCATTCCTCAGGGACTACATTTCCCAGGCACTTTAGAGTGTGCTAAAATGTAATGGGACCTCGTTTAAAATGTCAACTGCCAGTCACTCAGAGTTGGCCAGCAAGCAGGGTGTCGTAATGCGAGAGGCTGTTGTAAATAAAAGGTGAGCCCTCGCTTTTTTGAACCGTATTGTTGAACAGTTCTTGTTTACAAACGGTTCGCTGAGCAGCAGATTAATCTACTAAACATTTCTGCTTCCAGCAATATATGACGGACGTAATTTGCACGCCGGGTCGAAGAAGCTAGAGGGGAACCACGGGAATGGCAGAGCTATGCTGTGAGGTAAGCTCCAGCTAATCAATAGGCGCCTGCTCAGCCTTTGTAATCATTTGGGCTGTTCCAGGAAATGATGATTTCATGTTTTTGATTTTAGAACAAATTACGAGGAAACCCACTTTGTAGGGAAGAAGCCTGCATAAATCACGAGCTGGAGCTCGTTTTTCAGGTACGCATATGCGTCAAGAAAGTGGTTACTGGACTTCAAAGGTTTGAATAGGAAGTAGCTGAAACCCCCGCTGTTTTAAACGGGTGCTTTTTGTCTTATTTTTTTCACTACAGAAAAATAACAGAGTTTTGACTTGAGGCGGTGCCAGTCATTTAGTTGGGAATATAAAGTACCATTGCAGGTACGAATTTAATTTCAAACTCTTTTTTTGCCCATTTGGTCTTTTTATGGAGCTTGAGAGACCATAAAATCTTATGACTTTAATTAAAAGTCATGAAAACTGCAGTAAATTAGTGATTAAAAAAAAGGAGCACTAATACAAGTAAAGTTTGTTTGATTATTTTAGATAAACACCACTGCTCATAGGAGTGAAGCATAGTGCACAGTTTGAAATTCAGAAGCACTAATGATAGTCCTAGTACTGGACAGACTAGGACCAGAAACGCGTCGGCATTGCCCATTTACAGCATCATTTATTCATTGAGGAACTTTTTGATTGAGTTTGGTCTGAGGATAAGGGTCTTGATTTGTTTTCCCTCTTTCTCTTATATAAAATGCTGTTCCCCTTGATTAATATTGATAACATGCACAACTTCTGAATTTTTTGTGAAATTAATTGTTGTCTTGTTGTGATTTTTTATAGTGTTTCGTTGTAGTGTTGTGTTTATAATTTGTTTATTTTTCCCATTATGTGAATAAGACTACTGAATGTTTGTTGTATTGTACAGAATCTTCTTAAAATGATAATGTGTCTTTTTCATACTGGAATGTATTGTTTGAAAATGTAATAATTTGTCTTAAAACAATAAGGGTTAATAAAAACCTGATCAAAAATAAATAAGTTTTTTTGATCACTACAGCTAAATATCTAGGTGCTGAAAATTGACATTAGGTTCAGGTCATTCCTTCTTTTTTCACAACTTTCTAAAAGTAGCATTTTCACAAATGTGCTTAAAATCCAACTTTACCATTAAAGAAGGTTTTAAAAAACAATTCTTTAGACACCAAACTTGATATTCTTACCTGCTCCTAATTTAAAGTTCTTGCTTATTAAATGTAATAAGGTAATCCAATGTTATCCTATGGAAATGGTAGGCCTTTCAGTAATGAATAATGAATTTAAGAGTTTTCGCTACCAGGATGTGTACAAGTTAAATGTACATGTCACACTTTTCAAATACACTGCACCCTGCCCAATGGGCTGTATAGTGCCTTCCTTAGGTGTAACATATGTATTAAAAGGGAAGGTTTAGGCCTGGCAAAAGATTTATTTTGCCACGTCGAAATGGTTGTTTAAAACTGCACACACAGACTGCAAAAGTAGGCCTGAGCCATTTTTACCACAACAACTGTTTGTGACAATAAACAAACTTAACACATATACCCTGTCTGCAAATCACTCTCCTGCATAAGTATATCCCAAATGAAACTTTCACATTGTTCAAAATTAACTATAATGACCACTAAAGTCAAACAATGGCGTGCATGTCACCTCATTACAGAGATGCCATAGTGTGTCAATTGTTCACTACTTGACTTAAGAAGGTGTAAATTGTGGCACACAATTACTCAATTAGTGTGACATACTGTACGTAAAACATGATTAACAGGGTGTACTCGGTCCTAAATCTTAAAACGTATGTGGGCGTATGGGGAAAACAATGATCATGAATGTTCAGTCTGTGTGAAAATATCATTACAATGTAATGAAATGGGGCACAAATATGGAAATTGGGTGTGAAATGGGGCTCAAATATGAATATTGCCCGTGAAATGGGGGTCAAATATGACTATTGGGCGTGAAATGGCGGTCCAACATGAAAATTGGGCATGAAATGGGGGTCAAACATGAAAATTGGGTGTGAAATGGGGGTCAAATAAGATAAAATAAACTCACCTTGACCACAAGACCATGAATGAGCCATCAGCAGACCCCACATGCGCACCATCCCTGAACACCTTCATGAAGCACATCAAGACCTATCTCATTGTCGAACTAATCTGCGTATCGGTGGATTCACCCAACAGACCTGAAGAACTATTGGGCCATCTCCTTCCCACACTTTGCAGACAAAGTCACCTAGAGACACATAAAGCCGCAGATTAGTGCCTTCACTGAAGAAAATCCCATCAGGGCCCCCTCTCAGTCGGGGTACGGCAGCAAGCACAGCACCAAGATCGCACACCTCACCACCAACTACGACATACGCATGCCACTTGACCAGGCCCAACTAGTGGAACACATCCCATAACACTTCTCTGCAGCCTTCAACCCTGTCACACAACGCAGCACATCCGCCAGAAACCACGACACCGGGATACGATGAACCGCCCTCTCCTGGATCCACTCCTCCCTCTCCGTAACAAACCACAGGATCTGACTCCCCCTTCATCCACCAACCGACAGAGATCAACTGCGGAGTACCACACGGATCGTCCCTAAGCCCCACAAGTATTCCACAACTACATGGACACACCCACCTTCATCGTCAGATAGCATGGGCTCAGCATAGTCTCATACGCAGACAACACACAGCTCATCCACTCCCTCACGAAGATCTGAAAATACTACCAAATCTTCTCCCAGCTATGAATGTTGGAAAGTGCAGATCGAATGAAATACATCAGCCGAAAGCTCAACTCAGAGAAGACTGACATCCACATCCTCATGCCATCCACATCCTCATGGGACAACACCTGCTGGCTCTCCGCCCAGGTAAGCCTGCCATCACCGACAGACCACACACGCAACCATGGCATCATCCACTACTCTTCTGTCACCATGACCTTCCAGATCTACTCCATAGCCTTCAACAGCCCTAACTGCCTACGGATCCTACGCAATACATCCAAAAGTATATCCCCCAAATGCATCAAAAAGCAAAACCACGCATTCACAACAGCAGACTGGACTACGGCAATGCCCTCAAATCAGGAATCAACAAAACACTACTACACAAGCACCAAAACATCCTGAAGTGCGCAGACATACCTGTCATCACAACCCCACGTCACAAACACAAAAGACAGAACATACTAAACCTCCACTGGATCAACCTCGAGATAAGAGTCAACTAAATATCACTCACACACATACAAATCACTCCACCTCATCATCGGACAGAAATACATCAACAAGAGAGTCACCTTCAACCTCCCCAAGAGGAAATGACGCACAGCAAACCTTGGCCACGCAGACTCACCCCGGAACCACAAATCAAGAGTGGGAGGAAGAGCATTCTCCTACGTCGCTGGCAAATCCGGGAACAAGATGACAGTCAACATCTAATGCTCTACCATCCTGCAGGCTCTCAGGAGGGACAACAAGACATGGCAATTTGCCAGAGACGGAGCTGCACACTTACTCCCCCAAGCGCCTTGTGAGATTCACGGGTGAGTTGTGCACTTACAATTCACATCATCAATTCAATTATTGTAGTTGCAAATTGCTAGTGATCTGGGGATGAGTCATGTTAAGTGACAACAAGGGGCATAACATCAAGGACCCAAGATAACATTATCGCCGCTCTAGCGTCCGTATACAGGCCAAAAGCTGCGACAATGTAATCGCACCATTAACAAGGTTACACTATCGCGTGAATCCTTGACGTAGCGGCCCTTACCTTAACGCCCAGCTCAGCATCTCAAATGAGATGCAAGTTGGCCTTTCCTTGCAAAAACAATGTGAGTAATGTTGCAAACCGACATTTCTCCTATCAACAATGTGAACGCTAACCTGCAGAGCGATAAGAAAAGTAGCGCCAACCTTGGTTATCGCTACCTTCCTCACGCCTGCTTTCAGGCTGACTTTGCCATTATATCCAATGGAAGGTTGATATAATGGCAAAGTCAGCCCTGCCCTATCAACAACGTATCGCCAATCCGTGTGCGATTAGCACTGGATTAGCTGCGCCAATCGCACATTTGGCAGCTAACTCAGTGACTAGTATCGGCTCGGCGATGCGCGTTCTTGACAACGCGCTAACCGTGCGATTAATTCCAGAGTTAGCTGGCAATAAATATGCAAGCGCTAAGTGCGCTTTGCGATATTGATCGCCGGCCCTTGAGGATATGGCCCTCAGTCTGTCACCTGTCTTGAGATCTCAAATGTAGGCTGCCCTCATTGTGCGCAAGAAACATCATCCTGTATTCAATGGCTTAGAGAAGACATTTCCTCTGACTGTCCATCTAGGTTCAAAATTGGTCTTGCAACGTGCGAAGGGTAGCTCATCTGGTTCAAAAGGTCCGCCACTGGGGAACCCCCGCTTTACTCCTATCCCTGGACATGGAGAAAGCTCTCGCCCGGGTTGACTGGGCTTTTCTCCGTGCGGTCCTGCACCGCATAGGTCTCAGTCCTCTCATGATCGCCCGCATTATGGCCCCCTACTCCGCCACTAAGGCGCGGGTACGCATCAATGACACTTTAACCCCGTCCTTCCTCATTTGCAGAGGCACCCGCCAGGGCTGTCCACTCTCGCCGCTGCTCTTTGTTCTGTCAGTGGAACCCTTGGCGATTGCCATCAGGCGGTCGGCGGAAGTTCGGGGCATTCGCATGGGGGCAATGGACCATAAGATAGCTTCATTTGCGGACGACCTTCTGTTAACGCTCACTGAGCCGTTGACCTACCTCCCGACACTCCTGGATCTCCTGTCTCTCTTTGAGCGAGCATCGGGCCTTCAAGTTAACCTTTCCAAGTTGTGTGCGCTTAACCTAACTCTTCCCTCCCGGTTGCATGAAGAAGTGCAAAACATCAGTCCCTTACGCTGGGCTCCTACCTCTATCCGGTATTTTGGCATTAATATTACAGCTGATCTTAACACCTGGACACAGGCTAACTGGCCGGTAAGTAGGACTTCCATACGGGCGGACCTACGCCGTTGGAGGTCGTTGCCCCAGTCCTTGTTAGGACGCCTTAACGCGATTCAAATGTCCCTATTACCAAAGGCCCTATACCTCTGTCAGACCCTCCCCACGCCAATCACACACAACGATATCCTGACACTCCAGAGGGAATTGGTCGGCTTAATTTGGGGAGGGAAGCGGGCCCGCCTATCGACTAAAGTCCTGATGCTACCAAGAGATCGAGGGGGGCTGGCCTGCCCTGATCTGTTGTCCTATTATTGGGCCTCCCACCTGCGGTATATCTTGGAATGGTCAGTAAGAGCTAGTGAGAAGCACTGCTTCCACATAGACCGCGCTGTGGCGTGCCGTCCGCTTTGGGACCTGGCATGGTTGCATAGGTCTGCTAGACACCCCAGTGCTCATGTCGCCACTCCTACGCGCACAGTGCTGGAGATCTTGGACAGGATTGCGATTCACCGACACCTTACTACCTTCCCCTCTCCTCATACGCCGGTCTTACTTCATACAGATTTTCGGCAAGCATCTCGCCCATCTGAGTTTCCACACTGTGCGGCAGGTGAATGTCGCATCATAGAACAGCTTTTCGAAGGAGGAATCTTCAAAACTCCAGACCAATGTAGAGCGGATTGTAATCTCCCCAAAATGGTGCTGCAGGAATATGTTCAAATTTGCCACTGGCTGCGGGACACATCGTATACTGAGGGCGCCACGCGCCAGCTTACGCCTTTTGAACGTCTGGTGCGATCGTTTGATGGGTCTAAGGGATTGATCTCCCGGACCTACAAAGTACTTCTATATTCTCAGGCGATACTCCCTCTCACGTATCGAAACCAGTGGCAAAGGGATCTTGAGGAGGATGTCACCCCGGAGCGATGGGTGCAGCTCTGGCGAGACATACGGTGTATTCGTAAATCTATAGCTCAACAGGAGTCTGCGTACAAAATGATGACGCGCTGGTACTACACTCCTCTTCGGCTCCAACGCATGTTCCCGAGCTGTACCCCGGCCTGTTGGAGATGTCTGAAATCTCGGGGCTCCTTCCTCCAAATTTGGTGAGAATGTCCATTGATCCTACCTTACTGGGAGGACATCCTCGGCCGAGGCAAAACAGTGGTGGGATACCCCCTACCTAGCGATCCTGGAGTGATAATCCTGGGTCACCACTGTACCTCGCTAAAAGCGATGAAACCGGCGGATTGCCGCCGGATCTTTCAAATGCTTACTGCTGCCAAGAAGGTCATTGCCGTACATTGGAAAAAACCATGCACTCCTCCGGCCTCAGTGTGGATTACACGGCTTTGGCACCTAATGGCCATGGAACTCCTGATGCATCGGCTGGCGCATACAGACGCTAAATTCCAGCGTACTTGGCAGCCCCTTATCCACTATTTAACTCGGTTGGAACACGCTCCGTATGTACCTCCGCGCTTGTGCGCCCTGCAACTCCTTGAAGATACACTCCTGCCCAGGGAGTCCCTCCCGATGACAGTCAAGAGTGATATGCCCTGCCCCAGCCCTGCGCTAAGCTCACTACCCGTTCCTATATGGGTAGCGCCTCCTCCGGGGGTTGCTGGCTCCGTCCCGGCCTCTCCCCCGTCCTTCCCGCATCGCTAGCCAGCCGGAGAGTTGAGTCCTTTCTCTGCCTCTTCTTTTCTCCTTCCTTCCACTCTTTCTCTTCTGGGTCACATTTTACTCGGATCCCTCGGGATGGCCATCACAACCTGTTCCCAGTGCAAATCCAGGTTAGATGCAGGTGGTACCTCCGAAGGGGTGTCGGGGGAGGGGTGGGCGCAGGACTGGCCAGTGTCACAGCTGGCCGCAGTGCTGCTTATTTGCATGATACCCACCCCCACATTCGCCGTAGGAATTAAACCTTCCATACATGGGAGCCTCCTGCCGGGGGAGACTCGTGATACAAGGCCGCCACGTCCAAATACACCTGTGGGGACGGAGCGTTTCAGGGGGCTCCTGTGTGAAGGCCAGGTTCGAACAAAGATATTACAATGTCGCTCACTTATATGCATAGTGGAAGAAATGTATGTAATGGGTGGGGTACGGATACGCTCCTGTCATACTGCTGTCAGCTCCCCCGACGCGGCCGGCCCCAATAGGGGTTGTAGGCGGCTTGCTGTGTGCTCCCTCCCCCCGAGATTAGCTTTTGGCTGGCACTGACAATTGCGCTGCCGGCCCATCTGGGATGTAGGCAGTACGCTGTGTATGTGGCCTTTCCATCTTCCAATAAAGGTTTTTGAAATCTGAACTAATAATTTAAATAAATAAAAAAAGAAGTTGGTCTTGCCGTAAAATCTACACGCAAACGCAATGTCTAACGTTACATGTGCCAAGTAAAAAACATCCCTAGACACACCCAATGGACAACACAGTACCAACCTAAGCCTATTTGCGTCCTAAATGCGTGCAGATGAACATTACATTCCCAAAAACTGCCCGCATACACAATTCACCAACAACATAAGCACCTTTGCGAGCTATTTGCGTGCAGAAATCAATCGCAGACCTAAAAACGGGCCGCATACACAATACAATAACATGAGCACATTAGCGAGCTATTTGCGTGCAAAACTGCATCGCATACTTAAAAACGGGCCGCATACACAATACAATAACATGAGCACATTAGCGAGCTATTTGCGTGCAAAACTGCATCGCATACTTAAAAACGGGCCGCATACACAATACAATAACATGAGCACATTAGCGAGCTATTTGCGTGCAAAACTGCATCGCATACTTAAAAACGGGCCGCATACACAATCCACTAACAACATGAGCACATTTGCGAGCTAGTTGCGTGCAAAAATTCATTGCATACTTTAAAAACGGGCCGCAAACACACAGGAAGTGATGTATGCATGCTTCCTGTCTACCAGGGGAGTGTCCTTCACTTTCACTTTCGGTTCTGAGCACATTGCTGGTTATTGCTGAGATTGAGGGAGGTGTCTGGTGGTTTGTGCTGTTGGTGTGAGATTCTGAGAGTGTTGCTGTGTCCTGTGTCCTGTGATAAGTGTCTGTTGGCTTGTGTTAAATTGTTTTACATTGTTTTACATTGTTTTAAATTGTTTTGAATTGTTTTAAATTGTTTTACATTGTTTTAAATTCTTTTGAATTGTTTTAAATTGTTTGACTGTCTCCTGTCCTGAGTCTAGTTGTGTGTTTGTGTTTGTGTATTTCACGTAAGTTGTTTTAGGGGTTATCATTTTTCTTTTTGAGGGGTTACTGGGGTGCAGGGAGATGCCGGCTGTGGGCAGGTCCGGAAGGATGTCAGAGGGGGCATTGGGGGGCTTCCTTTGGCTGGTTAAGTTCAACCTGCCATTGATGTTGGAGAGGGGGGGACGTATCCTTCAAGGGTACAGTGTGGCAGTGCGGAAGGTGCGTTGGGAGCGGGTGCGGGTGCAGATGCTCCGGTGCTTTGGAGTGGACCGGAACGTGCGCCAGTGGAAGCACCGCTGGCAGGACATGCTGGCACGTGAGGCCGACATCCTGGACTTCACAGGAGTAATGACTGGCATCCAGGGTGGTAAGTACAAACACTATTTTAACCCTGAATACTGTTACGTACATTGACTATTGACGTGTGGGACATGAAGGCATGATGTCATAATGCTGTGTTGACACCGTGATCCTGTTGCAATTTCGTGAATACAATTAAAGTCTTCAAAAAGACATGCGCATGATGCACTGGACTCTTGAATTGCATGATTTAGTCTCCCCACTACAGTGTTTGCAACAGAAGGGAAGGTGTCGGAATACACTATCGTAATATCCCTTATTGTAGAGCGCAATCCAGCGCCAGTTGTATTATCAATTTCTGTTGTGATGACCGGGTAGTAAACATGTTGCGCTGTAAAGCCCACATTGTAATCTAGGTCACCTGTAGGACACATTCCATCAAGCACATGCTTATTGTGACCGTCTACTCATTTGTAAGGGTCGCAAGGCACGATGGGGGTGTGCATGTTCAAGTCCATCAAGGTGTGTGTATGTGGTCAATCCATTTACATTAGTCTATTTCTGAAGATGGGGAGCAATGTGGTCTGTCGAGGTGGAAGTTGAGGACTCACAGTGTGTTGTAGTTGGGGGATGCAAAGGCATGCGTGGAGATGATGTGGGTGAGGGAGTTTGCTATAGGTCTACGGGGCAGCAGCGGTAGCAGGGAAAGGGGCGTGGAAGGATGAAAAGTCTGTAGAGAGGGAATACAGAGTACGCATCAGGAAGCCGGATACTGACAAACAATAGATTATGTATGAGTGTTGAAAAAAGTGAAGTAACAACTTGATAAGAGTGAATTATGGAGCCGAATGCCTGATTCAGAGCTCAAATTGACCACCAGGGTTGGTGCACAGGTGAACCTGCGTGTGGAGGAGGCCTTCATAAGCACACTCCAGAGAGTGCATGTGTTTGGGGGAGGCCTCATACAATGGTGGAGCAGCGAGGCTGCCAGAGCAATTTCACTGACAGTTAGTCAGTGGCCTTGCTAGTCTGTCCCCGCAGCGGACGTCATGTATGAGGGGTCCAATTCATGTACATTTGATGAGTGATGTGTGAGGTGCAATGTGTTTACACATGATGTGGTCACATCAGAGGCACAACGCAGTACCATGCCGACAATCATAGGGGGCTATGTTGGGTGACCCACTGCGCTGGATCAACACCTAACAATGTTGTGCCAAAGCTGGCACACTTGTGCCAAACCGGCGTACTCATTAATGTATGTATGTGTACAGTAAGGGTGACTGTACATGTACTAGCCAAGCCATTGTGCGCGTGTGCTGTGTGCTTGGCAGAGTGTAGTGTAAATAATGGCAGTCACACATCACTTGTGGAACCATTGCTACGCTGCCCCTGTACATGGTTTATGTGTGAGTATGATTTGGAGAGGTCAAAAAGACACACCGCAAATGGAACATCTCCAGGGTGTCATAGCCCAAATATCTCTGGGTAACTGCCCGTTGTAATCGGCCGAGATGCAATTGTACACAGAGCTATTTTAATCCCATGTCCGTGTAGTGATGGGGCCTTGACATTGTGTCACACGACTCAAATGTGCATGTCTGCCAGCAGTAATGTATTGTGTGGTCCGGCTCTGCATTCACAGCTCCTGCGTGAATGGCAGTCTAAGTTGTCACAGTAATGTGGCCAACATGAAAGGCAACACCAAAGTTATGTTGCATCATCAGTTACTGTAATGTATTTCATCATGAATATGTGATGTTTGCTTACGTCTGGTAACAACACGTTAACATTTGTTGTCTCGCATATGGTCGTCAGCCTATAACCCAGGGGGACATAGACAGATACAGGGACCCGCACGCCACTGGTGAGTATGGACATATTCTAGTGTCATGTAGCAGTGCCATGGATGACTGTTACATATGCTACACTTTGTTGATAAGCAGTATGGGTGTGTATCGCATGTCCCTTACCCACAATGTGAAGATGCATTGTGTAAGTCAGATTAGTTTACAAATTGGTAGGTAAAGGTGGGCCAATGGATCTGTTTCACAGTTGTGAGTTTGCCCATCAGCTGTCAGTGATACCCATTCCAATTGAGGGGCATCCTTGTAATACCCAAACGTTGCCACTGCGTCACTTCCACTGAAGTGGTGTTGTCAATCGGGTCGTAGCCTTTTTGCCAATGTAGAGTTACGCTGCCTTGTCAAGAAGGCACACTTACATGCTGTGTTTATTGTAAACAGTGCGTGCAGTGGGTGTCAAGTTGTGCACAAGGATGCAGTGCTTTTCAGGGGGTGCAAGCTCAGAGACATGTTTGAACAGTGCTTACTTATGTATGCTGCATAGCAGCTTCACTGAAGTGGCAGGGTGTAGCTGAGAGTCAGACATATCAATGGCACATTACACAAACAAGTTTTAAAGATGTGCAAGCTAACTGCAATTGCATCTTTGTGCACTGCATTGGTGTTGGCAGCCTGTGTCCGTGGGGACATTCCATGCTTGACTATGGATCATGTGTACATACTCCTCGGACACAATTGGTGACATTACTCCACACACATTTCCAACACACGCTTGAGGTATGCATTGTACAAAGTACCATATATTAAGCAATGCAGGGCTCAACGACACTATCTGTGTGTAAACATTAGCCATGACAATGACACAACGCACATGACCCCAGGGTGCAGTTTAATGTTGAATGCATTGGAACAGTTGTCGTTGTAAAGGCATGCGTGCTCTTATTCACTACGGAGTGAGGTCAGCGGTCACAAGACATGCATGTGTGACAATTAGGGTGGAATGATGCCTCGCCCTCTCAGTGGCAGAACATCAGGAATTGTATAGTAATGGTGGAGTGAGGGACAGCGCATCCCGTCAATGTAAGCGGTCATACACCAAACATGTTCCCATGTGTGCAGCACAACTGGAAGTGTGAGTAGGGCTGTCCCAGTCTTGTTCCTGTGCATGTAGTGTGACATTACTATAGATTGACAAGCACACCTGCACACAGACACCCATTGCAATCTTGTGCAAGACTGGCTGTTTTTGTGCGGACTTGATGACCTGCACACAGTTGCTGGGGTACACACAGGGGTGCACATGTGCATTGTGCATTAAATGCTGCAGTGTGTCACAGGACAGGATGAGGGTGGTTCTGTACTTGGAGGGCAAATGCCTCCCTCCTCCAGGCATTTGTACATGTCAACCGCAGTCAGGGTGTCCAATGGTGCCATGTTTTGACCGTGTCTGTCTCATTTTGTAGTGACAGTACATGTTCCATGACATGCACTGTCATGTCAGTCTCCACAGCATGTAGTGAACCATTCAGGCTTATATATTTGGTTGACCACGTCCGTCTCGGACTTCACTTAGATACACTGGTGTGTTGGCTCACATGTTGAATCAATCTTTGATTAACGGTTTTATGTTGAACATTAACATGTTCAGATGTACTGGAATTTACATTTATTATATGTTACAGACAACATGACACCTGCGGAGCAACATGCCTACCAGGTGGGAAAGGACCGGTACCTTCATGTGAAGAAGGTTGCAAGAGGTTTCCGACAGATGGCGAGGAGGTATCGGAAAGACAGGAAGGCTGGGAAATGGAATGCATTGCAGGACGTTGGCCAAACCAACAGCCAGGCCCTCCCCGTACCCTCTGGTCCCAGTGTGGCTCCTCAGACTGTCATTCCCCCTCTGACCACACCCGCACAGGTGCCAATACCACCTGCACCTGCACCTGCAGCTCCCGTGGAGCCTTTTGACGCCACGGACAGGAGGATGCTTGCTGCGAACAATTCAATGCTCATTGACATACGGAGGGAATTGTTGTACCTCAACAGGAACTTACATGATATCCGGACACACCTTGGGCTGCAGTGATTCCTCCCCATTTTGGCCCCCACCCCCCCTCTTCTCCCTTGCCCCGATGTTTATGTTCCAGTGTTGGCTAGTGTTAGTGATGTTATGTTTGTTTTAGGCAGAGTAGTTTTAGTGTAGGCCTAGTTAGTGCAAGTTCATAAATGTATATATTTTTCTACAAATTTTATGGTATTTGGGGATAAGTTTCATTTTCCTTTGGGTGGGGGTTGATGTCGTTACAGTTTTTGCGTGTTTAGGAATAGTTAGGGTATGAGGTTAAGTGAAGTTCAATTTAATAGTTAGTTTAGATTTAGTGTTAGGATTAGTTCTTAGTGGTAGTGTAGGGAATTTAGACTTTTCATATTTGTTAAATAAATAATGTTATTCATATTTGGTCTGTTTGCACTTACATCAGGGATGATGTGGGGCAGTGGGGCTTATTCCATTGTATGCAACTCATGCCGTCAATGGGCAAATCATTGAATGTGTGACTATGGTCATGACCTGTTACTTAGCAGGATGGATAGTGTCAGGATACCATATATGTGAGCACAGTGAACTTGCATGGCTGACAGATTGTTAAGTATGGTTTACAGCTTAGTCTAGGGACTCTTAATTGTGACGTTCGACATCTTAAGTGTGACGCACAGGGTTTTACTGCACATGGTTGCTAAATTACTACACAATGTCGGAACATAGATATGTGAGTACATAGAAGTTGCTAGAGTTAGCCATCATGGATATGGATGTATGCACCGAGTAACACATATAGCGTATGACACATGCATATAAGATGCTCCGTCCTCTGAGTCCATATACATTGCACAGACCTTGGCACACTTGATGCATGGTACCAGGCTATCAGCTTGCTTTGCCTTACCTGTCCCTGTGCATGGCAGCTCAATCCCCATGACATGCAAGATGTAGGTCATTTGTGTGTCAATTGGTAAAGTCACATGGCACAACAGTGTTTGTGAATCACATGAGTTACGTGACAATGAGTTCTGACCTTACTTTTGAGGTTATTCACAGATGTTATTTAGGAGTTGCACTGTAAGGTATACTGACTTAACTTCTACTATCTTCCTTTTCGGACTGCCATAATTATTAGAGTTATGCTTTGCTCACAGTTGACGTTTGGTTGCATGCACACAGGTCTGATGCACACATGCATAGCTCCCTGTACCGACAGTGTAATGGGCACTTGTCACAGCTGTCACTTTTGTCATTGACTCATAGTGATGACACCCTTGGAATGTAGCCACAGAAACAGACTATATGCCAAGTGCAGTTCAACAGACATCCGTAGACACATTGACCAATATGCTCACAGTGGGCACAGCATGAGAGGGCTCAAAGATTGTCAGGCATTGTTTGTGCACAGATAGGGGCTAAGTGACGCTTGGCACTTTGGCCATAGTCACCATTGTGAACTACACTTCAGTGTGGCAGACTTTGTTGTTCCATATATATGTATGTTAGACATGTGCCCTTAGGTCTCCTCAGCAATGTGATACTGGTGTGCAACATCTAGGGTTGTGAGATGCAATGGGCAACATCACAACAAGATTAGTACACCATGTTGTGTGTAAGTAGATATGCCAGGAGATTAGGGTTTGCTATTGTTCAGGGTGACACTACTTGTGTCCTGAAACAGACTGCTACATTTGTTCACACATGCCTGTCTCATGAATTAACGTGGGTGAAAGTTGGTCTATTGCTAGATTGTGGTATCTGATCAAGGTGGCCACAGAGATTTTACACATTCAGGCTCATCTCACTGCCGATCCATGTCAGGTGACACATGTACCTAGCTTGTATTTCCCTTGCTGGACCTTCTTGTGGATTCACAGGACATGTATTATTGACGAAGTTCAATGCCTAATTGATCATGTAAACACGCATCTGTGTGAATAGAATATATTTATTTACAGTACAAAGGGGGAAGACAGGGACAGTACTTGGACATTCAACCCAACATTGCATCTATGCCCGTTAGACGGGCAGACAGAGTCCTTAGGGTGTGACGGATCAGAGGGAAGAGGCGGAGTTAGCAGTGTCATTGTCACAGAAATAAGCTGGTGTGGAAGTCCATGTCTGGGTCCAAGGTGAGTGTTGGGTGACATTGGAAGACAATGGAAGGGGTTGTTCGGTGGCATGACAGTAAGAAGAATACCAAGGTAAGCCCGGCCTTCTGACGTCAATGTTTGCTCTGTGTTCTCCTTACCATGATGGCAGAATCATCATCATCTTCGTCCTCTGATGTGTCATGTGGCTCACATGTGGGTGGTGATATGGTTGGTGCAGCACTGTGAGGCACAGACACATCAGGGGGCGGAGCTGAGGAAGTGGAGCCGCCAGCAGCAGCAACTATTGGCGCCAGAGCTTGGGGCAGCAGTGAGGTGACGAGCAGATGCAGGGCCTGGTAGATCCCAGCTTCATTGCGCTGGTGTTCAGCCGTGGCAGCCATCTGTTGTTCTTCACGCCGCTCCCTGCTCTCCATTATCCGGGCTATCCGGGACAAATCATCGCTGACACTACTGTAGCCACCCTGCTGAGACAATTGGTCCAGTCTCGGTGTCAGGACTACAGCAATGTCATCCAGAGAGCGTTGGAGAGCATTGAGCGGCCTGTGGATGTCTGTCATCCTCTGCATGTGGTCCCTGATGGGACTCAGACACCCACGTATGTCGTCCATTTTGGCTGCCAGGCTCTCAAACCCCAACCGCACCTGGTCATGCGTCTCCCGCTGGACCTCAAGCACATGGCGGTGAAAGGCCTGATATGTGTCCTCAAGGTCCGGGGAGGCAGCTGTGGTGGGAGGTGCCTGCTGCCGGATGGTTTGTGCATGGGGTGTGGTTTGCACAATGCTGCTGGGTTGCCCCGCTCCTGTAGATTGTGTGTCAAGGGAGTCCAGCATCTGGAGGAATTCCTCCTGGTTGATGGTGGTGTAATCATCCACGTCTGACGTGAGTGGTGGGTCATTCTGCTGTCCAGGAGGTGTTGTCTCTCCCTCTGCAATTGGAACAGGAGATACAGTTTAACAGTGTGTTACATGTGGGTGCATGCATAAGTTAACTTGGCAAACTGACTGCGGGAGACTGTACCATCTGACAGTTTTGGATGAGCTGCTTATTATTAGCAGGATGTTGCATATTTCAAGGGCATCACGGATGTGAGCTTGTCCTTGTACATTGCCATCTTACATTTTAGCAATATGTGAGTTGTTTTACGACAGTGTCTACACACAGGCGCTACCTGTTCTGTCCTCTGTTCAGTTGTGTGAGTGATGCAGTTTGTGACACCTAGTAGTCAATGTTGATGTACTCAGATTTGTATGTGTGTGCAGTGCATTGTGTGATAGTGGCACCTGCTGCTTTAGTTTTACTGCCCCTCGTCCCTTTCAGACAATGAGCCTTTGACTTCTGTGAATGTACAATGCAGAGATGTTGTAAGCTGTGGTGACTATGTGTGTTGGCCAGAGTTGTGACACTTGTGCATGGTGGTCATGAGATTTCTGGGTCACATCGGGGGCTATGTGTACAGAAGGATGTGTCTCCCGCTTGACTAGTGGGCAGCGCCAAGAAGGCAGCGAAGCGGTGGAGCCCGGCAAGGGACGGAGCTGCGGACTATTTCTAACTACGCCGCCTCGACCTGGGGCTGAGTGCGGACTGCGACCTCAGGGGCTACTGAGAGTGTGTAGCGCGACGAGCGCCGAGCCGGCCGCCCTGCCCTTCCAGCAACGATGAGGACTTGCCCTCTACCGCACCGGCTCTGCACCGCGGGGAGTGGGGGTGCTGCGCCCGGAGGAGCTCCGGCCCGAGTGGCTAGCGGTGGCCGGCCCAGCGGGGCGGAGACCGAGGACCATTCAGGAGTAACCACACCCACACCGGCGGGGGAACTGGCAGGGGGCCTGCTTCCGAGCCCGCCGGACAGGGATCACCGCTGAGGATTGGCGGGCCCAGGGGAGGCACAGCAGGGGCCGTAGCTGCATGAAGAGGCCTGGCGTAGGCCGTGCCCGGCCGGGAGGTGAGCACGTGTTGCCTGGATGCAGCTCTTTTCTCGAGGGGCCTGCACCGCATATGGGAGAGCTCAAGCCTGGGGCCAGGTGGCCGAGATTGGCACTGAGCAGCGGCGGCGCAAGACATCCCACGCAAGGTGATGTTTAGCGGGGGTACGTGAACTGGGCCCAGGCCCCCACCGGACCCGCTCTTCATATTTCACCCATGGGACTCAGCACCCAGATCTGGCATCCACTCTCCCGTGCTGCCCACGGGTGTCCCAGAGGAGGTCGGCTCCCGGCACCGGGGGCTGAGTCTGCATGAGGCGGGGCATTGACGGGCCTGGGGCTCCGGCCTGGTGCGAGCAGAGGGCTCCGGATCTCCACGAACACTGAGGACTGTGCACCACGCCGAGCGCTCAGGGCGCCACACAGCGTGGCGGGCGGGGTTACACTCAGCCCTTTCGCCCACTGGTGGCGCAGGAGCGCAGCGGATTGTGCCACAGCCATCCCAAGCGTTGAGGGTCAGCCTGAACATATCGGAGGGCCCACCGGATCCAGCGCCCCACGCAACCGGGGGCCTCCCTTCCACAGGGCTCTAGTGCGACGACCGGGACCACCAGCAGCTGACCGGAGTGGAGGGCTAACGCGCCAACGGGCTTGTTCTATCGCCCGGCGCTCCATGAACCTGGCCCGCAACATGGCCTCCACCGGAGGGAAGAAAAGCTAATACCAGCAGGAGGTTTTTGCACATTCGCAGGGGGGGGGGTGACTCCATCACATCCCGCAAAGAAACCCGGCCCCTCCCCGGCCACCATGAGTGGCCCCGTAGAAGAGCCAGTCACAAGGGCCTTCCTGGAGTCCCTGGTACAGCCCTTTGGGACAATATTCACACGGTACAGAGGGAATTTACGGCGGAACTCAAGGAGGTCCACAAAGAAATGGATGGCATCGGGGAACGGGTGGCAGCGTTGGAGAACGGAAGTGACGCCCGAGAATCTGAGGTCTCACTCATGCAGCAGGCCCTCATCCGCATACATGACCAACAAGTAGTTCTTCAATCCCATTTGGAGGATCTAGAGAACGCCTCCCGGCGACACAATGTCCGGATCCGGGGGGTGAGAACTAACGTGGAGGCGGGTGATATAATCACATATGTGCGTGGGCTCTTTATTCATATTTTGGGTAACCCTTTGGACGCAGAACTAAAGATTGACCGTGCCCACCGGGTGGGACTGCCCCACTCGGACACCGCCCCCAGCAGACATACTAGTCTGTGTCCAAGACTTTTGCACCAAAGAGGGAATACTCCGTAAAGGCAGAACCATGCACCCCATTTCATTCCGCTACCAGACACCGGTTCTCTATCAGGACCTTGCCGCACTCACACTTCAAAAGCACAGGACTTTCAGACCCATCACTGTGGTCCTCCGCCAGCGCAATATCACATACTCCTGGGCTCACCCATTCCGCCTCATCCTTCGCTACGATGTCAAGCTGTATCAGTTACGTTCCCTGGCGGAGGCCATTCGGCTCTTGGGCATTGACGTTCCGGAGGAGGACGACAGAGGAGACCCCAGGGACCCGGGCTTTGACGAGATACAACCGCGCTGGAGGCTGCAGAGTCGCAGGTGCCGCCTCGGCCGGCACCAACGTCCAGGCCCTGATGAGATGGCAAAGGGTCAGCGGGAGGCCCTAGAAACACTGCCAGAAGCCCTCACCAGGTCTCAAGCTTCCTGAATGGTCCTGGGCCCTTTAGCCCTGTTATTCTTTCCTACCTTCTATGCTCTCTACCTCGGGTGGTTCTGAGGGTGGAGACGGGGTAAGTTCAGGGCCATGAAAACCCTATAATGACGTTTGACCAATCTTCTGTGGAAGATGGAGTGCCTCCAGACCTTTGGTCGTGTTTTGATAATTTTTGGATTTGGTTGGTTTTTGTTTCTTACTGGGGCTATTTTTCCACCTTCTTCTCTTTTCTGTCCTCCTCCTGCCCTCCATCCCAGTCCTGGCTGCGCACATCTGCTGCCTCACTGGTGCTTTCATATCCGGGAATGGTAGCCTCACTCCAGCGGCGCTAGCTCACCTCTGCATACTACACTGAGCCGTAGATGCCACCCTATAGTCTTTGAGTCATCACTCTTAATGTGAGAGGCCTGAATAATCCTATCAAACGACGCACGATCTTGGCCTACTTAGTGAATTCGGGAGCTGAGGTGTGCTTATTGCAAGAAACGCACCTTCTGCCCAAGGATTGCCACAGACTTCGCTCACGCGCCTTCCCCACTCAGTTCTTCTCTTCCGGGCCTACTAAAACTGCGGGGGTGGCTATCTTGCTCTCCATGGCTTTCAAGGGGAGGGTTGAGCAGAAAGAAGTGGAATTGAAAGACTGATTAGTGACTTACCAACTCCAGATTGGGGAACACACTCATTATTTGGTCTGTCTATGCTCCAAATGAAGGGCAGGAGAGATTTCTCCATTAAGCTTAGTACGGAGCCACGGCTACCTCAGAACGCAGTATCCTTATAGGGGGACCTACATTTAGTCTTTGATAACGAACTGGATGGCTCAGAGCAGCGTTATGGCCAGGTGGGCGCCCTCTCCCACGCAGGACTCAACAGACTGACTGACCTCGGCCTGACAGACATATGGAGATATTACCATCCACTGTCTAGGGAATACTCCTACTATTCCAGCGCCCATGAGACTTATGGCAGGTTAGATTATTTCTTGGGCACCCAGCTCCTCAGAGACACCACATCCTCCACAGACATTCTAGTTACTGCCCTATTGGATCACGCTCCGGTGGTACTCACATTGACCTTCCCTCCAGTCCGGAGACATGCCCGACAGTGGCGCTTTCGGGACACTCTTATTCGCCGTGCTGACATCGTGGCACAGCTACAACACACTTTAGTCGACTACCTATCACATAACGACTACTCCGATATGTCCCTTTCCACTAGATGGGAGGCCCTGATGGCAGTGGTGCTGGGGTCCGTCATTGCTATATCCTCGGCGGATAACGCAGAACACTAACGCTAACAGGAGGATCTCTCCCAGAGGATTGGGGAGCTAGAAGTGATGCATCGCCGAAAAGGAGCCCCGAGGATATGGCGCCAATTAAAGGCAGTCCGGCCACAACTGGCAGCTATAGACCGCGATAAGGCAGAATATGCGGCTCTGCAGTTGCGCCACTCCTTCTGCGTGGGGGCCAATAAATGCATCCAGCTCTTGGCGCACAAGCTGAGGGATACCAGGTTGCGAGAAGGGGTCAGTGAATTTCGAGATCAAGCAGGCCGCACACGTACAGAAGACTCCGACATCGCAGAGGTCTTCCGGGACTATTACGCACAACTCTACGATGCACAGTCCTTGGGGAGGGATGCAACGGAGGCAACCTGGACCAGATAACCCTTCCATGCGTCTCCCAGGCTCATGCTGAACATATAGGAACAGAGATCCGCCCAGAGGAGGTGATCTCACCTATCTCTCGCTTGCAACTGCCCAGATCCCCGGCTCTGGACGGGTACACCATGGCCTTTTATAGGCAATTATGCCCCACGATCACCCCGCTCCTCACCCGCCTCTTTAATTATTTTGGCAAGGGCGGGCGATCCCTCCCTCGATGCTAGTGGCGGCTCTGGTGGTTATTCACAAACCGCGCAAAGACAGGTCGCAATGTGAGGCATACAGGCCCATCTTACTTTTGAATCTAGACCTGAGACTCTACACCAGTATACTGGCAGCACACCTGGCCCCTTACAAGCCCGGCATTATCGCCCCTGATCGAGCCGGGTTCATACCGCAGAGACAAACTGCCGACAACACGAAGAGAGTCCTTCATCTTATCGAGAGAGCCTCCCGCATCCCAGGTGAGTACATGCTCCTTACCGTTGATACGGAAGAGGCGTTTGGCAGGGTCCATTGGCCCTACTTGGACTCTGTGATGTCCCGTTTTGGCCTAGGGGGAACGAATGAGGACTTGGATCCTCAACTGCTATCAAGACCCCTCTGCGACAGTTAGGGTCAATGGACACGCATCGAGCCCCTTCCGTATTCACAGAGGCACTAGGCAGGGGTGCCCGGTGTCACCCTTGCTCTTTGCTCTATATATGGAGCCCCTTGCTCAGAGAGTTCGTGAACATCCAAAGATCATGGGCATACGCTTGGGCAGTGACACACACACCATCTGCCTATATGCGGACGATGTCCTGGTTACCTTAGCGGAACCTGCCACGTCGTTGCCCACTTTTCTGGAGGAGTTAGTCTTCTTCGGAGGAGCGTCCGGGTTTAAAGTCAATGGTGCAAAGTCCATCGCTCTGAGCCTCTCTCTGCCACCCCCGCTTCTGGTGGTACTTCAAGCCCATCACACCATACAGTGGTCGGCTACCACGGCTCCGTACTTGGGTCTTCAGCTGGCCCCTACACTACAGGCCACAATGGCAGCTAATTACAGGATCCTGCACTCCCACATCCGCACGCTCTTGAGACACTGGAAATGCTATCCCATTTCATGGCTGGGGCGTATTGCAGCCGTGATAATGTTCATACTCACAATACTTCTCTATCTATTCCAAACACTCCCCCTACGGCCTCCTACAGGTTGGATCCAACGGGTGCAATCAGAACTATCCCAGTTCATTTGGCAAGGCAAATAACCGAGAATGAAGCAGTCTGTTAGCTTCCTCCCCCCCAGCGAAGGGGGCCTTGGGATCCCAGGTTTGGTGCTTTACTTCAAAGCCGTTCAATTGCAGTATTTGGTGGAATGGAGCCGGGCGGAGTCATGAACACACTGGCTCTTCCAGGACCGCGCGTTCGCTGGTGCCTACTTAATGAAGATCCACTTTCTTTGGTAGTCACAACGCCCTCCCAACCTCTAGGCATCCCAAATTGCGCACACCACTGTGGTGGCCTGGGATCTAATGCACAGTCGACACAGGCTCACGACGTTCCCCTCCCCACTCACTCCCCTCTTTGGCAATCCCGATTTCTGACCTGGGCTCGCAGACACATCATTCCCTATCTGGAGATGCACAGGCTGCCGCGCATTGGGCACACTTTACGACACGGAAGGGGTTATCCCTTTTGAGCAACTGCATGCGGATTATGACCCCCCCGAAACTGAACAATTGCATTACCTGCAGCTCCGCCATTGGGCCTCCCATCCCAACAACCGGGCGCAGGCCCACAGACTCCTCACGCAGTACGAGCGGTGGTTGATCACTCGCTCCTCGGATGAGAAGTTGATCACGGACTTGTACAGTATGCTCCTGTCACGCTACACCCACTTTTTCCATGCTGGTAGTGCTCGGTGGGAGGGGGACTTGGGCCGTGATCTCACCAACACCTAATGGGAAGGGGTCTGTCACAGGGTGCGACATACCGCAACTCACACAGGCCTCACTGAAACATACACCAAGCTAGCGTACTACTGGTACTACACCCCCAAACGCCTGCACCAAATAGATAGGGCACACAACCCGGACTGTTGGAGAGGGTGTGGGAAGGTGGGTACACTTGTCCATCTGCTTTGGGAATGTGACCGCTTGACTCCTTACTTGACCCAAGTGCTTGACGGAGTAGACAAACACCACGCATATCCTATTCATCAGCACAAGGCTGCATCTCCCAGACGCCAAAATGAGCATGCTGTGTGAATGTGACAGATCACGTGCACCAGTGAGCATGCCGACAACAAACTCAGCACACCTGTAACATTGCGCATGTGTCTGACTTGTGTGCAAGGTTGGGCATGGCCATCCAGGGTGACTTTGATGGCCATACACAACCTTGCACACAAGCCAAACACATGCGCCAAGTTGCAGGTGTATAGAGCTTGTTGTTGGCATGCTCACTGGTGCACGTGATCTGTCACATTCACACGGCATGCTCATTTGGGTGTCTGGGAGATGCAGCCTTGTGCTGCTGAGTTGGATATGGGTTCTGATGATGCAAGGTGTGCATTTTGCAGGCCCTCCACATCTCTAGGTGATGTTGCATTTTGCTATTTGATGTTGCCCTTATTTAGTAATCTGATGTTGTACCTGGACTGTGTTTGTCCGACTTTACGGTGCACATTTCAAAGTCTGGGTACATGTGAATATGTGTCTTGCAAGGTTTTGGCTTGAGTCATGTGATCTGTGTCCATGCCACCATGCACAGGGCTATCTGGGACCTGCTCCACAGTGATTGTGGGTCTGCAATGCAATTCATTGTGCATGGGTGCCATTGTGCCCATCAACCCCCATCCACCCACTCCATGGTTGGTACTCACCCTGTGGTTGTGTCTGCTCACATTCAGCAGTGTCCTGACCCGGCACTCCGACCACCGTTTCATCGGTGATGACTTGGGCCACCATTTCCTCCGTCTCATCCAGCTCCAGCTGGGGCGCTGGACTCCCACCTCCGGTTGCACTTGCTGCCTTCCGATTGGCTGCTATTTTTTCCTTTGTATTCTTCTTGCTGTCATTCCAGCGCTTCCTGACCTCATCCACTGTCCTCCTCTTCCTCTCTCCAACAGCATTCACCTTGTCCGTGATGTCTTCCCATAGTTCTTTTTTTCTGGACAATGGCACTGAACGTTTGATGAATAACTCCTGCTGATGTTCAGCCACCAGGCTACACAGGACCTGATTTTCCTGGTGACTGAATCTGGGGTTCCTCTTCCTCTTGGCCTTCTCCTGGGTCTCTGTCTGCTCCTCCTGGCTAGCTGGGGGGTTGTTGGTGGGCTCAGCACTAGTCCCGGCTTCCTCCATGTCTATCCTGGCTTCTGGTGTATTCTCCATTTTGTGTTTTTTTTGTTTCCCCTGCTTGTTGGCCTTTTATGGGGAATTTTGGCGCTTGATTGATGTGACCTGCAGGCCTGCTGCCAATTTAGCGGCCGATTTCGGCGCTATTTGGCCTATCGCCACTTTTCTATCATTAGCGTGCTTTTTTTTATCGCCGGCGCGCAGGATGTATCGCCATCCATTAGCGCCGGGATTGGTTGCTATCGCTGGGTTGCGGCGCGTTGTTAATACGTCGATACCACGGCGATGAACTCCGGTTAGCGACGGCGATAAAAAAAATGACGCTAATCTCGCTTCGCGATGATTATCGCGGTTTGTTGATAATATGCCCCACAGTGATTGGTTGCTCTTGACAAAGCAGAGCTCACACAAAATTCCGGGGCATATTAGTAAGACCCACTTTAAAATTATCGCCGTTTTAGCGGCAGGAAACTGCCGCTAAAGCGGCGATAATGGGCTTGCTAATATGCGTTATGGAATTCAGTAGAAGCCCAGGTTAGATGTCCTGAACATCTAACCTGGGCTTCTATGGAATTCTATAACGCATATGTAGCTAAGGCCATTATCGCCGTTTTAGCGGCAGTTTCCTGCCGCTAAAACGGCGATAATTTTAACGTGGGTCTTGCTAATATGCCCCTCCATCTTTACTAAGTGGGCCATCCAAGGGTAAGAGCTTACCAGCAAGGAACAGTAGGCTAATTCCCTCCTGAAACTATGTTCTCGGTAATATTAGGTGCAACATGTGACATCAGTTTGTCATTCGTTCCCTGATTTTACACCGAACCTGTAATGTTGACATATTGTAATCATTTCACTAAAACGTGAACGTTTTGACATATTTTGCACAGACACTTATCACCAAAATTTACTTAATTCCTGATGTGTTGCATTAACAATCTAACGAAACTTGGTTGCGCATAGGACCCGCACCCACTTTGGGGAACACCCCATCAATGGCAGCGGCCTCACATTACCTAACAGATGTCGCTGCCTAAAGCTTGGTGATGCAGCCTCACTAGCTTGGCTCGATTAGTGTTCATCAACCTATTTCTTGAGCCAAATCCTCTGAAGCGCTGCTGATAGGTTGCCAAAATAGATCAGCAATAAAGAGTAAAAAATAATAATAATGTGGATTAATCAGTGATTCTCTTATCTGTGAGCAATGTGTGAACAAATTAGAAAATTGAGGGGTGCTTGTTTACCTTTTACTAGGTTATTGGACATTAGCTATAACATATTTAGTAAAGATTCCTAGGTCATTCTCTTTTCATAAGTCCACAAGTGGGCACCAAACATGAGAAGCACGGTCCTGCACATCTGGCCTGGAAGGGAATTAACAGGCACATCTAAAATATAAGAGGCACATATGATTCATTTTTTGTTTGCTCTTCTTCTTAGGCGGCTTGAATGCTAAACACAGATTTTCCGTGTGCGTTTGCAACCCGAAAATGGAACAGATGCCAGCAATAATGAGCCACTAAAGGAAAGTCAGCATCAGAGCGAGAGCCAAAGAAACTCTAAAGTCTGTACAAATAAGCCATTTGGCACAAAACTGAGATGCCAATAACTCGGATGAAAAAAAGCGTTAGGAGAACATTTGTATAAATAACATTGTAGACTGACAGGGATAAGAAACATGCAACCCTTCACTTCATGAGAACATAAAGCGACTTCTTAATAATCTTTGCTACAATGTTGACCGGTTGTTTTAGTGAAAAGGAGATTTGCACTACACCAGTTAAACGTGAATTTCGAAAAACGTTGCAAATGGCAGAAGGCTTTATAAATTATAAATTATAATGTAAATAACTAAGAAATCAACTTTACTAACACATGGGTTAGCACTGTTGAAAGAGGAATAGGGGAATAAATAGCCTGGAGACCTCAAAGGCCTGATTAGCATAGAACTTTTGCCGGAAGTAAGTTTATGCCAATGACCATGAATAGGTCACACCAAAAAATGATTCATAAAGGATCCTGGCAGATCTTAAGGCAGTCCTAAATGTATTTAGGTCATAAAAACGTATGCTTGTAAAGTTTGCATGCAAGGAACAACTTATGTGAATGATTGATGTGTGTACGGAAATATCTGTGCATTCATCTACTGTATTATGATTGGCATAATATACGTATCATCTACAATGCCACAGTGAAGTGATCAGAAAACAGGTAAGATAACTTTGCCTATGTAGAATTACTTTTAGCAGTGGCAGCTTGCCCTTCTTATTTTTTTGCAGTTTTTTAAATTATTTTAATAGGGAATACTTATTTAATATTAGTATAATAATCCTTGATGTGAGAGAGGGCCTTGTAATAGCCCAGTGTATACAGTGGCATCTGTCTGATACCTGGTGCAGGCACATCAGGGTGGCTGCACTAGCCATCAGACAGATTGTCTAGGGCTGGCGCAGTCCCAGCCCTCACTTCTGGGGTCTAGCACACCTCAGTGCCTCCCCAGTTTAGGCTTAAGCTCTGCCGAACCCAGGGCTGCACGTGAATGAGCTTGTCACTCCCCTTCCCAACTTGTCAGAGTTACAAATGGATGGGGTGAAAAAGCAAGAGGCTGAAAGCTGGAACGTGTGCTGTGAAAGTTCAAGCTATGAGTGAACAGTTTCAGCTTTGTGCCCTGAGCGTCGATGAAGCATCAGGAGCTAGAATGTGGTCAGCGTGGGCAGCTCAGTCAGGTAAGTAAACATTCTTTCAAGTGCATGTTGTGTGTGTTTGTCTCGGTGAGTGTTTGTGAGAAGTGTGCACATGTGTCAGTGATGGAACTGGCCCTCTCTGCACGGTCCCAGCATTTTTGGCTTCCCTTGCTGAACCCGTTTTAGTTGATTTTTAGGACTTTTTGTACTTTTCCCCACTAACCAGTGGTAAAGGGGTTGTGCTCTCTCCTTTAAATATAGTAAAATTGGCTTACACCTGATTTGAACATTTAATTTACTTGTAAGTACCTACTATATGGTACTAAATGCACCAATGGTGTGTAAATTAAATGTTACTAGTGGGCAGCAGCACTCATTGTACCACCCACGAAAGTAGCCTTTTTAAAACATCTCTGGCCTGCCACTGTAGCCAGTAGTGCAGTGTTAAACTGCCATTAGACCTAAACCTTCCTTTTTATTACCTATAAATCACCCCTAAGGTAGGCCCTGAAGGCTCATAGGGCAGGGTGCATGGTATTTAAAGTGTAGGCCATGTGGGTTTAAATTTTACATGTCCTGGCAGGGAAAAACTTCAAGTTTTGCCTGTTGTAAGGCTATTTATCCCATAGACTAACACTGGGTTAATTTATTAAACTTAATTAGTGTTAACTTCAGATTGGTAACAGAAAACTCAAATAAATTGTAATTAAAAATCCTCTTAAATGGTAAAGTTGGATTATAAGTTGCAATTGTGAAAATGCCACTTTTGGAAAGCTGGCAATTTACTGCTAAACCCAGTTGTGCCTTTCTGCCAGTGCCCTGGGTCACAAGACGGTATACAGTTGTCCTTTTGTGGGTTGTCTAATGCTTCGAGGCAATGGAACAAAGAAGGCTTGGGTGTGAGTGGAGTGGGTCTTCCTGACAAGATGACTGTGAAGAGCTTTGCCCTATCCTGATTACAGTTCAAAGGGCTCTGCCTGCAAAAGGAACCTGACACCAGGCTTGTCCTTGGCTTTACCAAACTAGAAAGTTTGGAGCCAGGACCAAGGGAAAAAGAACTGACCAGAACCAGTTTTGGGTGTAGGTTAGGGAATTTCCCCATGCAAAGGCTGGCAACAAATATAAAAGTGGGACCTTCAGAACCCTTCATCAGAACACTCCTGGAGCTGTGGAAGATTCAGAAGAAGGACTGCCCTGTTATTTGATGAAAGGAAGATTGGACTTGAGCCCAGGCTCTCCAGAGTGAATCCAAGGGTCAGTTGGAGGACGTTCTGTTTGAGTTATGGACATAAGCTTCCAGAGGCCTCTGTGGTGTTCTCAAGTATTCCTAAGCGGAGAATGGCACATGCTTTGTAAGCTGGTGTTAGTTCCAGAACTTGGAATGTGGTGATGGTTACCAAGCACTGCTCGAATGTGTTGCGCCAGTTGCTCCTGACTCGATGCTGGATGGGGTCTACTTATGTGTAACCTGCAATAAACTTCATCTTCACCTCAAGCGCCTCTTTCTACTCATTTCTACGAGGCACACCTCCTCATTTTGGCGACGACCCAGAACTCACGCAACTTCGAAGGTTAGACCCCAACAGCTCCAAAAGACAAAAGCGCAACTGACCACTACAATCAGAAAACGGACCGCCACAGAGTCTACGAAGGACCAATACACCGTCCAGAAACCAGCGAAAGGCAAAAGGAACAACTCTTCCTCACCCGCTTTGTCGACCACGAGTCAAGTAAAAAGCACAGCCAACCCAAGTCAAGTACGGAGCAAACGAGAGTAAGGAGGACTGAGCACAACCAAAAAGACTCAAGTAAGGAGCAAGGGGGGGAAGGAGGACCCCTACCTGTCTTTACAACCCAGCTCTCCTGTAGTCTACCCAAACCGGGGCCCCGGTCGTGTCACCTTATTCTGGCCCGTAGTGGTGGCAGTTTCCTCCATTTACGTGCTGCCCCCAGCGGATCGCGTGCAGGCGCGCGCCTCCCCAGCCTGTCCTGCCTGACCTTCGACGACGCAACGTGACGCACACGAGCAGCTGCGTGCATGCGTCCATTGTCTTTCACACCTTATGGTTGCTAGGCTGTCCCACGTTACCTAGCAACGTAAGACTCCTGTGTACACGGTCCTCCGTAGAAATCCCTTCATGCAGCAGTTGACAACGCGCTGACGCGCACAGCTTCCTACGCCGCTGCGCACAGCACTTATTCAGCGGGTCAGCTGTCTACAACGCGCTGATGCGCACAGCTTTCTTCTTTGCCTATAATTTATGTAGAAGTCGCCCCATCAGCTGTCTACAACGCGCTGATGCGCACAGCTTTCTTCTTTGCCTAGAAGTTGACTTTGATGTATATGACTCTGATGAGTTTGTAATTAGTCAAGTCAAGGGAACGGGAACGGAACCTGATGGTCCCTATGAAGATGTTATGATAAACAATGCGGTAGTCAATATGCTGTTTGACTCGGGTGCCAAAATCACGTTGGTTCCAAAGGTGTTCTATGTTGAGCACCTACATGGCAAGGTTGCTCTTGAGAAACCCGACATTAGGCCCAAAGGTTATGGAGGGGTTCCGATAGATCTGTTTGGGTACTTTTGGGGCGTGATAAATTACAAAGGGAGAGTCATTTCTGGAAAGATTTATGTGTCCATGAAAGGGGACTCTCTCATTAGTTGGCTTCACCAAAGGGACCTTAACGTTTTCTGGATCCCAACGAAATTCCTTCACATTCGGTGGAGGAATTTCGTTGAGGAGGTGTGGGGGAAGAAGTTCACTATTTTATCAGATCATAAACCACTCAAAGAGGTGTTCACAAAGAGAATAGATTTTGTGTCACACAGAATTACGTAAATGGGTGAGTAGCGCTGCAAGAATTTAATTTTGATCTTTTGTATATACCTGGTTCAAACAATGTACTAGCAGACTGCTTGTCAAGGTTGAGGGGTAATGAAGTTGACCCGGTTGAAGAGTTTAACAATTTTGGAGGTGAAGATTTGGAAGAAGATGTCAACGTTTGCACAATTAGTGAAGGTGTTGTTTCGGAATCTGAATGGAAAGAGCACCTTTTGGATGACGAGATCTTGCAAAAAGTGATTGGAATGGTGAAGAATGGGTGGTGCGAAAAGAAAGACTGTGAGGTCGATCTGAGAGGTTTTGGCATGTCAAAGAAGATTTGGCTGTTGTTGATGGCGTGCTTATGCGTGGGAGCAAGCTCATTCCCCCACTGGTCCTGAGAGAAAAGTTGGTGGGGAGTGCCCATGCTTCACACATGGGTATAGCTAAGACTAAGGAAAAGAGTCAGAGAAGGATTTTGGTGGCCCGCCATGGATGTTTCAATAGAGAGGCTGGTGCGTGAGTGTGCTGAGTGCGCAAATAGTGATAAGTCTTACAAATGCAGAACTCAACCAATGGTGGTGAGAGAACAAGCTGTTGCCCCGTGGTCTGACATCTCCTTAGACATTTTAGGTCCCATCAATCTGAAGGCACAGACTCGTTATCTCCTTGTGTGTGTTGACATGTTTTCACGGTGGCCAGAGATAAAGATTGTCAATTCGGTTGAATCTGATGTGGTTATAAAGTTCCTAGATGAGTTATTTGAGCGTGAAGGGTTTCCTTCTACTGTGCTGTCCGACAACGGGGTGCAGTTTACTTCACATTCGGTGGAGGAATTTCTGTCTGCAAGGGGCATTAAGCACAAAACAACCTCTCTCTATCATCCACAAAGTAATGGCGTGGTTGAGAGGTTTAACCGCGTCCTCAAGGAAGCTATACAGCAAGCAAGGTCGTGTGGAGCGTGCTGGGAAGCGGCAGTAAAAAAAGGTGAGAGAGTATCGTTTCCTCCACACTCCTCTACGGGGGTGACTCCTTTTACGCCTTTTTAAAGGGAGGTTAGCAAATGTGGAGATCACTCCAGCGTGGATCTCCGGCAAAAGAGCTTTGGTGGATGAGAAGTTTGATTGTGTAGATGGGTGGAAGGACAAGGAACGAACTGGTATGATGAAAAGGAAAATTAGCTACGATCTAAGGAAGGCTGTGAAAGGACCGTTGTTGCTGTTGGTGACTGGGTCAAGATCAGGTTACCAAGGAAAACACCTGGTATATCTAAATATAGTCGACCATTTCAGGTGGTCAAGGTGTTTAGAAATGCGGTGAGGACAAGTGATCACAAAATTTGGAATTTTGAAAGGGTAGTTAAATGTGGGGCGACTTCTGTGGGATGTTCAAGAGAAAGTGATCTTCAATCATCTAGTTGCAGTTCGAGACCTGTACGGTTGAAACGGGTTCCTCTTCGTCTCCAAGATTGAGACTTGTAAGCGTTCATCCTTTGTTTGTTTTTATCAAAGTTTTCTGTGATGTACAATGTTTAGTTTTGTTTATAAAGGGGGAGGTGATGTGGTGTTCTCAAGTATTCCTAAGCGGAGAATGGCACATGCTTTGTAAGCTGGTGTTAGTTCCAGAACTTGGAATGTGGTGATGGTTACCAAGCACTGCTCGAATGTGTTGCGGCAGTTGCTCCTGATTCGATGCTGGATGGGGTCTACTTATGTGTAACCTGCAATAAACTTCATCTTCACCTCAAGCGCCTCTTTCTACTCATTTCTACGAGGCACACCTCCTCAGCCTCTCTGACACTGCCCAGCCAACCAGCACCAATTGGACCTGCCTGTGCCTGCCTGAGCTCTGCTGCTGGTCTCTGCTGCAGTGAGTTCTGATCCTCAAGTGGTGTTCCCAGTTCACGGACCCTTGGCTGGCATCAGAATGTACTGCTCTTGAACAAAAGGTGAAGATACAGAAGTTTGGGCTCCTATTGACCGCAAAGTGACCTCTTTGCACCAAGAATCCACTGCCCACTGTAGAAAGAGGAATATTATGTGGTATGGCTGGGGATCCTTACAATGTAATATAATCACAATACCCCAAAGATGGTCCTTGGATTCACACTAATCGATCCTTCGCTCAATCCTGCTAAAGTGGCATAGAGCAGTCAGGTTTTATTAGAGGAGCATGTGTTAAGTATTTCAGAGTACCAACATGGACGATAAATAATTGACATGACTCGAGCGAAATCCGACACCAATTTATAAATATAGAGTGTATTTTTATCTTAATTTAGACACCAAATTGAATGGTATAGCATACATAGAGCTGCAGTAAAATACATAGATAAAATAACATTGTGGTCAATGGCAAAATCCACTAGTGACAATTGGTCACTTGCAGGTCGAGTTACTTGGAACCCTTATAGGGCTAAGGTCATGCAGGCCCCAGTACCAGGCCACAACAGTCAGATCAATTTTACCTAGCCTGCAGAGTCCAGGTGCAGAGTTGTTCTGGCTGTCCTTGGTGCTGATTGGGGGCCGTGGGTGGTGCTGTTCTTACCTCTTACACTGTGCTGCAAGAAGCAAAATGCTGCTGATGTCGGATGATGGTTGCATGGTGTTCTCTGTAGGCTCAGTGTCGAGTGGGGGGGGGTCAGTTACCAGATTGGTGACCAACAAGCCTTGGCAGCGGTGAACACAACAAAAAACATTGGTAACTTCACTTGTTCAGGGGAGTAACGTAGCAGCCTGAAACTTGGTGGCAGGCAAGACTACAACTCCCACAATGCACTGGACCACCTAGATGTGGGCGATTCCTTGAAGAGCCCGATGGGCAGCGATTCCTTAGATCTGGTGAGTGTTTTTCCTGAAGTTTGCCGAGAACTTGTGCCACTGGTCCAGGGGAGACTGAGTGTGATTCTAGCTTCCACATGTGTCCCTTTCTTCAGGAGTGTTGGGTTCTGGCCAAGGATGAGGGTCATTCACTCAGTTTTAAGTCTGTTTCCTCACGGACAAAGTGTCCCTCTTGTGCTTTGTGCTGGTGGGCAAAGTCCTCTTGTCTGCAACACGGGTCTCCTCTTGCTCCTTCTTTGAAGTAAGTTGTTCATATCTGAGGTTCTAGTGTCAGGGGGTCCCTTAAATCCTAGATTTAGAGGAGTTAGGGGTGTGGGAGCTAGTAGCCAATGGGTAGCTAGTCCGCCCCTGAGGTGACAACATCCGGGGGTCTAGGTCACTTTTTCTACCCAGAACCCACTATTTCCATCCACCTAAACATGGCGGAATTTAACTTTATGTGTACAGACAAGGCTGCCCACTCTAGAGGTATGGCCAGCCCTCCTGGGGGTGTATACCTCCTGCATAGCTAATTTTTCATGTTACCCGGGTGCAGGTGCACCTGGGCAAGGGGAGGGCTGTTTCCTCCTCAGGGAGACAGACCTGATGCATATCAGAAGCAGTGTAGCCTTTGAAGCTCACCGCTCTGATGTGTGAACAGCCCCTATTCAACTACGTTGTCAGAGGCGTTGAACAGCCCCTACTCACTTCTTTGTGTGCCCCACACACAAAGAAGCCTGATGTCATTTCTGGAAGCCAGATGTGCACCTAGTACACAGACAAAGGCTGTGTGAGAAGATGTATGTTCGTGTGCATGAAATGGACATGTTGATACAACTGTGTAGCCCAGGTTCACAATATTTCTCCAGTTCAGCTCATGAAGTGACACTAACGGCTGAGCACCATCCATCAGTGGAGGTTTACTGGCCTATTTGGGGGAGAAACTTAGAGTCCAGTGGGTAACTTTTTGGCAGTATGTGGATTAAGAAGACGGGCAGGTTTGAAATATTTGCCTTCAGGCAGATAACAAAGAAACTATTGGACAGGATCTTAAATTTATTTACGCATGTGCTGACACATGGGGGGAACATTTATTAAGACTTTGGCCACTGAAAATGTATGTAAATTGATAGAAAGTGGTGAAAACCTTTGAAAGGGTATTTATATACAAGGCAACCGTTTTTTGCACAGGAAAAGTGAGTTTTCTTTAGCACATTTAGCATTTTGTGCTGCTTTGCCCCACTTTGCAGAGACACCAGACATGAAGGATTATCTCTTCCCAATTAGGAATTACACTTATAAAATATAATAAGGTAAACCCAATGTTATCCTATGGGGGATAGGCCTTGCAGTGGTGAAAAACGACTTTGAGAGTTTTTTACTACTAAGGCCTACCTTAGGGTGACTTATATGCATAAAAAGGGAAGGTTTGGGCCTGGCAAAAGGCTTATTTTGCGCGGTTGACATGGCAGTGTAAACTGCACACACAGGCTCTGCAATGACAGGCCTGAGACATGTTTAAAGTGCTGGCTACTTAAGTGGGTGGCACAATCAGTGCTGCAAGCCCAATAGTAGCATTTAATTTACAGGCCCTAGGCACATGTAGTGCACTTTACTAGAGGCTTATAAGTAAATTAAATATACTAATTAAGTATGAGCCAATGGTACCATGTTTTATGGAGAGAGCACATGCACTTTAGCACTGGTTAGCAGTGGTAAAGTGCTCAAACAAAACTACAGCAAAAAGTAGGAAGAGGAAGGCAAAAAGTTTGCGGGTGATCCAGCAGAAAAATATACTAAGTGTGTGTGTGTGTGTGTATGTGTACATACAGACACACTCACAATGAGAAATTGGGTTGTTGGTTGGAGGGTATGAGCCCTTCTCAAGCAACAGCCACAACTATTGTTAGGGTGAACCACAAAAGTCACTAAATTAACCTTTGCTTAACATCAGACACCCAACATGACATTCCTACCTGCTACCATACAAACATTATCACTTATTAAATGTAATAAGTTAACCCAATGTTATCCTATTGGAGAGGTAGGCCTTGCAACAGGAAAAAATTAATTTGAGAGTTTTTCAATCCCAGTACATGTAAAACTGTCAAAAGTGGCCTTTTGTTTTTCCTCAGAATCTGTGTGATGCTCTCAATGACCCACCTTCCCGCACCATTGATTTGGTATGCTATTACAGCACCAAGGGTCAGAGTGGCCATATGGGGGGAAGGAAATGGGAAGGGGACAGCAGGGAAGGAGAACTGTAAAGACAAAAAAAAGCACACAAAAAACAACACAAAACCAAATAAAACCTTGCAGGCTTATGTAAGGATACTGTATACTGTTAGTGACTCTCTTGAGTAACAAGCCGGGTCAATTAAATATCAAAGGTGTAGTACTGTTTGTTTAATCAAGATTTTCCTTTGCTAAGGTTCCTTTGATAAGGCTCAATAGGACATAAAAACAACGATCATCACAATCTATTTACTATCTGGTAACTCGTACATAGGATTCCATAATGCTGTCTGTAAATGTGGCGATTAAAAACCTCTTAATGCCTAATGTAAGAAACAGCTTTGTCATCAAGGTTTAACATCAACCCTTCGTTTTGCGTAGCAACACATATCTCAATACAAATACTCATCAGTTAAACCACCTCGAGCCCGAGATGATGTTTTGTTAGGCAAATCATGCATGAATGATATGAAGAAACTTGCCTGCATTAGAGGAATGTAAACATGCGGCTTGCTACTCAGAGTCCGACCCACTCTGACAATATGAAAATTATCCGCTGATGAAAACGCGATTGCCCTAAAAACGAAGAGATTCTGATCAAAGGTGCTGATAAGAATCAGCCGGACCAGGAGGAAAAGCAATTAAGTAGACTCACAGAGGGAGGCACGTTCTAAGACTGCAACAGCCCCGGAAAACAAGTCGGACGCCAAGAAGCCGACCAGAACATCAGGAATCACCGCCAGAGGCCCGGGTATCAGAAGAAACACTCAGGAGAAGAGTCTGTCTCCAAACACAATCCCACGAGAACACCAGAATATAGATCGGGATCGGAGACAAAAACCGAGCTCCTGCTTAGCTCGAAGGGAGAAGAATAGTGAGCAGCAGTTGATGGGCAGGCCGCCGATATCAGGAAGGACCACACCCAAGATGGTGGCCACCCCAGGGCATCTGGAAGTTGTAGTGCTTGCATCAAGAGGCACTGCAATAATGAATAAAGACAGTTTCAGTACCATTCGAACACAGTTAAATCATTTAAACACAGGCAGCAATATTGTTGTTACAGGACAACGTAACCACCAACGGGCAGATCCCACATAATGAAGTTTGCCACAACAGGGATGCATCATGCTGCGCGAACAAAACACAAGTGGCAACATGCAGCAGTGTGTGGTGGGGGTAGGCCATAGAACACGCGACGCCATAGCGCTGTCAGTATTCCCACCTCCCAAGCTCATTCTTGGGCCCGGCTTGAAAGGATGGAGGAGATGAAAGCGCTTCAGTAACTGAGGTGCATGTTCATGCTCTGCGGGAACCCAGGAATCATATTCTGGTCCATATCCCTTCCAGGATACTAAATACCAAAGGGTATTTCCACGCTTCTTACTATCCCTTATGGACCGCACCTCGAACTCCCATTCCACACGGACCAACACAGGGTGAGAACAGGGACAGCAATCTGAGGTGGCTGCTTTCCGAATGGGACTTGTGAAAAACAGGGTGAATGTGTAAAGAGCGAGGCAATTTTAATTTATGAGTAACAGGATTTACTTGTCGTACTACTGGATAAGGTCCAATGAACTTAGGATGAAACATGTGTTTGTGTCTAAAGGTAATGTTGCGTGTGGACAACCAGACGTTTTCCCCAGGTTGGTACGTAGGTCCTACCTTATGATGTTTATCATATTGTTGTTTATTTTTTTCTTTGCTTGGTCTAAATGTTTCTGAATAGAAAGCTGTGTCTGATGGAGCTGTTCCAAAGTATCCCTGACTGCTGGTGTACCATCCTCTGAGGTAGGTATAGTGAGTGGTAATTTCTGAGGATGATATCCATATAAACCAAAGAATGGTGTAGTGGCGGTTGATGTGTGCTACGAATTATTATAAGCTACTTCTGCCAGCCATAAAAGAGACACCCATGAGTCCATGGCCTTGTCTGTGCAACATCATAAGTATTGTTTGAGTGTCTGGTTCAAACGTTCCTTTTTGTCCATCGGTTTGTGGGTGATGGCTAGTGGAGAGTGTGGAAGAAATATGCAACGCTTGACACCAAGTCTGCCAAAAGTGAGAGGAAAACTGTGAACCCAGATCTGAGAGTATTACAGAAGACCATGTAATTGTACAATATTTTGCAATAGCAGAATCACCAACTGACTGGCAGTAGGTAGTATTGTACATGCAAGGAAATTATAGTATTTTGTCAGACTATCCACTACTACAAGGATACCTGAACAATTCTACACTTTCGGGAGACCTGTACTGCAATCCAAAGTTCTATGATCCTATGGATGTTTTGGGGTTGGAAGAGGCTGTAATAAGCCCTTAGGTTTAGAATGATCAGTTTCATTGCTGGCACAAATATCACATTCCTCTACCATTCTTTTAACATCTTTCCTCAATGTTGGCCACCAAAATACCTCTGCATTAATTCCAAAGTTTTTGGTAAACCTGGGTGACTTGCTGTTTGAATGGTGTGTAACCAATGGAAAACTGTTTGTTGAAGTCCCATAGTGGGGATGAAGAGTCGAGATTCATGTTGTGCTAATCTCTGTTTTATAGTCCCTACGTGTACATTCCTCTTATCCATTCTTGCCAGTTGATGACCTTAAAATGATCACGAAGATTGTTAAAAAATTGTTAAGTATCCACTAAACAAAGTACTTTGGATGGAACTATGATAGACTGAGGAGGACCAATATTCTGTGTACAGGTAGAGTCTTGACGAGATAAGGCATCCGCCTTTCTATTGTCTGTTCCTGGTCGAAAAGTCACTATAAAATCATATTCTGTGAAGAACAACATCCATCGCAACTGTCAGGGTGTGAGAAGGAGAGCTGAACTCATAAACTGCATATATAAACTGTGATGGTATGTTTTGCATCTTTTAGATAATGCCGCTATTCTTTGAACGCATCCTTGATGGCCAGAAGTTCTTTTTCTGCTAATACGTAATTTTGTTCAGCCTCGTTGAATTTTCAAGACATGTAGGCAACAGGATGGAGTTGTCCTGTGTCGTGATTTCTCTGTGAAAGTACAGCTCCAATTGCTACATTAGAGGCATCAGCTTCCACTATGAAAGGTTGTTGAACATCAGGATGAGCTAGAATTGGGGCTGAGGTAAAAGTTTTTTTGAGAGCATTAAAGTGATGTCAGCCTCTCGGGACCACACAAATGGTTCTTTCTTTCTGAGCAACCGAGTGATGGGTGCTACTGTACGGGAAAATTGGTTGATAAATCTATGGTAAAAATTGGCAAGGCCAAGAAAACATTGTACATCCGGAACTGATGAAGATGGAGGCCCGTCAGTGACGGCTTTGATTTTTCTGTCTGCCATTTGTATGCCGGAGGGTGATAATACTACTCCTAAGAACTTCACAGTAGTGACATAAAACTCACACTTGCTAAGCTTGCAATAAAGATGATGCTTTCTTAATGCCAACAATATTTGTTTTACATGGTGTTCTTGCTCAGTTTAACTGTTGGAGTAGATTAGTATGTCATCTATGTATACTATTGCGATAGAGTCTAAAAATTCTATGAGCACGTCATTTAAGAAAAATTGAAATGCAGCAGGTGCATTGCAAAGCCCGAAAAGGCATTACCGCATACTCAAACAATCCATAAAAGTTTTAAAAGCTGTTTTCCACTTGTCTCCAGATCGCATGCGAGCCAAATGATACTCTCCTCTTAAATCCAGCTTTGTATAAATCACTGCAGATTTCACCTGGTCAAGAACAACTGGGATTAGAGGTAGCTGATATTTGTTCTTTATAGTGATTTCATTCAATTCACGATAGTCAATACAGGATCTCAGATCTCCATTGGCCCTAGGGTCGAAATAGAGTGGAGCAGCTGTTAGGAACTTGGAGGGACGAATAAAGCAGCTGGCTAGGTACTGATCAAGATATTTCTTTAAAAACTGGTTTTCCTCTTCTGATAAGGAGTAAATGCGGCAATTTGGTAAAGTTGCCCCAGGGACTAAGTCGATCTGGCAGTCATACGGCCTTTGTGGTGGTAGTTCTACGGCTCTCTGTTCATCAAACACATCTGTGAACGCAGTATCTAAAGAAGGAAGTTATTCTTTTCTTCTGCGGTTGCTAAGTGTGAGGTAAAAGAGGACTCTATTTTGCTATGACTGCATGTCTTTCGCCAATATGATGAAATAAACGGTATTGTTCTTTCTTTCCAATCAATAAGCGGATTATGTTGGTATAACTAGGGCATACCTAGTATGAGACCATATTGAGGGGCCTTAATGACATCCAATTGCATATGCTCTGTATGCTCCTCATTAGTTTCTTGATCATAACACTCCAATTGTAGTTGGATCGTCTGTAACCAAACAGGAGCCCCCGTCAAAGTACTTCCATCCACCATATGAACCACCTCTGGAGTTGTCTTTTTAACACAAGGTATACTGGATTGTTGAACAGCAAGAGTATCAATGAAGTTGCCAGTGGCCCCAGAGTCGATAAAGACAATAACTTCATGAATTTGATCCAAAACACAAAGAGACATTGTGATACGCCAGTGTTCAATATAGTTTTGTGTCTCTGATATTATTGAGGGAAGAGGAATAGAAGGGATAGATACAACACCCAAGTGTAACCCTTCTTTGCATCTTGGGTTTGTTAGTTTTCCGATGCAATTTCTAGATTAGCCAAATCTTTATTGGGTGGTAGTCCCTTATTCTTCGGTTTCGTAGGACATTCCTGCACGAAATGTCCTTTACGCCCACAATATACACATTGTCCATTCTTACGACATAGTTCCTTTTCTTCTTTTGTCAGGGGCTGTCGTATGACTCCGATTTCCATGGGTTCTATTGTGTCGTTAACCACTGGCTGTAGTCTGGACAGGTCAGAATGCCAAACAGATTTTTCTGATCTTTTGTTATCTCCTTTTCTTTCTGAGATACGATGATCCAATCTCAGCTTCAAATAATGAGATCTGTACAAGTGGCGGGTTGAGGATCGATTTGTGCTAAGAAGTCGTTAAGTTCTTTTACGTAACCCCTGTTAGAATATGGCAGATCTTTCATCTTCTGGCCGTGAGGTTTCTGCCACTAAACTATTAAAATGTGCTAAGTCTGTAACCAAGTCTTTGTTTCCTTGTCGTAACTCCAACAGTTCTCAACCTGCTGATAAACTCACTGCCCTACAATCAAAAACTTTTTCAAATCTGTGTACAAATTGTCTCCAATTATAAAGCAGGCGTCTATCTTGATGTACCAACGGAACCGCCCAAAGGGCAGCATCACCAGATAAATAGGAAATCAAAAAGGCAATGCGAGACTGTGGGTCTAGAAAAGCACTGGGCCGACAGGTAAAATGTAGTTCTACTTGCGTGAGGAATGTTTGTACCTTTCCTGACTCTCTGGAAAATGGCTCTGGTGGAGCCAAAGGAATTTGCGAAGGAACCGTGAGAGAAATATTTATTGATGGTGGCACAGGAGCAATACCCGTCGGGGGGTGTGGTCGTAAAATCCCCTGTTCCCAATCTAGTTTGGAGTTGTGCGACCTTATCTGCTAATGCTGCTGTGGCCTTTTTGGATTCTATGATATCTCGTTGCATTTATGTTATGACTTTTAAAAGGTCTTCTAGGGTGGCCATGATAAGAACCACGCACAGATCGGGAGGAAAAAAAATAATTTGTGGGCTCACTATTCTGTCAAAAGTGCCCAAGGGTCAGAGTGACCACATGGGGACAGCAGGGAAGAAGACCTGTAAAAACAAAAAAAAAGCACACAAAAAACAACACACCACCAAATAAAACCTTGTAGGCTTCTGTATACTGTTACTGACTCTCTTGAGTAACAAGCCTGTTCAATTAAATATCAAAGGCGTAGTACTGTTTGTTAAATCAAGATTTTCCTTTGCTAAGGTTCCTTTGATAAGGCACAATAGGACATAAAAACAACGAACATCATAATCTATTTACCATCTGGTAACTCGTACATAGGATTCCTCAATGCTGTCTGTAAATGTGGCGATTAATACCCTCCTAATGCCTTATGTAAGAAACAGCTTTGTCATCCAGTTTTAACATCAACCATTCATTTTTCGTAGCAACACATCTCAATACAAATATTCATGGGGTAAACCATCCTGAGCCCGAGATGATATTTTGTTAGACAAATCATGCGTCAATGATATAAAGAAACTTGCCTGCATTAGAGGAATGGGAACATGTGGCTTACCACTCAGAGTCCGAACCACTCTGACAATATGTAAATCGTCCGCAGATGAAAACGCAATTGCCCTCAAATGAAGAGATTCTGATCAAAGGTGCTGATAAGAATCAGCAGGCCCAGGAAGAAAAGCAATTAAGTAGACTCACAGAGGGGGGCGCGTTCTAAGACTGCAACGGCCCTGGCAACCAAGTCGGACTGCCAAGAAGCCGACCGGAACATCAGGAATCACCGCCAGAGGCCCAGGGATCAGAAGAAACACTCAGGAGAAGTGTCCATCTCTAAAGGCAATCCCACGAGACCGCCAGAACGTAGATCGGAATCAGAGACGAAAACTGAGCTCCTGCTCAGCTCGAAGGGAGAAGAATAGTGAGCAGCGGTTGATGGGTGGGGCCGCCGATATCAGAAAGGACCACACCCAAGATGGCGGTCGCCCCAGGGCATCTGGGAGTTGTAATGCTTGCATCAAGAGGCACTGCAATAATGAATAAAGGCAGTTTCAGTACCATTGGAACACAGTTAAATCATTTAAACACAGGAGGCAATATTGTTGTTCCAGGACAACGTAACCACCAACGGGCAGAACCCGCATAATGAAGTTTGCCACAACAGGGATGCACCATGCTGCGGGAACAAAACACAGGTGGAAACATGCAGCAGTGTGTGGTGGGGGCGGGCCCTAGAACGTGCGACACCATAGCGCTGACAAAAACATAGAAGTACATGTCCAATGTTTTTGTTTGAAATATAATGCACCCAACCCTATCAGCTGTTTAGGGCCTACCCTAGGGGTGCCTCATATGTATAAAAAATCAAGGTTTGGGCCTGGCAAATGGTTTATTTTGTCAGGTTGAAAATGCATAATTTACATATGTGTGTAGGTAATTCTGTCCATCTAATTCACCCAAATGTTTCTCTTCCTGATCACCTGGTTTTTGACCTTTTACTGCGGGAAAGCCTTATAACCTGTGACACACCCATGGTAAATTCTTAGTAAAATGGACTGCACGTATTTACCACCAGTGTATGCCCTTTAAGACAAGGCCACTGCAATGTAGCAAGGGTAAGGGGCACTTGGCTAGTTACACATGAACACATGTGCACATGCATGTGCACATGTGTGAGGGCTGCACGTAGGAGACTCCTGTCATGCGCAGCCCAGGACCTGTACACCAGTTGACTGGCACTGGAGGGACTCTGCGAGATTGGGTACTGATCTGGGTTAGGCCTCATAATCCTAGTGTACACTCATAGGGAAAGTCAGTGTGCTTTACTGTCTTGTCAGCAGTGACACTCCATTATACACTTATGGGGAAGACTGCCTTAGAGTGCAGTTCCACTTCCCCTTGGTCTACAGACACCAGAGTCGTATTGAAGTACCAATAACCTGTATGAAAAGAACAATTCTGTAAAGTCCAAAGACATATCTGTACAGCTTATAGGTCATCCAGGAATGTCATATCTCCCTGGTTCAGCTCAGGATCAGAGCCCAGGCCTTCTGTCACTCTGCTGGGCTGGGCTAATTACTTTGCTGTCCAGCAGCAGGAACAAAGGCCTCCCCTCACAAAGGGAGCAATTAACAGTGCTTATGTCAGCTCCTGAGGAGGAAAGGGTGGGGTGGACTGCCAGCTGTCACCCTGTGCCAGGAAGAGGGCCGCCCCAAGCTCACTAAACAAAGGGAGGGAGCCCAGACTCATGGAACCAAACCAGGTGGGGGCTTCTTTGAAGTTTTGCAGAGGAAGGCCCCCAGAGCCCATGTGGCAAGTGACTCCTGGGTGACGCCATCTAGAAGTATCCCAGCAGGATATGGAGGAGGTGAGGACAGGGGCGGGGAGGTGATGTGGTACATCAGGATAGGCCAAAGGGGCATCTCTGCTGGAACCTCCCGTCCCCACTATAAAGGACTTGTGCCAGTGGAGAGCTCTCTATTGGGTGTGCTTTTCTGGTGGACACTTGAACTGGAGGCAGCCGCCATTACAATTGGAAGGAGGAACCCCCTGACTGCCATCCGTGCTAAGGACTCTGACTTTAATTGAACTCAGGACCAGCGGGGCACTCCCCAGGACCAGGGAAGCTGGTCCCCTTACACCTCCTGAAGACCAGTTGGGGGAAAGACTGGGCATCTGTGCAAGAAAGGAGAGAAGCCCAGAGGTGAAGTAATTAAAAAGGCTGGTGCATGGAGGCAGTGAAACCAGATCCAGGCAATGTTTGTCACCTTTGAGGCCAGGAGGCGTAAAGAAAGTGCACCAGGTGGCTATGGCATGCCACCAGGAGCAAAATGAGACCAAAATCATCCAAATCAGCCAAACAGGCCGAAGATATGCCGAAGATATGCCCTTGTGAAGGTTGGTGAGCTTTGACCTTATTCTATGTCAGCGGCAAAGTGCGTGGGGCTCCGCCGCCATAATTAGCTTTGCCTCTGAGGTGGGCCAGGGCCCGGATGCTACCCCCAAGAAGAATCAACTGGGGGCAAACACCGTCGTACTTCCCCGTGCGATCAGGAATGGGCCCAGAGCCCCATTCCTGCGACCCAAAAAAAAGAGGCCGATGGAACACCATCGCATCCCCCCACGATGTCAGCAAGGGACCCAGGACCCCATCCCTGGGCCCAAGGGAAAGTTGGCTGTGAGGAACTGCAGTTGCACCCCCTTGTTTTTAGAGAAGGGGGTCCATGTCCCCATCCCTGGTCCCCAAGAAGCCGGCACGGTGAGGGAGTGCCATCACTCTCCCCCGCAAAAGTGGAGAAGGGGCCCAGGACCCAGTCCCTGGGCCCCATGTGCTGACAGGAGGAAGGATGGAGTGCCGCCGCACTGCCCTGCATGGCTGGCCCTCTCCTCTCCCTGTGCCTGAGGGGCGCGGGAAGGCCAGACACCAAGCACACCTCAGACCAGAAAGATGCTGCCGGCTCCTGTGGCAGCACGCCAGAGTACTGGGCACTCGGGGAGCCAGCGTGGACAACTGGGGGTGGGCTTCACGAGCTGTCCCCAATAAGGAAATTGGCTTGAGGCGTTCCTGGGTTGGACAGGACACCTCGAGAAGAAAGAGGCCGGTGCGAGGCAGCAGGAACTCCGGGGAGTTACAAAGATTAGGCGTATAGAGAAGCCTACAAAACCTGCGACACTCTGAATTTGCTCACCTCACACAGCTATTTTTCTAGCAATGTCTTATATATATGTTGTTAGAAAATGGGTCATTAGCTGTGTGGCCTGCACAAGTAATGGGCCCATATTTGTCCTCCACTGGGAACCAGACAACCATTTTAGTGCTTGCCTCCCTCAGGGTAGCAAACCAGAGTAGTCCAAGGCCTTCTCAAGGAAGGTGGTATGAGCTAGTAATCACCATGTAATAAATATACTAAACTACTGAAATCCACCAATTATAGTTATCTCAAGTAACTATAGCTTGTGAACTAAAGTAACTTTAACTCTCCCCCTGCCTTGCACAGAGTTGTTATCACTTGTCAGTTCAGCTCTCATTACGAATGCTATCAATGCAGTCCTTCAACATACCATGAGGGATACAATAATTGAGGGTATAAACAGTGCGTGGCTAGGGCGCTTTTATAGTTACATTAGGCTATGAGTTATGATTACTTGAGACAACTCTAACTGGTAAGTTTCAGTGGTTTTGTTAGTTTATGTTTTAACTGACAGTTTCACCCTAACTATAAATCCCCATTAATTCTTTGGTTTTTTTCAAGGAATTTCTAAGGGCTTTTAATGCAAAGTAAGTTATTGCAATTTGTAACTATAACGTTATTTTCACCTTTGTTTTTTTTTTCAATTCATTTCTAAGTTTTCTTTCAATGTAACATAAGATTTCAATCACCATGCACCCTGAGTGCCCAAATCCCTGCTGCACACAGCCAAAGTGCGCAGCAAGGGGTTGGCTGCAGTGCCCGGCCTCGGGCCAGACCCTTCATCCACATTTCCCCCAGCAGATGATTGCATCCATCTGCTTTTCTGTGAATTTCAGAAAGTAACAATATAAAGGGGTGTAAAATACAACAGCCTGTTGGCTTTATCAAGGGATCAAACAGCACATCATCATACACAAAACAGATCTATTAGGTTTGTCAAAACATCATCACAATAATTTATTTATAAACATATTCCAATGAATTCTTTATTAATAAACACATATCAATGCTTATTAACAATAATTGTTAAAGAACCTTTAAATAAAGCATTTTTATTCAAAACAACCATAAACATGTATTTGAGTCTTTTTTAATACTTTTCAGGTCACAAAATGCAGCTACATAACCAACCACAAGGGTTTCTTACATTCCAACTGAAGAGCATACATCTCCAACTTGGAGTGCTTTGTACATGACACTACGTGCGCCTGGGGCCATGTATTCAATGACCCAGCAAACTTACCATAAGGTTTTTTTAATTTTCCTAGAGGCCTGCTAGCTCTCTGCAGCCACTACAATATTAAAACAATGTTTGGTGGTGCCCCTGCCCCTTTTTGGTGAACTACAAGGTTCTAAAATATATACAGAAAGCCAGAGCAGGGCATTATGGGGCGATCCCCCAGCAGAAGTAGTGAATATGAAATGAGCAGCTACTTCGCCCATTTCATATTCCTGCTGCTGGTTTTCAGTTTTTTATTTGTTGCTGGCCCAGAAACTATATAATCCTCTATTCCCTGCCAACCAGAGCATAGTCAAGGAGATGCATTTCAGTTCCCACCCATTGGAGCCTTTCAGCTCCCGCCAGGTGGGTGCAATTAAATCTTTCCTGCCTGAGCTCTGGCGGGCAGGGAACAACAGTGTCCAGGGAGTGCAGTCCCCTAGATCCTATTATGAGACAGACCATGGGGATGGAGACCTTGGGGCCAAATCGACTCAGGGAGGTGGGCCCTTTCCCCAAATAAATATATTAATTTTTTTATGTACATATAATTAACATGATCCCAGACGTCATATTAATTTTAATTTTTAAAAACTGCCAGCCACCATTTTGTTTGTTGTTTTTTTTCTGCAATCCCGTGTGAGTACCAGGAGGCTGCCAACCCCATACTGCATGCAACCTTTGGCTGTGTGTGGCGGGAGGTTGGTCTCAGGGCGGCCAGGCCCTCTGACCAACCCCCCCACAGGCAGTTAACCCCACACTTTGGCTGTGCGCAATGGGGGATTGGACACCTGGGTCCAGGGCCGGCTCTAGGGCGGTCCGATCGGTGCCATGTTCATCTTTCAAAAGCACCTGATGCCGCGTACATTGACCCAGCAAATTCCAGACATCAATAAAAATGACAACTCCGGTGATTAATGTTCTTCCTGGAGAAAGACAGGAGCTTTGTCTAGTAAAAGTTTTGAATCATCATAGTGCAGAGGGTTAATGTGCCTGATGCATGTAAATTGCAAGGAAAATATTAGAGCTATATATTTTTTCCCAGTCTTTCGTTGTCCTAATTTTGCAAAAGGGATTAATTTGGGGACCCAACAATGGTGTTACATTTTAAATTCTGAATTTGTGCTTTTCCAGTCCAAGGATTCTTAAACCATACTGCCTACCAGTAAGGATGACATTTGACTCCTACTCCTTGTAGGCCTCTGTCTTACGTAACCTTTCCTATATACTGATTTGCACAGTGATGATTGTCTCTGTGCAATGCGCGTGTGATGTAAAGTGTTCTGACATCTTAAAATGGTATGAGTGGCGCTATAAAACTAAATGAATCTAAGAGACAGTGGTTATGGAGACTTGGGGGGCATTGTCAAATGGTGGTAGTGAGGGAATCCGTGGCAGAGGTGGTCATTGGGGGGCGCCAACAAACATTGTCGCACAGGGCGCCACCAGGGCTAAAGCCGGCCCTGCCTGGGTCCTTAAGCCATGCGCTGATGCCAACCAACCCAAAGGCATCCACCCCATGCAGGCCAACTCTCATGTCTGCCGTGATCCGTATTTCGGATGCAGCGTGGGCAGAGCATGTCCAGAATAAAACCAGTGATGATGGACAGAAAGCTGCTTGGTGTTCCAGCTGTTCCCTGCCTGCAGCTTCTTGCTGTCCATGACCTTACCTTTGCGTCTGTATCCTGCTCGTTGTTGTGGCATTCTCCGGAAGTTCCTCATTAGGTTTCCTTCGCGTTTGGGCATCTCTTTGTCAGCCTCCTTAGATTTACACTCTTTGCTCCTGCACTCCATTTCTGGAATCCTGGAATCCTGCAAAAGAAAGAGACACAGTTTAAAGAACCAGCAATTCTTCAAGTTACAGTCTGGATAACACGCTTTACACATGTGCATGCTTAAATTGAACTAACATATACTTATCTTGCTCATGGATTCAGCATACAGTGATGTCTCTGATGAAAATACCTAACAACAGAGAAATACTATGTTATGATGTGCTTTCTTCCTAAAGACTGATGGCCTCATTTATGAGAAGTGGCGCATCGCTGCATGAAAGCAGCGATGCAACACTTCTCGGTCCGCCCTCCTTGCGACACCAATGATGCATCATATTTACAGTATGACGCATCATGTAGCAAGGAATGACAGATACGTCAGTATTACTGACGTACTGACTGAAGCAAAAGTGGCGCATTGCTGGATTTGTGTTGGAAGCGTGACGCAACTCCAGCAATGTTCCTTTCACATGGGGCAAGCCCCATGTCAAAGGGCCTGCATCACCCTTTTGCCTACCATGAGGCAGGTGTAAGGTTTTGATGCATTGGCGTCCTAGAAGTGGTGCAGCGAAATCTCATAGATTTAGCTGCGCCACTCCTACGACCCTTTCTTGCGGGGGAACGCCCACCCTGCATACATAATACCTGATGCAGGTATAATGTAGCGCAGGGGTTTACGAAGTGACGCATCTAGGTGCATCAATTTGTAAATATGGCGCAACATGGCGCATTATTTACGCCGCCGCTGCGTCACTAAAAGTGATGCAATGGCGGCACAAAAGTGACGCAGGCCTTCGTAAATAAGGCCCTAAATTTGTTCACGCTTTTGATTTCTATTACTGTTGCATTTTGCTATTCACTTTAAGGCTCTTTATATTTTTGTTTTTGACTTGGTCATAGGACGAAAAAATGAGATGCATGTAGTAATGCATAGTATGCGTATATGCTTTTTTCTTTCACTCTTTTTTTAATGCATTCTAGTCATTTCCTTGAGCCCACTTTAAGATGAGAACAGTGCAACATAAGGGAAACTATGATCAATAAATTAGTATATTACACAACCTCTTCTGTTAACCTCTACTTCATATACAACCACTCTTTCTTTTCCCTCTAGATAAATAACACATCACTAGCTGACATTATATCTACCAGTAGACGGAAGAGGGGAACTGCTAAGGTATTTAGTTACATGTAAATATTCATATGTACTAAGGGAATTCACAGGCTTTAGAGGTTATTTCTGATATATCTTTTATTTTTCTTTGATGTAGGAGGAGTCTTACATGGCTCAGATAGGCATTCGCACTACAGCACAGTCACGTGCTTTTCTCTTCCCTTCCCCTCTTCCCCCTTGATCTGGGTTGGTTTTGACATATTTTTGGGTTACCTTGGTCAACTGGTAGGTTGGGACCTAGCATTGTGGTTTCCTATCGATCCTACAGAAAATCCTGAGAGTATCTGATACCAGCAACTCCACATGAAGCCACCCATTCTAAGCCTTAATTGGCCTCGGGGCCACTATCCCCTAGGCAAAACTGGAATTTAAAAAAAAAAAAGCTGTTTGTCCCTCCTTTCAAGCCTTAATAGTACCTGGGGACCCCATTCCCTGGGGCTTAATTCCATTGAAAAGGGGAGGCAGACACATGGCCCCCCTCTCCGAGGCTATTGTGGGTTCTGGCACCCCATCCTCCAGGGTCCTCTCAGGTGGGAGGTGTTGCGGCGGTCTCATGGTACCCTTTTCATGGCGGGCTCACCGCCATTAATTGGGTGGTGGAAATGCAACTCGGAATATGCTCGACGGTGTGGCATCAGCACCACCTGCATATTCCTACCGTTGTCAGGCTGCCACCCCAGCGGGATCCTTGATCCCAGTGAAGGCGGCGGTCTCATGGTGGTCCCACCGCCCAAATCCTAATACGGCAGTCAGACCGTCAGGGATGTGGCAGTTGGACCGTCACCACGAATACGGTGGTCCTAAGGACCGCCGTAGTCGTAATTAGGCCCACAGTAACTGAGCCTGCCCTGGGGGGTAGGGTCCCCATGGCCTTTAAAGTCTCAGACAGGGGGGCCATGTTGCCTCCCTCCCTTTTAATTGCTACTACCGCTCCACGGAATGGGGTTCCATGGCCATAATAATGCTCAGGGATGGCAGCAATGCGTCCCTCTCCCTTTTACCCCTAGAGTCTAATTAGGCTATGGGAGGGGGTCGCATGCCCCCTTCCCTTCATTTATTTCCTCAGCCCCAGAGGATGGGGTCCCTGGGGCATTCTTAAGCTTGAGGAGGGGGTTCCATGCAGCTCCCTCTCCTTTTACTATACATTTTAGGTCCGGGGATGGGGTACCTAGGGCAGAATTAGGCTCCGGGAAGGGGGCCGCAAGCTCCCTTCCCTTCATTTATTACCTCAGCCCTGGGGGATGGGGTCCCCAGGGCTTTTTTAGGCTTGGGAGAGGGGCCTCATGCCCCCTTTCCTTCATGTATTACCTCTACCCCAGGGATGGTACTTTGGTGATGAACTCTTGGGGTCTTTTTAGGCTTGGGGAGGTGGGCTGTGTGGCCCCCTCCCCTTTTATTATGCATTTTGGCCTCAAAGATGGGGTCTCCGGGGCCTAATGAGGTTCTGGGAGGGGTGCCACAAGCCCCCTCCCTTTTTTTTTACCATGGCCTTGGGGTATGGGGTCCCCGGAGGCCTCTCACAGGCTCAGGGTGGGGTCACATGCCCACCTTTTCAAAATAAAAACCTACTGTCACCCCGTGGTGGGCCCTGACCCACCCTGGGGGGAGCGGGGTGTTTAAAAATAAGCACAATCACAAGACCTAGGGGGTCAGAGTATCCCTAACCTGCCACCTTATGTCCATGTATACCTTTTTTCATAGGACTCAGGACTTAGTCCTGAGTCCTAACATGGCTGCCACCACTTCCTGGTTGATGAGGTAGCCGTCAATCAGATCTCATTTGAGATTACATGGAGCCTCCGCTGCGTGAAATATACAACGTTTGTGGCATTAATTTCTCAAAAGCTACTGAACTGATTACACCAACTCACAAAAAAATACTCTTTCCAGACCAAGATCTAGCTCTCTGGCAAATTTGGTGTAAATTCGTTGAGTGGTTTGGGCTGTAGCTGTGTCTATGGAAAAATAAATCGGGAAAATGTCTTTTGGGAACCCCTCTTTTTTTTGTCAGCCCCCACTTGATGGATCTACCCAAAACTTTCTATTTCAAACAGCGCCAAAAATATAAGCAAACCAAAACAAAATGCATTTCCTATGGAAACACCATCCTAACTATAACTACCCATTGGCAATCGCCAGTGGGTAATTTATATATATATATATATAGCCACTGGGCATATATATATGTGTTTGTATGTGTGAGTGTGTGTGTACACCTAATGCAATACTTATGGCCTCACAATATACTAATAAATGACAACACCTAAAACAAGAATGTAATTAAATGACAGCACATATTTAAACCACTAAATAATACTGTAATCATAGTCCTATCTTTCTTAGTGTTAAAGGTAATGTAGTATGTAATCTGAGCTGCAAGATTATTTATGACATTCATAATTACATCTGTAATATCAAAGGAGAGGTCATGAGCACTGCATTTATTTGCATGGCTTTTGTGGGAGTTATGAATTGTGACTCTAACCACAGCTTGCGAATTTCCATGGTTTTTTGGTTTTCATTTGTGACCTTAACTGTGGGCCTGATTACAATGCCGGTCGGACCGACTTCCAATGTCCTGTCGGAGGCAGTCCAACATTCGTGGTCTTGTTGGAGGCAATCAGTCCGACCGCAGGATTATGATGCATGCATTGCATCCTGTACTTTGATCAAACGCTGAAGGACTTCCGACTCCGAAACAGCATCCATAGGGCAGTACAGAGATCTCCGACCGCTGTCCCGATTACGATGTGTGTTTCCGACGACCCGATCATGGCGGTCTAACTGCCTGCCTCAAGCCATCAGAAATGATGAATTAGGGGTACAAACTTGCCCAAATCAGCGTCTCCCCCATAGTCTCCAGCGTAGATCCCTTTCTCCAGGTCCCCCCTACACAGCGGCAGCTGAACCCCAAAGACTATGACCCTGTGGGCGCCGGAATGCAGGTAAGTCCACTGGTGGCATGTATCCCCATATAAGAAAGATCTTTGGCTCCCTGCATTTTTTTCTTTTAGAAATTAAGCACTATTAAAGAGTAGCTGTTTGACAATATTCCTAACTGGACATTTGTTTTTGTAGACTCCTAAAATATCTCTGGAATTTACACAGGCACATTTATTGAAAATAAAATTAAAACAATGTGACTGTCAGTCTCCCCCTCTCTCCTTTGCCTGCCACTACAAACCCCAAGCAGACAGAGATGGCGGCCCCAGACTTTTCAAAATCGTCCTCCAATGGCTCCAGCCAACCGGGGAAATACCCGATGGACAATTGTTAAGACAAGGTAGTGTTTGCAACAGACTCTCGGGGGTATATTCACAAGAACGTGCGCTAAACATCGCCAAAAAAAGTTAACGCAACTTTACACATCGCAGTCTATCATGGGAAAATAACCCTGTGTTAACGTGGAATTCACAACACGGCGGTACCATGCGATAGTCTCCCGAAACCGCGGCCAATGTCCACGATACAACCACCGCGACGGCGATAAAAACACAAACCCCAACGCGTAAAAAGACGCGACAGGCCCAAACGCGATAAGAAAACAGTGATAACCAGCGAGAGGCCAGCAATACCCACACATAATGCGGGAAAAAGCACAAGAACAGCATACGGAAAATGCCACTAAAAAGGAAATGAACTGCGGAGTACCACGGATGCACCCTGACCAACTGCAGAGGACAACATGAACCCCACAAGCCCCACGGAGGAACACCCAGGAATCCAGGGGTTGTGAAAGGGCAATGAGAAGAGAAAGAGGAAGACGGGGTACAGTCTGCAGGAAAACCCGATTATCGTCATGGATGGGATAGAACACCACCACCAACTGTACGTCACCTCCAACGTGTCATTGGCAACAAAGAGGCAAAGATGGCACACCATCTCGGACCATGTGAATGCTGTCGCAGCGCCGAGGAGGACAATGGAAGAGGACAAGAGGCGCTGGATTGATGTGAATGGCAAAACCAAGCAGAAACTCGCTGCCAACATGAAAGCAGCAACGCACTTCGGAGGAGGGGGGCCAGCAGAACACCAGGAGCTGAATGACATGGAGAAAATGGTGGCCACAGTCCTCATTTGGGAGACGGGGGGAGATGGGCACAATGGCACACATGCACAATTAAGCAGAGCACACTGCACACCCACAATGACTCTGGATCATGTCCCTGATCCCACGGGAACACTTCAGCACACATACAAACACCAAGTAGTCCCACATACACCATGTGCCCAAAGGGGCCCCCACCCAACACATCAACAATCACACAACCAACACATGCACACGTGCGAAACACAGCAAACATGCATATACGTCAGCCACACTGACAATGCAAGAGACACCACATGACGAGTAGCATGGTTGCAGTCCAATCATCATGACAATGTTCACGCCATGACACTGAGGTGGCTGAGTGCGGACCACAACCGGAAAGGAGCAGGTCACACTCGGACATAACCACCTGCTCAAACAACCCCTGACGTCAACGACACATCTGCGGACAAACCATGCCCAAGAGCCACAACTCGACAAAGAGCACAAGTTACCCAAGTCTGCAACATCTCAGCACTGTGGAAGCACAGAACTGAAAGGCACACCGCATGAAAGGGATAAGTGGCAGCCAAATCAGAGCCGCAGGAGCAACTCACCCACCGTGCAGCATACACACATAAGAATAAGTGCACCTCGACATTGACAACATCGTGGTACAAACAGCAACACCTCCACAACAGAACACAGGACACAACTGGTGCTGCATATGTGCACAACATGGCCAATCACATCTGGCACAGCAGGAAACTGTGACATGACAATGTACGAGTACAACCTGTAACCTGCAATTAATTTTTTATTCACATATGCTGTGCCTGTGGACATTTTGTACTGTCCCATGATTGCCAGGGACAGTCACAATGTGACGTGCTCATGTGAAGAAATTGGCAATGAGGGTGTTCCTACGGGCTATTCCTGCCGCAGCTGCAGTGGGATGTGGGCCACCTGCCCCATCATCCTCATCATTGTCCGGTGCTTCTGGGACTTGGATCCATGGGGCATTGGTGCGTACACAGATGTTGTGCAACACACAACATGCAACGATCATCTTGCACACGATGTCTGGCCTGTACAGGAGCCTTCCACCTGTGACGTCCAGGCACCTGAAACTTAACTTCAACACGCCAAATGTGCATTCCACGATGCCCCTGGTGCGTATGTGGGCCGCATTGTACTGCCTCTGGGCGGGTGTGTTCGGGTCTCGGAGGGGTGTCATCATCCAAGGGCAGAGTGCATATCCTTGATCACCTGTGACATTGCAGAGAGAAAAGAGTCCATACTTGGTTCGGCATGATGTGTTGGCAGGCCCACTAGTCCAGTGACGCCTGTGCTGGGGTGAGTGTAAGCCAGCCCTCAGGGAGTAGCTGGTGCTGGCAACAACTTTAACAGTCATCAGGCATTCAGAAATGCAATGTTCGGACAGCAAGGGACCATGACTTGAGTTGCACAGAGTTAGTGGCCCCGGATGCACAGCGGCCGACACAGGCCTACCGCCACGGGACGCTGACTTGCGGGACACTGGGGTAGGGTCATGAGGGCAGAGCAGAGTCTCGTATGTATCAAAGGTGGTTTTCGCGGAGTGTCTCGGGGGAGAGTGGAAGGTGTACCCCCAGGGCATGATGCAGAGGGCACATACCAGCTGTGTCCGACAACATGGCGGATATGAATGCCACAGACTCATGCCAAACACCAAGTCTGTACCTGCCAGTTGCTGATGACAACCCCCAGGCCACAGGCTCAGACACCAACAATGTTCTGCCGGAGGCTGACGGTGACTCACGGCGCACAGGGTTAGTGGCACCAGGTCAGTCCTTGCTAGCGGTCGACCTCCTCCGTAACGGTGATCCGTGTTTCCACCGGACTGAAACGCATCTTCCTCTCACTCCTCTCCCTGCGTTCACTGGCATGAACTCTGCCATTGATTAATCAAGACTCAGTTCTAGATGTGGGACATACTGGACTGCAGTGTAGGCCGGCAGCAGCGGTGGAGTATGTCAACGAATAGGGACTCCTGGGGGCCTGTGTCACGGAGGACAGCGATGGTCTGAGGAGGCTGCCAAGGTTGCGGGCATGGGGCTTGGAGCTTGCACCGGCACGTGGTGGGCCCTCTTTGACACAAGATGGTGTCGGCAGGTGAGCAGTCCGGCCTGGGTGCGCTGGGGTGGGCAAGCCGGGTCTGGGTATCAGCGGCCTGGGGTGCAGCAGGCGCACAGGCTCGCAGGCCCCGCTGCTCACGGCATCGGCCTCATGGCGGGCTGAGAGGCGCCGCCTTGGCAGTCACGTTGGCCATTCCGGGAGAGCACCATGCTCAGCACCACAGTGTTTTTATCCACACCCCTGCGCAGGCCTGGCGTAAACCGGGCCAACCCACTACGCTCACGCACACAGGGGGGACGCAGCGAGCAACACTTCCGCGATCTACCCCACAGCCTGAGGTGACATGGTTGCGTCCACTGTCCACTACTCTCCAGACACCAGCAGTTAATGTCTGCATGGACATATCTGTGGTTTGCATACCCAAGTCTGTCCAGCACATTCACACCACACTTGTCGTTGTGTACATTCCCATTCATGGGTCACTTGCCTCCTTTGCACAAGCCTGCTTTCCGCCTCTCCACACGTTCAGCTGTTGTGTGGCTGTGGTGCCATGATGTAGCTGGCTTGGGTACATGGGAAGCCCAGGATCCCAATGGAGTTGTGTTGTCGTGTCTGGTAGGTGGGCATGTTGATTGACATGTTGTATGTGGTTTGGTCACGTGTGCATTCCCACAGTTGTGCGTTGTGTGATGGTGGCTTTGAGGTGTGTGGTGTGTTGATTTGGTACTTACCAACGAGCAGTGCATTTCCATAGGTGCCATCCTGGAAGCGCTGGTTGATGATGGACTGTCGGAAGATGTAGGAATCGTGCACACTGCCTGGGTAGTTTGCGACGACATTGGTGAACATTCCCCGGTGGTCCACTATTGCCTGCACATTGATGGAATGCGTGTGCTTTCTGTTGCGGTAGATGTGTGCAGTGTCGGAAGGGGGCACAAGTGTGCAGTCAATGGCCCCCAACACGTGTGGGAATCCAGCAATGGCGTAGAAGCCTTGCTTGATCTCCAGCTGTTCCTGCGCAGTGTGGGGGAAGTGAAGGTACTGGGATATGAAGCTGATGATGGCATCCAGGACAGGTGTGATGGCCTTTGATAGGGCCGGCTGTGAGACTCCTCCGATTCTGGCCGTTGTTGGTTGGAAGGTACCAGAGGCCAACATGTGCAGCACAGCCAGCAGCTTTGTCTGCGGAGGGATGTTGGTTGTCCGCTGTGTTGGGACCGTCAGCCAGCCTGTGGCCGATGTGGGTCATGATGCGGAGGATGCTTGTCCTTTTGAGCCTGTAGTGGGCAATGACTTCCTCGGGCGTTAGGTCTGTGAGACTAGTGCATTTTCAGTAGGTCCGCTGTCTTACTCTGCGCTGCCTCTGTGGTAGTCCGGGGGGCGGTGGCGGTCCTGGGGGTGGTGGCGGTGGGTGTTGTGGCCCTGTTGGGGCTCCAAGCTGCATGATGAGTAGCTCCATGGCATCGGTTGTTCTTCGGGTGTGGCTGTGGACGGGGCTCCGTTACCTACTGCAGGTAGTCGTCCTGCTTAACAACAGCAAGAGGCAGGTGTTAAATACCTGCTGCTACCGCTGCTTATTGCGTGGTTTTGACTCGCATCGCGGATCTGGCAGTTCATTGTGAAAGTGGTGTAGTGGTGTTTTCGTGTGTTTTTGCACGGGAACGCCTTCTCTGCATCTCATTAGGGTTAGTTGGTGGTGTTACCCGTGGGGATAAAATTTGCGGCAGTTATCGCGGGAATACTGGCGATGTCTGCAGTTTGCACCCGCTTGTGAATGGGGCGATAAATCTATCTCCACTTTTGATGCGCTAAGGTGGCGATAACTCGGCGATAAGTCCTTGTGAATATGCCCCTCAGACTCTTCATTGTCAAGGACTGGGGCACATATAGGAAAAGTAAATCGACCGTGAGAGCAAATGTTGTGGTTTTACAACTTATATTTCAGACAAATCAGTGGTAATGCACATATATAACACTTCATGTATATGTCTCGATTGATTGAGAACAGTGAAAAACACACCACAGACCTTTACAAGTGCCATTTGGCTAGACTGTTTTTGATGTGATGAGACACGTGGAAGTAGCTAAGTGACATAGATGGAGGTGTCACATTATCTTTTTTGTGTTGTGCTAGTTTAAAGAAGTATGATAGGCCATAGCATTGTTTATCCATTTATAGCACATGGAGAATAATGTTAGTTAAAAAGAAGTTTTGATTAGATGTCTTAAAATATGCTGACCTAAGCATCTCTAGATGTCACCGCAGCAGCTATTTCTCATTAAAATATACAATTGTTAGAAGTCATTGGCAGACCTCAAATCTGGGGAACGCACAAAAATTGTAAAGGGGCCTAGAGGGTTCCTTATACCCACCATCTGGTCCATTTGCCTAGCCACAGCAACAGAACCTAGATTTGTGGAGGGCCACGGTTGAAATCAAGACGTATGGCCTGACACAGTGAAATATAGTGCAAAACAAAATTTTAGAATAGAAAAATCCTACTTATGCATTATTCCATGTATGTTAGCATTCGCTGCACCATTTTATATGTCGGCGCCATTTTGGGTTACAATCGAAACTTATACTTCACCATTTCCGAGAAAAGGCGCCTGTTGTGTTTAATTTCTCCAACGTTGGGTATTGCTTCACTAATGAATAGACTGTTCTTATTAGCGCATACCTTTCCTTTTAGATAGAGGCCTTCTCCCACTTGTCTATTGGTGGGCACGGGCAGAGCGACCTTGAGTAGTAGATAGTGTGTGCCCGGCCTCAGAATAGAAAATTATCTTCTGTACTTCATTGTTTAGCTGCATCTGCTTGGAAAATTCCATTATGGGCGTGCCTTCAATGGTTCTGAAATGTACGTAATGTATCTCTATGCTTGCTGATGTCAGTCCCTCTGCAGCACTTCTAAGCGACTGGGCAGATTGGGCTCCTCTCTGAGTGTACCAGAATAAACAGATATTGGTTTGTATACTCTACTCTTCATTTGGTATGGAAGGCTGAGAGGTGGTCGTGAGTGACCAGGGTGACCCTAATCGGGTCACTTCCTTAAGTTGGTGCCCGAAAAGGCGCTCATTCGAGTGAGTGACCCATCCCCTTCCGCGGACGGGTGGAGGCCGAGGCCATCGTCAGGTCAGACTGACGGTTCAGGGATCCCTGTATGAGGAGCATTGATTTCTCGCAGCTGCCCCTTCCATCCTGCCGGACTGTGCCTCGCCCAGCGGTCATCCCAACTGGAGTCCTAAACAGCAAAACACTTGGATCTGACCGTTTGTTCTGAAGAGTCGGCAGTGGAGAATTAATTTGTTTTGACCTCCATACACCAGGTGAGTTTGTTTTGGTTTTTTGTGGCTATGGTACCATTTTGGTTTGCATTTGGTACGGTCTGAAGACCGTATTTGAGATAAAAGCATTTGCAATTGCTTTGCCAGGCATAAATAGTGGACTTGTTTTCTTTTGAAAATGCCTGGAGTTAGCAAATTGATTTCTTTGTGCTGTCGTTGTTGTCCTGCAGATGTTCGATTGGAAGAAGCTCAGCCGGCGCCTCCAGAAGGCACTCCAAATTTTGATATGTAGGTGAAGCATGGTCTTGGTCCTATTATGTTTAGAACATTATGGCACTAATATACGAGGGACAATGCCTAGTTGCAGTGGCTGTTAACGTGTACTTTTAATGAACAGAAGATTGGGTATTTACAGGAACAATTATTTAAAAGGCGAAGTAGACAGTCTATGTTTGATTCTCTTAGAACGTGGCAGAAGGCAGCTAGGCAGAGACGACTGAAGTCTGAGAAGGAGGCCCGGAAAGGGAAAATGCAGACACTGACTCAGAAATCTGTAGCATATGACAGAGAAAAACAGGAAAAGAGAGTTGAATGTGAAAATAGGAGGTTTCGATTGCATATTGATAAATCGTATTTGGCTCAGGAGGAAACTGATACTTTTATGGAAGAGTTGTTGGATACTCGACCCCCGCCCCCATATGCTCCGCAAAGGATATATTCCACTGTCCCTGTGCCATCACAGCCACCTGCTACAGCTGTCCTCTCTGTTCCTGTATCTACTGCTGTCATTTCAATGGCTGTGGCTTTGGCTCCTCTTCCTCCTCTTTCTTCTGTTTCTTTGCCGACTGTGGCAATGGTGACTGCTAGTATTCCTGCCACACCTGCCATCCCTGTCCCCAGCTCTTACTCCTGCAACACACCTGCCAGCAACAATTGTGCCTGCTACTTCAGTTGCTTCTACTTCTCTGGTTCTTCATTCCCCAATGTTTGTGAGTGCTGAGACACCAGTTTGTGATTTTGAGGCTAGAGACTTACCAAGATTTCATGAGCGTATGTGCCAGGACGCACCCTCCGTTCGTCCGAGGCAGGCCTGAGGTCCTGTCTGCGGTTCTGCAAAACCACAAAAGGCGGGCAAGCTTTCTCTGTCCTGATCCCCCAGCTATGGAACAAGCTACCAGAAAGCCTACACAAGGAAACCGCCCTTCTCCCATTTAGGAAAAAACTCAAGACCCTCTAATTCACAGAGGCATGGGAACAACATATGCTCTGACCTGGTGTACTGACAGATAGCCGATGGTGAGGTTTCAGCTACTCTCTCTCAGCGCTAAGAGACCTGCCGGTGATTACGTGCTTTATAAATCCCAATTAACATAACATAACATATGGGCCCTTTTGTTCTGTCTATGGTGGGAGATGAAGAGAAGAAGGTTGTGGCTAATCAGGCCGCGCAGTGGGGTCGTAATCCAATTTACAGTGTAGAGGATGTCTGGGATGTGAAGAAGGATTATGAGCCTTTTATTCAGCAGCATGCTCTTAAGCATATGTCCTCTACGTTAATTGGTCTTTGGGAGCAGCACTTTGGGAATGTTGTGCCGCAAATTTTATTTGATATTAAAGATCGTGTGTATACTAATGGTATGGACCCAGGTCAAGTTTTTAGTAACATTGCCACATTGGTTGCGTATCGGGGCAGGTTGCATAATAGAAGTCCTACTAAGGTGTCTCAGTTTCCAATGAGAGAGGTTCATCCCATATATCACCCCGTGATACCGGAGTTAACGGACCAACATGATAATGTTGCTCGAGTGGCAGTGGCAGCCAGGTTTCAAGAACAATAGGTTTATACTCTGTGGAAAAGAAGTGAAGTTTTGTCCCTTAAACTCATTTTGCCTGATCCTAGGAAAAATTCTACTGCTTATTATAAAGAATTGACTGAAGCTGCTTCTTTGACGGTAATGACTCTTGCTGATATTGAAATGTTTTTTGGTCTTCTTGTCCCGGTTGATATTTGGAGGCAGGTCCATACTCACGATCATGTTCCGGAGTTGGGTGGTACTTGGTATCAAATTAAGGCATAGGACCAGGAGAGGAAACCAGGTGATAAGCCCAGAGCGGAAAGTTTGGCGTTACCAGGCCACATTATTTCATATATGCATTCTCTTATTCCGCCACAAAAGGTAGATTGGGATAAATTATCAGCTTGCCGACAGAATAAAGTTGAGAGTGTGTCTGATTTTTTCACTCGGTTTGAGGATACCTTTTTGGATTATAGTGGGCAGGATTTGTCTATTGAGGGAGGTGTTCGGTTGTTTGTTAATAGATTTGTCTCTAATTTGCTTCCTGGAATTGCGACTCGATTGCAGGCTTCTGAGAGTACTTGGTCCACCTCTTCCCCTTCTGTTATCTTGAATATGGCTCAATATTATGAACATCAAGACAATGAGGAGAAAGAAAGGTCAGAGAAAAAGCATAAGGATTTAAAAACGAAGGTGTTGTTGCAGAAAGCTTTTAGAGGGAATGGTAGATGACGTGGTGGTCCTGCCCGACAGCTTCCACATACTAGTAGGCAGCCGAATACGACGCCTTTGGAGCCAAATCAGTGTGCGTATTTCAAGGAAGAGGGTCAATGGCGTAGAGAGTGCCCCGTGCTTTTGCAAAAGGTAGCAGTCCCTAGAGGATGAGGTTCTCGCGGACGGGGTCATGGAGCTGGTGGGGCTGATAGGGCTCAGAGCGCCTCAGCCTCGCAGGGTCGTTCTGATAATAACTACTTTGACAACCCTCGTGATGGACAGTATTATCATGATGACTATGATATGGAGGAAGTGACTGGAATGCCTTACAGTTAGGACAGCCAGGGACAGAGTGGGGGGCCGGTTCTGATGCCTGTAGATCAGCGTGGTCCTTATGTAACAGCGGAACTGCAAGGTTCGACTAAGGAATTTTTGGTGGGTACAGGTGCAACGAAAAGTTCTGTTTCTCGAAGTATGTTCCCTGGGGCGGCTCTGTCTGGCCATAATAATGTTTCGGTAGGTTTTCCATGTGTATCGGTTGTGAGCTCCATTTCAAGACCTCTTGCATTGATTATCGGTCCTTTTACTGGGGATTCTCCATTATTGCTGACATCCAATTGTGGTGAAAATTTGATGGGTTTGAACTTGTTGAAGAAATTCCATGCTACTATTTATTGCTCCCCGGAAGGTGTTTATATGACGATGGGCCCAAATGTGAGTACTAGACAGTGCCTGTCTCTCCCTCTTCCTGTTGAATTTGCTGATATACCATCTACTTTGTGGGCAACTGGTGATACAGATGTGGGACTGCTGCATATACCACCAGTTACGATAAAAGTTAAGGACAATGCTATTTTGACTCGTATCACTCAGTATAAAATACCACAGGCGTGAGAACGAGCCTTGTTACAGATTGTTCAGGATTTGATCAAGAAAGGAGTTTGGAGGTGACGTCTGCCAATATTTGTAATAGTCCCATTCTTCCTATTCTTAAACGGACACCCTCAGATTCCCCTGATGATCATGAAGATGTTTATCGTTTTGGGATTAATTTGCATGAAGTTAACAAAATAATAATCCCTCAGTTTCCAGTGGCCCCAGATATTACTACACTTTTGACAATGATTCCTTCTACTGCTAAATTCTTTTCTGTCATTGATTTGAAAAATGCGTTTTTTAGTATTCCTATTCATTCTGATAGCAGATATCTGTTTGGGTTCACCCTAGATGGAAGAAGCTTTAGGTTCTTTTGAGCTCCTCAGGGCTATACTGAGAGCCCAAGTATTTATAGTCAGGCTTTGAAGAGTCAATTGGATTTCCTTTAGCTTCCTACAGGTAATGTATGGGTGCAGTATGTTGACGATCTCCTTATCGCTTCCGACACAGAACAATGTTGTAGAGACAGTACAGTTAAATTGTTGTTGCATTTGGCTCATCATGGCCATAAGGTTTCTCTTTCTAAATTTCAGTGTTGTCGACAGGAGGTCACCTACTTAGGTCACCTACTGTCGAAGGAGGGTAGGAGATTGACCCCTGAGCACATCAGTACCATGGTCAAAATGCCTGTTCCGCAAACTCAAAAAGATGTGTGTGCTTTTATAGGTATCACTTCCTACTGTCTGCAGTGGATACCTAATTATTCACTACTAATCAAACCCTTGCTTGCACTATCGACTAAGGACATGCATGAGCCCTTGCCTTGGACGCCTGACTGTCAGCAGTCTTTTGAGCAATTGAAAACTGTGCTTTGTTCGGCTCCAGTACTCGGCACCCCAGATTATAATAAACCGTTTGTGTTGTACGTCCATGAGATGGCTGGTTGCTCGCTTTCTATTTTAACACCAAAATTTGGAGATAAGCAATGGCCATTTGCTTATTTCTCTGCTGTTCTTGATCCAGTCGCGAGAGCCCTCCCAAGTTGTCTAAGAGCGGTTGTGGCTGTGGCCACTTCGATTAGACAATCGGCCAGACTTGTACTGGATACTGATCTCACAGTCATGGTACCCCATGCTGTGGATACACTTTTAAATAAGACAAAGACACAGCACCTCACCAGTGCACGTCTGACTGGCTATGAATTAACGTTGTTTGCTAAACACATTATGATCAAGAGATGTGCCACTCTGAATCCAGCCACGTTACTGCCACTCCCTTCTGAGAGTGATGAAGTTGACCAACATGACTGTATCTTCCGGACAGAAGAAGAGACGAAAGTACGGGTAGACTTGACTGATGTTCCTTTATCAGGCCCACAAGGGGAACGATATGTTGATGGCTCTTGTTTTAAATTACCAGATGAATCTACCACTGCTGCTAATGCTATTACTACACTGCGTACAGTAGTAGAGACATCACGGGTCCCTTATCAGTCGGCTCAAGCTGCTGAGCTTGTTGCCCTTATACGAGCTTGTGAATTGAGTGAGGGACTGGTTGTCAATATTTATACTGACAGCCAGTATGACTTCGGAGTCGCGCACAGTTTTGGGCGACTCTGGGCTAAGAGGGGGTTTCTTACTTCACATGGCACCAGAATCCAGCATGGGCACCTTATATTGAGGCTTTTGTCTGCTTTGACACTTCCTAAGAAATTGGCTATAGTGAAGTGTAGCACCCACCGAAAAGTCACTGACGATGTAGGAAGGGGAAATGCTTTTGCGGATCAGACAGCTAAAGAAACGGCCCGGACTAAGATGAAAAGAATGTTTGTAGCAGGCCCGGCTAGGTGGGTGCCTGAAATTACCATGTTTGAGGACACACTTGAGAATGTGAAAGAGATTCAAAGTGTAGCCACAATCGAAGAGTTGGCAATATGGCAGGAAAGTACAGCACAATTGAATGATGAGGGATGTTGGATTGATAAGTCAGGAAACCAGAGATGGATGTTGCCTGACGCATACGTTCTTCCTGTCGTTACGATGGCCCATGGCCCAGCCCATATTAGTGCTAAGGGTATTTGCAAGTTGTTAGTAACCCTGGACGAGAGCACAGCAACACAGGGCACTCTGGAGTTGGCAGACAACAACACCAGTGTCAACAATGAAGGAGGCTCAGTGTTGTCTGTGCCTGCAACAACAGGTCCTGCTCGTGTGGGTAGGGGTGGTGGGAGGGGCCGTGGGGGGAGGTCCCGTGAGGCAGCTGGTGCTGATGATCAAGCAGACCCACAGTTGGCACGCATTCTATATGCATAGCGAGAATGCACTGGAGACTTTGGCCAGTTAGTTGGGATCCTCAAGGACATGCAACAGCAGCAGGCTGACAATTATGCCAAAATTGACTCACACATGTCCAGGATGGACTCACACATGTCCAGAATGGACTCACACATGTCCAGAATGAAGTCCAAAATGGATAAAATTGATGACCAGACTGCGGTGCACAGGGACATACTTACCTGCCTCCGCCAGATTGCTGACAACATGACCCCACCTCCCTGTGTGCCCACTACATCTGTTGCTACTACATCTGCAACTGCCACAGGGAGGGATGAGGACTCTGGCGGAGTATCCCCTGCACCGCGGCAGCCTGCACCTGAGGGTCCCCCAGAAACACGTAAGAGGGGTCGTCCGAAGTAGGACAAATGAAAGACAGATGGCTATGCATCCCCCCAGGAACTGACAACCTGCTCCTGATATCCTCCATTGTGTGTGAAGCGTTCACTTTGTTGACTGTCACTGAACTCCCCCACATGGTTTAGAGGGTCTAAGTTGGATCAATGACTCAAATGACTGTGGACTTGGCTCTGAAAATTTCATCTACTACCACCAACAACTCCTCTGTGAACTTTGGTTTCCAAAAATTGTTACAGCACTATCACTTTCTTGTAAAATTTCACACATGCACTGCAATGAATCTTTATTCACACAATACTTGCTTCTGTCATGAATTAAACACTGTTTGTAAAATAGAGATGATGTCCTAAAAAAAATTATTTGGCTGAAAAACAAGTACAGCAATTTACCTACTGTCTTGTGAGTAAATGTAGCATGACACATATAAGAGATACACACAACAAGGTCAACACAACGCAAATAGTACATGGCATACATCCTCATTGCCTCCACTGTTGTAAACTGAAATCACATTTCAATGCACAAACACTAATCATTGTTAGACAAACTGAACATCAGGGCACATATACAGTATGTAAATGAATGTTGGATGTGTGTATACAGACGAGGCACACCTCAATGTGGAGCACAGGTTTATTACACAAGCACAACATGTTGCCTCCACAACAACGGAAAACAAATCACACTGTGACAATATGCACAAATTAACCAAGACGTTTGAAAAATGTCAGAATTGAGTGTGTGGCACAAATTCCTGAGCCCGCGAAAAGTTGCACTCTGTAACTGCATTGTGTGTCTGGGAGGTCACATGTCTCCATACACCAGCCAAAGGACCCTGTGAAGGAGAGACATAGAACAGTCTTGAAATACCAAATTTTCTGCATACATCTCCAAGAGACATTTCCTACTTAAAATTTTTAAATTGTAAACACTAGCTAGGAGTCATATCAACACGGTACTGGTGACCATACTAACTCAATGGACACCAAACAACTCCAAGGATCATGTTAAGTAGCATGCACCCACACGTATACAGAGATATTGTACAAAAGACACATATCATGCAAAGAAAGTGCTTTGTCAACTCATCATTGCATACTTACAATCATGAAAAAAAGTTGTTGATGAGCTGTCTCCGAGCATCCTCTTCCTCCTCATCATCACTGGCAACATGCCCCAGGCCTGGATCCTCCCCTGCTAGAGGCTGCTGGTCCCTGTCATCTTGGATGAGAGGTAGCTCATTCCTCACTGCCAGGTTGTGAAGCATGCAACACACGATGATGATCTTACACACCTTCGCTGGTGCATATTGGAGGGTTCCTCCTGTACGGTCCAGGCAGCGAAATCTAGTTTTTAGTAGCCCTAATATCCGCTCAATCCCTCGCCTGGTCCGCCCATGTGCCTCATTAAAACTAAACTCAGCAGGGGTGACAGGGTTCCTGAGTGGTGTCAGCAACCACGGCATGTTGGAGTATCCAGAGTCTCCTAAATTTAAACAGAAAAGACTTCATGTGTCTGAAAACAGGGTACAACTTGACATACAAGCAACACACAACATAAACAGACAACATTACCCACCAACAAGCCAGGCACGCTGATTTGGCAGCTGAGACATCATCTGTGGGATCCTACTGTTTCTCATAATGTAGGCGTTGTGTGCTGATCCTGGAAACGCGCACAGACATGTGAGATCGTCATGTCAGGCAGACATACCACCAGGGCATTTATAGAGTGGTAATGTTTACGATTTCTGTATGTTTGTTCATTGGCTTGTGGTGGGACCAAAGCCACATGTCTACCATCAATGGAGCCAATGACATGTGGCATTCTGCCCAAAGCATAAAAGTCACTCTTGATGTTGGCAAACTGTCCTGGTGTTGGGAACTTGATGTACAGGTTCAGAAAATGTAACATTGCCTCCAAAAAATCATGAAGCACATGGCTAAACATTGTCTGTGACATCTCACCAGCAGTAGCCACAGTATGCTGGAAGGTTCCAGTGGCAAAGAAATGTAGGGCTGCCATCACCTTCACCTTTGGGGTCAGTGCAAATGGGTATGGGCGTCCAGGTAGCAAATGTGGGGCCAACTGCTCTGCCAACTCCTCAATGAGTGGTCTGGTGAAGTGGTAACGTCTGATGCTGTCACATTCTATCATGGTTTGTAGGTCGGGGAAGGGTCTGTGGAGAGCTGGTCTCCTGCGGTACATAGGTAACAAATCAAAACATTATTAAAACACTTTCCAATGTGGTAAGGAACATGCAAAAACTCATATACTACATCAAAGCAAGACTCAATGAAGTCAGATGTGTAATGTTGAGCCTCGACACAAAGGGCAGCTATGTGACCCTTACCGAACATTTCATTTTATAACGGTTTGTCCACAATTACAATGCTGTGCTGTGACTAATCACTGGTGTCTGTCACAGTCCATGTGATTAAACATTACATACTAAACACACACCTAATAAAGTATCAAAGATAGATGTTTGTAACAACTATAACATGATGGAAAGGTACACAGACATGGATCATGTAATGCCACCTAGGTGGAACACTAGATACAGACAGCGTGTCACCATGCACACCACTGTCATAGTGTGGATACTGTCATGATGCCATGTCTGACATACATGTACTATCACATACACAAAACATTCATGATGTGTAGCACATCTTTTTTTGACAAGCATACATGTATGTCTGTGACACAAAGACACAACAGCAACTTGCATGCCAAATACAAGTTGATGTCTCAGATAAATATCATTAACAACATCAACAATGGAGTGTCTGCGTTGCACAAGACTCAGATGCTGTGTATTCACTCAAAATAACTTCACTCAATGCACTTTCTAAAACACTGTCCAATAAAGCAGTGATTATGTGTGGATGTAACCTGTGTTAACACAACAATCCCCTGGGACTGTGTCCAAGCCTAGGAGGGTGATCTGTGAAGTGGGCACTCAGAGTTGTGAGGTTCCTCACAAACAATGTATTTGGTGCACATCAAGCTTGGCTCATCATGGGAGTGTGAGCTATAAAGTACTCTGTCCATTATGACATGTGAATCACTGTAGCCACACATGTAATGCAGCAGAACATAAAGATTTGCTATACTGTCTAACATGCTGATTGATTAGTGTAGGGCGCCTGAGCCTCACCCAAAACGTGTGGTTCGCATCCTTTGGCTGTTGACTGTAATGGTGAACGACGCGAGTGAGTATTGTGTGGCTCAATGGTTAGAGCGGCAGACCCTGATGCAGAGATCTGGCCCGGGACCAGGGTTCAATTCCCGCCTCGGCGGGTCTTGGGCTCAATTTCCTCGGACCTGATAATTCTCGCCTCGGTGCCTATTCTAATCATGGGTCCCACTCTGCAACTCTGGGCAATAGCTTGCTTAACCTCCACAACGGCCCCAACAGCGCTGGGATGCCTGGCTTCACCCTGGGGGTGCCCAGGAGTGGACATTTCACAGGGAAAAGCCAGGAAGGGTTCCACAGCGGTATGCGTACAGCGCCTGGACACCCCTTTGGGGGTATGGGTGCGCTTTACAAGTACAAATTTCATTTCATTTCATTTCATTCATTTCACGCGTGTGCTGCATCCGAACCGAGCCTGATGCACACACAGCCCTTAACAAAAAGGAGCACCAAGGGGTAAGTAGTCAGGTCGCCCCCCACTCAACAATATATTTCACAATAAGACCTGACCAACTAAGAACAGTATTTTACAATTTTATGGACTAAGGGTCTAAATTCCCTTTAAACGGCAGTGCAATTTTTACTTGCCTGTGTGTCCTACTGTTCATCCTTAATATTCAATCACGTCATGTGCCACACTTTCCACCAAGCAACAACAAAAGTTTTTGTATTTTCACCACATTACGTTGTGTAGAAAATATATGTAAAAGAATGGGAAGTACCTCACGGTAGTAACACCAAGGGGGGCTGCTGGCATATAATTTACCAGTATGCCCACAATTATCATCACCGGTAACTTTCCAAGTGGAAAACAAAGAGGAAAGTAAAGAGATTCCTCTAAGCTGAGAAATCTATGACAAAATGAGTGAAAAAGAATAGGTGCATAAAGATGACACGTTCAGCGTGAAAAATCACTGCGTGCCTCCCATGTCCCACACACAAAAGAGGAGATGCAATCCTCAATTAAAACGAGGTACCGCTTACTTACAACAATGATTTATTCAATGTAGCAAGCGTCCTCACTTAAAAACGGCATCTAATTGGCCATTTATCACTATATAAGCCAACATGTTTCGTTGCCTACTGTAATTCCGGCAACTTCATCAGGGCAAGTGTGGGACCGCTTAACACCTTGCTTGTGGATCACTCATACCTGTGGTTACATGACAGAAAGAAATATGTAAAACACAACTGTGCAGCAAATGCCAATAAAAACACAACCAAATCTCTAGACAGTGAAATCCAAAGACCTCAATCGTAAATTGTATATATACACTTTAATATACATTTACCAAGGGGCTGCTGTAGTCCGTCGTACCTGCATGCCACCTTCTGGGATATTGCGCTATAAAGTCGCAATTCCACTTATGCCTGCTAGCGTCAGTATCACCTACAATCACAATGGATCATATTGTTAAAACCGGGGATTCTTTATTCGCAGGTCACCTACTTTTGTCAAAAAAGACCGCGACAACTCAATTTAAATACAGCGCCATAGACAAATCCGATCTTCCGCTCTCAGGCTCTCTGCCCCGCCATTGCCGGGTAGTCTTGTCCCAACTAACCTTTTATGTCAGCTGCAACATCCATTTCAACCGTATCAACATGGATACTCTCACCTTCCATTCACAGCCAGTCGAAAAAATGGTATCCTCTGATCCCCTTACCGCGTCCGCGGTGTTCTGTTCTGCTTGGTGCTCCGTCCCGCTCCACAGTAATCGGGATGCGAACCTGCGTAAAATAAGTATCCAGGGAAAACGGACAACCCGGAAATGGAAGGCCCGGAAATAGAATACCGGCAAAACCCTCCAGAGGCTCCTGAGCACAAAAGCGGCCATCTTTAAAGTACCGCTCGCGCTCAGCAGCTCACAGCCAACAACACTTCTCCCTTTTTGTATTAGCAGCCCACTTGTGTTTTCGACTGGGTATTTTTAATTTACTTGGGTTTAAATTCAATTATACCCAAAACCCACACTGAGCAGTCGCACCTCACCCCCAACAGTGAACAAATGCGTGTACCTTAACTCCTTCTAATTTACATGATCAAGATGGCACTACATTGAAAAGGAAGTACGAGCATTTAGCCATCACATTGTCTTCATAATGGACACTCCAAAAGGGGCTCACAAACAATGCATAACCCAGTGCATCATGGAGCATAAACCAATTTGGAATAAAAAAGAGTGTCTTATAATCTAAAAACAAGGGACAATACACACAGTGCATAGAGAGTCCAATGATATTAAGACTCACCATCCCCTCTATTAGCAAAATCACAATAGCTCAGTTCATATTTCATCAAAGCTTCTTCACAATAAAATAGTAGAAGAACATTATCTGCTCACTTTATTCCATTCAATGGAGTCGTTTAACCCATGGCCATCAACTTTCTCTGAAAAAATCCATCGTGCTTCTTTTCTTGCCAAGATTTCATCAATGCTACTTGCATTGCCAACCACCTTCTCAAGGACAGTCCATTTTAAGTCCCGAAAATGATGGCCCTGTTCCCGGAAATGTTGAACCAAGCGAGTGGTAAGTTTGCCTGCTTTCAAGGTGCTAAGATGTTCCTGCACACGAACCTTAACTTTTCGTGACGTTAGTCCAATATAGTGTAGACCACACTGACATGTAAGCCTGTAAATTACATGGGTCGTATTACAATTGGTGAACTTGTTGAGATACCAGACCATACCATTTGTCAACAAAACACTTTTGGCTGGCTCGGTGAGTTCACACACCGAACAACAACCACAAGGATAGTGGCCTGCAGGCAATGTTGAATCTGTCTTCTTGTTGGTGACTGGACGTGTGTGGACCAACTTATCTTTTAAATTTTGCGCCCTGCGAAAAGCGAACCTAGGGGGAGGCATCTTTATTTCCCCTACATCTAATAAAGACCAATGTTTTCTGATAATCTGTCTCACCTTAGTGGACAGAGGGTCAAATGTGGTCACAACCGGTATACACTTTTCTTTCTGTTTGGTATTTCTCTCCAACAAAACTTCTCGAGGAGTATTCAATGCTCACTTACGAGCCCGTTTCACCACCTTCTCTGGATACTCCCTATTGCTTAGTATAGTGGCCAATTCTTCAGATTGTTCCATAAAATCAGCTGTGGAGGAACTGTTCCTGCAATATCTCAGGATCTGCCCCACTGGAAGATTGTCACGAAGTGCTCTAGGATGGAACGAGCGATAATGTAGTAGGGAGTTCCTATCGGTGGCCTTCTTGTGCACTGTCGTGGATAGACCACTCTCCTTGGCTCTTATATCCACATCTAGATACACTGCAGAATCTCTGCTGATGGACCAAGTGAACCGCAGACTTTCATCTGCTCCATTCAGCCATGTTAAAAAGGTCTGGAGTAGTTCCTCTGATCCCGTCCAGATGCAGAGGACATCATCAATAAATCTCCTCCAGAGAGAAATATTCTCCCTGAAGGGATTGGAGGCATGCTGGATAACACTTGCCTCAAACTGGCCCACATAAATGCAGGCCAGACTTGGCGCGAATGTAGCCCCCATAGATGTCCCGACACCTGGAGGTAGAGCTGATCTTTGTACTCAAAATAATTCCTGGTTAATGCCAGTTCAATGCATTGCAGGACAAAAGTCTGTGGAGTGTCATAAAACCATTCGCAATCCCCAAGAGCACGTGCTGCTGCCACCAGCGTAGCATCTTGGGGTATGCTGGTATACAACGACTCTATGTCAATTGTTACCAAGAACTGTTTTTCAGAATCATATACCACTGTGTTCAGAATATTCAGAACATCAGCGGTGTCCTGCACAAAGGAAGCCTGATTGATTACTGCTTCTCTAAGAAAAAAATCCGCAAATTGCGATAAAGGCTCCAATACTGATTGAATGCCAGAAACGATCGGGCGACCCGGTTGCGGACGCTGGGCCTTATGGATCTTTGGTAAAATATAAAACGCGGGGACCCTTGGTTTGTTATTAACATGGAAATCAGCCTCCTTATATGTGATCCATTTTTTCTCCCTAGCATCCGCCATCATGGTTTTGATCGTTTCCTGCAGTTCAGGCGTAGGGTCACGCATCAAAGGCTAGTAATTTGTGCGAACCCCCAGAAGTCTCAATACTTCTGCTTCATAATCTTTTGTATTGAGCACCACAACAGCACCACCCTTATCAGCTGACTTAATAGTCAGTAATTCATTGTTCTGTAATGATTTCACAGCTGCCCAATCGCAACTAGTCATGTTGTGGAACCCGGACTGGCTTTGAGTTTGTTCCAATTTCTTAATATCATAAAGTACCCGTTGTTCAAATACAGCGACCTCAGGGCCCATTGATGTACTAGGAGGACAGAACCCTGAGGGGCGGCGTAAGTCAGTAGAGAATATAGACGATGATTCCACTTCTTTGTTTTCAAAAAACTTATGAATTTTAATCTTCCTCATTAATTCATGGAGTTCAACTCGACACTTAAAAGTGTCGTGCTTCGGAGTCGGGACAAATCCTAACCCTTTGTTAAGTACCCGTGATTCATCAGGGGATAGTACATGATCAGAGAGATTGACTACAATGTCCCTATCTCTACATGTCACTTGACTATCACTAATATTCAGAGTGGTGTCCTGCCTCTGCTGCGAGTAATGCGGGGTGAGTAGGTTTGCCATGTGGGCTGTTGATTTGCCCTGCCTCTGCCTCTCCCTCATTGTGTCCCTCCGCCCCTGTTGCCCTGGCCTAAAAAAGACCTTAACAAGGCACCCAAATCCTCGTTGCTTCTATTCTCTGTGGCGAATCTCACTTTACTAGAAGTAGAGGGTTGATCTACACTCTCCTCCTCCTCACTACTAGTGTTGTCAAATGTCCAATGATATGGTGTCCTTTTCAACTGCCTGCGCCCACCCCTCTGCTGGCCTTGGAAGTGCGGCTGCTCAGTGCCCTGTTGATAATATTTATCCTCAACGTAAGGGAATGCCCACTCGTGCGTGAAACATTCTAAATTACGCCTAAGGCCTTTGAATTTCTGGTTGACCATATATGTTTTGTAATCCGAAAGATCACTCTGGATGCGCGCTAATTGTTCTTACGCATCCGTAATGGTGGTGTCAATCTTAATGGCCTCCTCCAAATCAAAGATTTCTTTCAGCAACTCCTCACTTAATCTCTTAGCTGTATTTATGATTAGTATTAACCAATCCCGAGTACACACACAGCCCTGCCAAGTACCACGCATCAGGCATTAGACTAACGCATTTCAGGGAGGTGGGCCGCATCACCGCACTGAAATGCGAAGTCATGCATATTAGCCTGTGCCAAAGCTCTGCGACCCAAGCACTAGCTGCTAATTATGATTACACTAAAGTTGAGTGGTACAGGCAGGGTGCGGTGAGCACTGCTGTGCAGACTACTTGAGATGCTTAATGCTACAACGTAGCACAGGTTCAATCACCGTGCGGCACACATTTCAGGAACATCAAGTAGTGCCTGCCAATGGCTACTACAGAGACATTGAGGAGAAAGTGTGAGTTCTGTCAGACTCATAGTTATAGGTCAAGTGGGTAGTTACGTAGCCTAGACTGGCTCCTGTGGCGCAAGCGGGTGGCAGTTAAATTCAGATTAGTGGCTGCTGCCTAATGACTCATGAACTTGCGGTGCTGCGGTAATGAACACTATGGCGTAACTGACCCTGCCCAGCTGGGCCTACTGCGTCTGACAAAAACACCTGGACTCTCACTGCGGAAGCAGGACTGGGGCTGTGAAGCGCCACACCCTGCAGAGTTCTTCATCCACCCGGCCTGCCCACTGGCATTCCTACAACCTGCCACAGTAGCCTCAGTAGGAGTGCCAATTTCACCCGAGGTGCGACGCTGCCTCAGAGTCCGTACTGGTGACCTGCTTGTCACATATCATCCCCGGCAGCGCCCTCACGAGAATCCGCATGGCGATGTGATGCCTTGCCTGTTGTTCTTGTTGCTTTTCAGCAACTGGCACTGCTCCACAGGTGTAGCATCAGTAACACTGACACTTTCTGTGGCGTCCGTGGGCAGATTCTTTACTTTTAAACTCACGAGCCTCCTGCTTGGGTCATGCGTTTGGCATAGTTGAACCCAAATGTATTTCTGCATCATTAAATACATTCTGTAGGTCCCTGAAGCGAAGTGAATCCCCACTGTCTGCATGTTTAGTGTCACAAGTAACTCTATCCCCAAATCTGATTTAGATGGATGAATGGCAACAGAACCTCGTTCTGTTCACTTTTCTGTAGCTTTTCTCCTATGACCATCCTAAATTTATCAAAGGCTGATTCACCCAATGAATGGACAAGTCACATATTAAAGAAGCAGCCAAGACACGCAATGAATGAGCGCCTGCCTGCCCTCTGTTACTGAGCACTGCGGTAAAGCAGTCTGTCTCCGGTTAGAGCCCTTCCACTTCTGGTCCTTTGTAGCAATTTTAAGATTTTCTAAATTTCTCCTGGCTCAAATGGGTGTAATTCATGATATTTACATGTTTTCAACATCTTCATTGCTTGTTTTTTATGGCGAGAAAGTGTCACTCATAGTCGTTGAAATGTCACTCATAATTACACTGAAAATATGAAAATGTCACACATAGCAATCTGAAACCTTGGCAGCTATGCACACATAGGCTATTGGTCGTCATGGTAACAGACGCGGGTGAGTATTCAAAGGACGCGTTCTCCGCATCCAAACCCAGCCTGGTGCACACATTGGCTATTGGTCGTCATGGTGACAGACGCGGGTGAGTATTCAAAGGACGCGTTCTCTGCATCCGAACCGAGCCAGATGCACACATTGGCTATTGGTCGTCATGATGCCAGGCGCGGGTGAGTATTCAAAGGACGTGTTCTCCGCATCCGAACCGAGCCTGGCGCACACATGAGCTATTGGTCGTCATGGTGACAGACACGGTGAGAATTCAAAGGACGCGTTCTCCGCATCCGAACCGAGCCGGACGCACACATTGGCTATTGGTCGTCATGGTGACAGACGCGGGTGAGTATTCAAAGGACGCGTTCTCTGCATCCGAACCGAGCCGGACGCACACATTGGCTATTGGTCGCCATTATCATCTGATGCCCAGGTGTGTCCCTTTCCGTCTGTGACATGCCTCACTTAGGTCCTATGTATTTGCTGTAGTCCAAGGTTAATGTGATCAACACCATATACAACAAGTGAATTGAGTTGACCATCATGAGTGATGTAATTGTCTGACATGTGCCAGCACATTGACTGAAATATGACCTGTACTCTGTGTGGGACATACATATATGTTGAAAATGGTGATCTCGGTGCACACAGGTTTGCAAAAAACTGGTACACACCCGTGCAGCAGGTGAGACCAATGTTGATGCCTCAGACAAATTAAATGGATAAGTGTTCAAAATGTATAGTCCCCTGCATAGTGCTCTGTGTAACCACATGTTTCACATGGACCAAGGACAGGTATGCCAACTCAGGCCATCCGAGACACTGCCACATCAGATTTTTGTGTGTCAGGCAACACTTTTACCATTGAAAATTGGAAATTCATGGGTGAGACTCTGTGACAGTGTGTACACACTGAAATTTTTGAAATACAAAGGTGGCAAATATAGGAAACATGGACAGACATCTAATGTATGGAATGCGGCTCAGTTACACAGGACAAAACATGTGTGTGTCATCCCTTGACTCTACATAATGGTGGCTTCACCATATATGTGTATGCTGCATTTCTTTCTTCTTGAGAGCTCTAAAAAAGTTCATGTAGACAGATTTTGTAATTCATATACTCCAATGTCTAAGTAGAACAATGTGTGCTTGTCAAAGTGTTTAAATTGTGTGTAGCACGTAGGGGACATGTATACTTGACCACTACAGATGTTGCTTTAACAGTGAATACATGATTGTGACTCGGTGCAGACTTTAAAGTTGTGATTCACTGGCCCTGTAACAAGAGTCAGTACAGACTGTTTAGCCAGACAGGCCAGTGGCATAGTATGCCACCTGAAAATTTGTGAGGATGCAGTATTTGTACTTGTCTGTTGTCCTGCATGCAGACCATTAGAGCATTGACGTTCAAGACATAGGTGCACATCATGATGACTGGGGATGGAAGTATGTTCATAATGTACACTTATAAACATGTCCATCCCATTTGCTGTGTCACTTCCAGACTCCCTTGCATGAGATGATACATGTTTGTAATGACACATGACCCTCAGGAACATTACAGATCAGACAACAGGCAAAATAGTGCGTTAGTGGACATGTATTTAGTGGTCTTTGAAATACATCTAACAGCTGGTTCCATTGCCATAATGTGTTTGGGAACCATAGTTTACTGGCAGAATGACAAGTGCCATGTTCATATATGTGTAATGAATCTAAAAAGTGCCATGAACAATATGCAAGGGCTTGCTCTGTGGTGTGTTGTGATGAAACTCATGTGTCAAGTCTATGCAGATGACTGATGTGAATCTCTTTCTCATCCTTGTTCACAGCATCATCAACGGCTACTGGAGGAGACAGTTCCACGGACCAAGAGGAAGCAGCTAGCCAGACTGGGTCCACATGGGAGGAGGGTCCCAGTGGCACGGAGGGTGAGGGGAGCCACAATGAGGGCCGGTCAGAAACATCTACATCTGCAGAGGACCAATCACGCTCCAGTGATGACTCCCTTGTGGTGGTGGGTGTTATGATAGCAGAGGCCACAACATCAGAGTCTGCCCCCGCCACCACCACCATCACCACCCTCACAGCTGCTCCCATTCCAAGGGTCCGTGGACCCTCCCGTGTTAGGGAGGATGTCTCCTTCGGGCCAGGCACCGCACCCCCTGCATCTGTCACCCCTGCTGCCCTGAGTGTGGAGGCTGTGGATTTGCTAAAACAGATACATGTGTGGCAGACATCCATGCTGAGTGTCCTCCATGCACACACCAGTCTTTTGACACAATTGGTGTCATACATGGAGGGCATGTCGTTAGACATGTCTGCCCTACAGCGAACAAATCAGTCCATGGCCTCCTCACTGACGGCAGCAGTGTCCCTCCTACAGCAGTCCCTCACCCCTCCTTCCTCTGCCCCATCCACAGTCCCCACTACCCTACCTGACCCAAGCACACTCACACAGGCACAAGCAGCGCACAGCCACCCAAAACAAAGTCCAAACACACACACACATGCACACTCAGGGGACTGACATCACACACACAGGGGAGAGGGCCAAAAAACACACACACCCATCCACAACCACTTCGCATTCCTCAGCTGCCTCTCCCTCCAAAACCCCTACACTTGACTCTCCTGCAACCCCCCCTTCTCAGCGGGTCTTCCTCTGTGACCTTGGCCTCTTCCCCACTGATACGTCAGACCAGACTCGCAAGGGGAAGAGGAAATCCCCCAGCACAGAGAGGAGATCCACCCCTGCACACACACCCTCCCCTAAGAGTAGGAACACTGTGCCCCCATCTGTACATCCCCCAGAACAAAGAAATCCAACACCCCACCACCCTCCCACACTTCTACCACAAAATCTACTTCATCCCGAGCCCAGGCCACCCCTCCCAAAGTTCACACATCAGACCCCATCCCAATTTCCCCCACACACCATTACACCATCCCCAAGATGATAAGGCCCTCCCCCCTACCACAAGCATTTCCACTCCCACAACACAACACCTTATGTCTGTTCCTGACACTGCAGTGGAGCCCCCACCCCCTCAATCAGACCTGTCCACTGCAGTGGAGCCCCCACTCACTCAGACCTGTCCACTGCAGTGGAGCCCCCAGCCCCTGAATCAGCCCAGTCCACTGCAGTGGATCCCGACACTCCAGTAGACCCATCCCTCCCACAACCCAACCCGGTACACCCTAGTCCTGTCCCTGCGGTGCCTGGCATGCCCCTGAAGATGCCCCTCCAAGGGGAGATGTCCCCTAGTTGTAGCAGGGCAGGCAAGCAAGGGAGGAATCATCATATGCATGACCCCCTAAAAGACTGTATAACATGGACTGGCCATTGGCCTTATTGTTCTTCTTGTTTTTTATGTTTCATCACTAATGCTGAATAAAGCACTTTTTTTTCTTTTGTAGATTTGCTTTTCTTGTACCAAAGTTTGTTAATGAGTCTAATGAAATTGCTGTTGAAATCTTGTTTTGGGAAAATAATGATGTAGTGATGTGATGGACTGCATGTGGTCCATGGTATATGTGTCCTATTACAGTATGGATCTGAGTCATGAATGTCTGCAATTGCAGGTTGTCATGAACAACAACATTTTGAACAATGAGTGTGACATGCTTTTAACAACCTACCATCTTTGAATTACACTTTTACACATAGGTCGTGCTGACATTTGTACACATTGTACACATTTTTCAAGGTGCAACCATCTACGATGGACATGCAGAATAGCGCATTGATGATGAACAAGTCATCTGTCTCATCAGTACAACTTGGTAAACATAAAGTTTGACTATGTGCTGATGACTTTGGACACACACATGTACACAGGCTGATGTAAACAAAGTATTCTGTGACTTGTAATTGTTGGATCCATGTCTGAGTCTCATTCAGACATGGTAGACCCCTGCCAAGAACAAGCTTGACACAGCTGACCTTCCACAGTGGTGAAATCACCTCATGGCAGTGTGTTAATCTGTGACATAACCTGAGCCCATGGTGTGTGTCATGTGAGCATGAATCTCTGTCTTCAAACACCCTTTCCTACCAAGACTATAGTCCCTGCAGATGTTCCTGTTTGAGAAGCTTTCTGTGTGCTGACTAGTCCAGTGCTTTCTAGAACTATTTGACTTTGAGTGTCCAAGATGTGGGTGCACCAGTAGAATGGAGTCATTATGGTGACATCCCTGGTTGGGTTGAGACAAGGGCCTGCACTGTGAGCAAACTCACATGTAACACATTTAAAATTCCCCGAGTCACATTTGTGCTAGCAACATCAGCGTGTTTTTAATCTGTCATCTGTTTTTGCAAGTTTGGCACTTGTATGTGTCTATGACTGATCACAATCAGCAGACTCTACCGTTCCCTGTAGCCTGATGGCAACATGTCTTATTTGTAGGTCTCCTTGAGTGATTTCATTATTCTGAGACAGTGTTAAAGTTCCAAATGTGTCCAATACATATCACGTTATGAACATGTACTCCATCCTAAACGGATGTACAAATTGCCCATGTGTTATGTCTAGCTATGTGTATTGTGTTTATGAAACACAGATCCCACCACCACCCCTGGCGTTGTCAACAGTGCAGGAAGATTAGCTTTCACATTTGCCTGTGCATTTGAGCCTACTGACACAGTTGTTGTATCCCCTATCTGGTGAGCCATGTGTCTTCCAAGTCTTCTGCTGGACACACTCAGCATTGGCAATTTGACAATAGTGATGATCTGCACATAATGCAGCTTTTGTAGTTAGATGCAGAGTTGATGTGCTAGACATGCAAACAAGTTAACATAGTAAATGGTCTGATCTTGAGTTGTGTGCAACGCACATAGTCAACACATGTTGTTGGTCCATGCTTTACTACACAGCAACTAGGAATGTTGTCTATACATGTAGCGCTGACAGCTGTGACACAACAACTTCATGTTTGTTGTAGTGGGAGGCTTATGATTCTATTTTGAGTGTCTGTGGACTTGTGTGGTGTCGTGGGCAGTCTCCTGTGTGCTTCATTGTACACCAACTCATTGCAATGTCATTCTTCTGTGAGTGTGTTTACTCATTTTGCCCTTCAGGTTTTGAGTATGTGTTGTTGTGGACAGATGCTGTGAATTTGTGTCCCATACATATGTGTGTCTGGCAACTCTTGTTCAACCATCAAATGTGTGTGTCCTAGTATGTGGCGTGCTGGGTGTACCTTCCTGATCCAGAAATTGCCACATTGGTCATGCACAACAGTACATGGACCCATGTTTGTGTTGAGATCAGAATGTTGTGTGGTCAATAATGTATTCCTCGTCATACAGCCAGTGATCCACACTGTCATGGGTGCCTGTGCAATGTCACCTGTCAATGTAGGTTTAGATGATGCACATTGCTGGTGATCAATGTGTGTGGTGTTTAGACTGGCCAAGTGTGACTTGTCTCCTGGCAAGGCCCCTACCTACAATGTGGCCTCACATTACCGGCCATGCCCTGGGAGTAATGGTTGGGTATGTGAGATGATAGTTGTTCTTGCAAGGCATGTGACACAGTGCGCAAGAGTGAGTGTGCTCAAAAGTATGGCCCACATCCTTATTTGGCATCACAGAGGGTCAGCAGACAGGATACTGTCACCACAGTGCTGTAGCCTTGAGGGTACTGTGGAAGAGAGTCAGGGGGAGATTTTCAGAAAAGTCGCACAACGCAGCGCAGCCACCCGCGAGGCTGCGCCACGTTGCGTGACAGGGAGGGAGCAGGAGAGCGCCATATCTTCAGAGATATGGCTCTCTCCTCCCCTTTCCCTTGTGCCGGTGCTGATTTCAGCTGCTGTGCACCATGCACACACCTTAGCGCCGCAGCGCTAGGGTGTGTGTATGAGTGTAGCATAGGTTTTGTACAGGAAGGGCACCCTTCCTGTACAAAATTCTATGGAAGGCACGATGCAAAGCTTTTCCCACTTTGCATACGTGCTGCACAGTGCAGCACACATGGAAAGTCGGAAAAGCATGGAGAAATAAAAGCATTTCTATCCCTATAGGTAGAGAATGCTGGTAGTGTTAGGCATCCACCCCCTATGGGGTGGACAATGCTGGTAGTGATAGACATCCACCCCCTATGGGGTGGACAATGCTGGTAGTGATAGACATCCACCCCCTATGGGGGTGTTGCCTTTCACGGGGTCGTGACGTTTTTGTGTGTGGTAGGTGTCTGACTTACCCTCTGTGACGAACAGTATGGGGATGACATGCGCGATCGGATACATGTCTGCTTCGTCTCGTACACAGTGATCATGTTGTGGCGCGAATCGGAGCTGAAATACAGCTCTTCCGGATGCTGTGACGTGCTGGAGGTGGCGACCTGTTCGGCACGTAGGAAGTACGCATCGTAGTTGGCCGGCCGGAAACTGCTTTGGAAATGCCTCCAGACGACTCCATTCAGCGTTTACGGAGCCTGTTCGTACGGAAATTGATCCTGGAATCGGAGCGCACGTGTCGCTCGGGAATTGGAGACATTTGCGCATCGTACTTCGTTGTTTGGATGGACCGGCTCCCGGAACGTGTCGGTCGGAAGGTAATGCTACGGACGGCTCTCGGAGGGCCTTCTGAGCTAAATTGGAATCGACCCCTTAGTGTTGAACCATGACAAAACCCGTGCCCATAGAGTGGATAATAACACAATTATAAGAAGGACAAAGACACCTGCAACTTGTAATGAAGCAGCAGTCACAATCTGCCCAAACACACCGGGAGGTGCTACAGGAAGCCCTAAAAGATCAAGCAGCACTTGTCACCAATAATCAGCAGATCCAAGACATGGCCATCTTGAGACTGACAGATGCCATTGTTAGTGCTAGGGTCAGGCCCAAAGGTCCAGGGACAGTGCTACAAAAATACCAAGAAGGGGATGACCTGGATTATTTTTTATACAGTTTGAGAGAGTAGCCACTACGGCAGCCTGGCCTCCAGAAAGGTGGGGCCAATATATAGCACCCCTCCTGTCAGGGGAACTACATGCTGCCTACCAAGCCGCTAACCCCGCAAGCACTACGGCTTATGATGATATAAAAAAGGCCATTCTGGAGCGACTGGGCTGTGACTAAGAATATTACAGGGCCGAATTTAGAAAAGAAAGATGGACCACTGGTGACAATCCATGAGCCCTTTATTACCGGATCAGGGATTTGGGAAACAGATGGTTGACACCCCATACGTCTAGCGTAGACAAGCTTACCAAAAGAGTATATCTGGAGCAATTCCTAGACGCCTTACCAGTCAGTACCCGTACATGGGTAAAACAACACCCCAACCTCACAACCACAACAGCAGTAGAGCTCGCTTGTGCCTTTCACAAGTCTCCTGCCCCAATACACACCCTTAGGGGAACCCCACACACAGAAATGAAACCGACGGCTACTCCCCGCACCCCCCTTAGATCCCCATCCAGACCAGGCAGACAGGGACCGCAGTGTTATCATTGTGCAGAGTGGGGACACATAGCCAGACAATGCCACAACCGGATGTCGACAGTCGAACCCATGGAGGTAGGGTATTCCAGAGGTCATATATATATGCGACAGGGAAAGGACCCCACCAATATAGGAAGAAGGTCTACCTTAATGGGAAAACACAGCAGGCTTTATTAGACACCAGATGTCATGTTACTGTTGTAGATCAAATACTAGTATCCCAACCACAAATAAGGGAGGGAGAGAAAGTATGTGTCACATGTATTCACGGTGATACGAAGGCCTATGCAGTAACCGAAGTTCTGTTAGAAGTAGAAAACAATCCCCACTTGAGAAAGGTCGGAGCCATGCCTTACTTACCTGAAGCAATTATAATAGGTACGGACCATCCCAGAGTCGAACAATACTTAGAAGGGACAAAAAGGTCTCATATTTCTTGGTTCCAGGAGGCCCTATTCAGTGGAAGCGAAATAGAAACAAGGGTAAAGAACCGAAAGACAAGGCAAGAGAGACGAAAGGAAAAAAGGATGTATAGTTATATACATAAGCCACAACCTGCTTTTGCTCTTTCTCAAACAGAAACAGACAGACCTACACAGACAAGCTTTTGAGCAGCTCAGCGAGAGGACAACACTCTCAAGTATGCCTGGGAGAGAGCCCAAGAACAAGAACCTGAGCAGGTAGGACCCTATTGTATCGTAAAAAGAGGATTACTGTATCGGGCTATGAAAGGGGAAACGTACCATGGCACACTACTACTAGTCCCAACACCCTTTAGGGAACAGGTCTTACATTAAGCCCATAAACAAATGGGAGGAGGGAATTACTGTAAGGAAAACACCCTGAAGTACCTGTTAGAAAGGTTTTACTGGCCTGGGGTTTATAGGGATATTGCCAGATACTGTGCATCTTGTTTAATGTGTCAATATGCAAACACGGGTAACATAAGAAAAGCACCCTTATAGCCACTACCCACAATCGACGTCACATTTAAAAGATTCGTATTTGGACCTGGTAGGACCTCTAACTCCATCCGCAAGGGAACACCGGTCTATTCTAGTCTCAATAGACTATGCTAGTTGGTATCCCAAAGCCTTCCCTCTGACCAGTATGACCACATCAAATGTGGCCCAAGCCATGGTTTCCTTTTTTTCAAGGGTAGGGTTCCCTTTGGAAATCCTAATGGATCAGCGAACCCCCTTTATGTCCCGTCTCATATCACATATCTGCAAAGTATTAGGAATTGGCCAAATGCGGACTTCTGTGTACCATTCCCCAAACCGATGCCCTTGTGGAGCGTTACAACAGAAGTTTCAAAAGTATGCTCCGCAAGGTCATCTCGGAGACAGGGAAGGACAGGGATAGGAAGCTAGCATTGGTTCTATTTGCGCTAAGATCGCATGAACAGTGGTCCACAGGTTTCTTCCCTTTTGAACTGATATTTGGGAGGAAACCCAGGTCCATCTTGGAACTGGTGGCGAAATAATGGGAGAATGAAGACAAGGAAGGGAAACCCCTGATGGAATATGCAGCCAATTTAAAAGATACTTTGACACAGTTATGGGGTCTAGTACATGACCATATGGAAAAAGCTCAAGTAGCTCAGAAGAAGTATTATGACAGGGCAGTTATTTAAGGGAATTTATTCCGGGGACAAGGTACTCATACTCCTCCCGTTAACAGATAGTAAACTTCTGACCCAATGGCAGAGATCCTTAATCATAGAAAAGAAAATGACCCCTGTTACCTACAGTGTCCTTTTACCCCTTCGTTCAGGAGGCAAGCAAATATATCACGTCCACCTCTTAAGGAAATGGGAGGAACCACGCACCCATAGAGAAGAGCATATTCCTGTTCATTACATCAGCAATGCCAATAAGGTGTATATCCCTTTGCTCTCTAGTCAGAAAGCTGAAACAGAGCCAGTGAAGTTGGGGACTTGTATGACCCCTGCACAGAAACAACAACTCCTTCACTTACTAGATGACTTTCCAGGCCTTTTTTTCATCACCCCGGGATTAACTCCCCTTGTCATCACAATATAGTCTCCTTGGAGAACAAGATAGTAAAGATAAAACCGTACCGCATACCAGCTGTGCAAAGAGAGGCTGTGGAGAAAGAGGTGACAGCTATGTTACAATCCCAGATAATAGAGCCCTCACAGAGTAATTGGTATTGCCCCATGGTGAGCGTTCCCAAGCCAGACGGTCGCTTTCGCCTTTGCATTGACTTTCGACAAGTCAATAAAATCACCAAATTTGACACCTACCACATGCCCTGAATCGATGAATTGATTGAGCAGCTAGTAAATGCTAGATATATGTCTACCCTTGATCTCACGAAGGGGTATTGGCAAATTCCCCTGTCTCCACAAGCTAAGGAGAAAACAGCCTTCTCCACCCCTTCAGGACTATACCACTTCAAAGTTCTTCCTTTTGGCTTACAGGGGGCACCAGCCACTTTTCAATGGCTCATGGACAAAATTCTTAGACCCCCTAAGGGTTATGCAGCTGCATATCTTGACAACATAGTCATTTTCAGTCCCACCTGGGAAGAACATTTGGTATACCTGGCTTCAGTATTCACTGCTATCCAAGTGGCAGGCCTGACGATGAACCTCAAAAAGTCCTTGTTAGTCACAAACACTATCCAGTATCTAGGGTATACAGTCCAGGAAGGGCTCATAAAACCACAGGCAGACAAAGTAGAAACCATTAGGAAAATCCCCACTCCACGACAAAATGGGATATACGCTCCTTTTTAGGGTTTATTGGGTATTACGGTAGGTTCATCCCCCAATTTTCTGCAATAGGCAGTCCCCTTTCCGACTTTCTGACAAACAAATATTCATTTCGTATCCCCGTATGGAAACCAAAACATGAGAGAAGTTTCCAAATCCTGAAGGACTCTATTAGCAAAGAACCAGTTCAGCATTGTCCTGACTTCAGCAAAACGTTTGTTCTGCAGTCCGATGCTTCAGGACAAGGTCTGGGTGCTGTGCTTTACCAACCTGATTCAAGTGACGATCTAAAACCCCTTCTATACATTAGTAGGAAACTCTTTCCCAGAGAAAACCATTATTCTACAATCGAAAAAGAGTGCCTTGTCATAAAATGGGCTATAGAAGCCCTACAATATTACCTTCTGGTACGTACATTTCTTGTCCTCACTGACCATTCACCCCTTACTTGGCTGTCTCATAACAAAGATTCCAATTCCTGTATTCTCCGCTGGTTCCTAGCAATGCAACATTTTTCATTCCAGACCATCCATATGCCAGGAACAAAACAGATAGGAGCTGACTATCTATCTCAACACCCATCTTCTGAATAGCCACAATGGCCATTCCTAAGGGGAGAGCTATGTGAGAAGGACCAGGTCACTGACCGGAAGTACAACCCGGATGGTGCCGATACTTCCCACCGGCAGGAAAGACACAGCGCTCTAGTGTTGCCAAAGGAGGAGGAAGGGGAGCAGTTCACGGAGTAAAGGAGAACGGAGGAGGCGCCATGACGTCGTCATCGAGTGACATGCCGGAAACCCATGGGAGAGAAAGGTCGGGACGAGAGAGAGAGAAGCCGGCAACGAGCAAGGAAGGAAGCAAGCAACATGCAGGACAACGGGCGGATCAGTGGACTCCCTGTAGTCCAAACAGAGATCCGAACCGGACGGAAGTAGCCGATGACCTCTCAGTGAAGGAGAGTGAAGGAGGAGGAGGCGAGCTGAATTCTATGTGTATGGTGACAAAGCCCGGTGGCCAAAGGAACAGCATGGACTCCCCGGGACCTGAAGCCCTGGAGACTGGACCCTGAGGCAAGTACCCTCAAAGGGGTCATTTTGGTTGGGGTGATGGGGTGGCACAAGAGTGTGAAGCACTAACTCAAGTGATAAGGAGCATATCACTATGACTTAATACCCTCACTCTCCCTCTCCCATGCACTCCTTGACTGGTGAAGGTAGCACTGTGGTCGGGTGGCTAAGCTTACCTATTGAATTCTAAAACCCCTATTTTTGTTTTTTTTCTTTCCCTTCCTTTGTGGCCTGAGTGACTGGCTGCCCCTGGACTCCCAAGATGGTGTAGCATCAACCCTGAGAGTACCCAGACAGGATACTGAACCGTCAGCTGGGATAAAAAAGGATCCCAAAAGAACTGTTCCTATGTTGCCCCTATTTTTCTCTCTGTTCCCTCCAGAAGAGCAATAAGGATTTACGGACAAATCCACTGCTCCACGTGTCTCTCCCTCTTATCATCCGTACAGTGGTGTCAGAAGTGGGATAACCCCCCATCTTAGGGGTCTATTACGGTGGCGGGCGGACAAAGTCCGCCCGCCATCGCATCGTGAAATGGGACCGCCCGCTATGTGTGCGGCGGTCCCACATACACAATTAGGATGCGCCCGCCACACTGGAGGACACATCCCGCATTTTTTACATTGCGGCGGGCGGTGCTGTCAGCAGCACCCGCCGCAATGCAAAAAAGGCATTTGTGCATTTGCAGGCACAACGTGGCTGGCACCGCGCTGTGCCTGCCACGTTGTGCATGCAAATGTAGGGGGGTACCATAGGTACCCCCCATGTGCCCCCCCACCTCCCCAACATACTGGGGGCCCGCAACGTGCCCCCAACTGCGAAAACCGCATGCTTCCCGCATGCTTCCCACATGCTTCCCGCATGCATTGTAATATGGATGGAGGTGTCTAGCAGACACCGCCACCATATTCAACCCTTTTCCGCCCGGTCGACGAGTCGACCGGGTGGAAAGGCAGCGGACGGTCTTCCTGTCCGCCGCGGTACCCCCGCCATCATAATGTGTCAGGGGGAAAATGGGAGGCGGGCGGAAGATACTGTCGGGCGGATTGCCACCGCCATGCGGGGGGTGGCGATCCGCCCGACATTATAATAGACCCCTTAGTGTTGAACCCTGACACAACCCGTGCACATAGAGGGGATAATAACCCAATTAAGGGAAGGACAAAGACACCTGCAACTTGTAATGGAGAAGCATTTAACTACAATGTATGATTATTACACAATTTACATAATCAATTAAATAAGTATTATTAAATGAAAAATAATTTCTAATTAATTCTTACCTAATTAACTTCCTACCCTATACCCCTACAAGCATAGCAACCTACAACTTAAAATATAATTAATTAAACGAGTATTGCATAATATATATAAATATTATCAATCACATACTTACTTAAAGGTAATTGACTAATTATTAATTAATTACCCTCCCATCCCATCCCTCTACACATCCACCACCCACTGCAACACTATAAATTACTATTAACAATTAAATGAAAAATTCTAAATCACTTAAAAATGCAGACTATATTTAAAAAAATGTATAAGAAAATTTTACAAACAATATTAACACATACAATTGATAACACATACAATTAATATGTGAACTAAAAGACAATATCCTTTACAACTATATTATTGAAAACAACATTAACAACAACGATACTCTTAATAACGATATTACCTACCTAAAAAAATAATATTCTTGTCAACAATATTTCTGGATCATGATATTTTTGTATCACAATATTTTTCTTCTGATATTTCTATATCCCCATATTAATATTTAGTTCAAAGCGCTGATTTTGATGTCGGTCGGACTTCCCTCCGACCGACATCATTGCGTATTCTGAACAAACCGACCTCCGATCAGTGGTCCAGACCGCAGTATTACGATGCGACTGCACATGGTGCGGTCACATACTCCCATTTCTCTAAGGGAGCTTGTGCTGCAGCCATAAACTGGCCGTAGCACAAGCTCCCATAGAGAAATGGGAGATTGTGTTAATCCCTGCACCGCGTGCCACACAGTGCAAGGATTAACATGAGGGTGCCCTCTTGGCCCCCAACCAAAGGCCGTGGAGGAATGGGGTCCATGCTAGGGGCCCCCAAAGTTGCTTTCCAACAAGCTTTCCATGTCAGAAAGCCCGACATGGAAATCCTGTCGGAAACGAACATCGTAATTCCGACAGCGGAAACGTCATTCTCAAGGGTTACTGTGGGGCTTCCGACTAGCCGACGAGCTCCTTGAGCCCATCAGAATCCAGTCGGTTCAACCGGCCAGTTTCACTTCCTACCACTGGCTTTGTAATGCGGAGGTCGAAAGTGAAACCTACGATGTGAGTCGGAAAGCCTCCGACCTGTGGTTGGAGGCTTTCTGACTTACATCGTAATCAGGCCCCAAATGTTCACCCTCATATGTCCTATACTAAAACATCAAACACACACTAATCCATTACTAATAAAAAAATAACCAATGATTTTCAAACAGGTGCTCCTAAAACAATAAAAAGTACACTTACCTATCCCATTCAATCCAAATACATAAAAAAGAAAGTATTTTTGCCTGATCCATTGATAAAAGGGAGCTCGTAGCCATTCAACATCTATTGGGCAATGACATAAAAAAAGCCTCTGCAACCTAGACGTCACAAACAAATTACAGTCAATGTTAAAATGCTATTGTTTTTTCTGTTTATAAGTTAGGACAAAATATATTATTTTTGTAGACTATTCAGTTTTGAACGTACTATAAATTTGCAAAATTATATAATTTAGAAAAATGTAAAGCAATGTTAATAATAATAGTAGCAGTATACTTTAAAAGGAGTTTTTCCAATTTATTAACATATATAAAAATGTTTTTAGTAAAATACATTCCTAACAAGAAACCTTATGCCAATGCTTTTATTTTGTACTAGTAGCAAATTTAAAGGGTGAAAACAGATATAAATTTTTTTTTTTTAGGTGTAACTATTCCTCTTACAAGACCCTATTTATATGGTATTACATTTTACATTGTTTAAATGTTTATTTCATAAATTTATATACAAATGCAAAATATTTGCTTTTTATAATTACGTTTCTCAATATACAATGTATGTTTTTTTAAATTTGGAACAAATCATTTAATATGTTTATTTTTTTAAATAAAATATATATAAAATGAATATACACTTGTCATTTTCTGTTTATAATGTTTAAATTATGAAACAAAATACTACTGTTATTTAGGGGCCCATTACGATGGCGGGCGGAAGCACAACCGCCGTGCTGGCGGATGCAGAAACCACCAGTTACCGCCGGCACGCAGCAGTCCACACGCCCGCCCAATTACGATGCGAAAAGCAGGCCAAACACCGCCGGCAAGCCAGCAACACCGTCCGCCATCAAAGTGCGCCCGTACACGTAGCGGCGCAGCCCAACTGACACACACCGTCCGACGAAACACGTCCCGCCCGGCGCATAAATTACGATGCCGCAAACAAACGGCTCCCACGGCAAAGAGACACCGCACGTGAAAGAGAGGCGGAAACACGGACGCAGAGCACGGACAACGAAGAAGCGGCACCCCGGGCATGAATCCAGCACTGCAGGCCCTTCCCATGCTTCTGCTGATGCACCACCAAGGACGCAACGTACCGCGGAGACGCAGGTAGGCACACACACAACAAGTGCACGCAAACAGCGCACACAGTGCAAGGGCGGAAAAAGCGGACAACCCCCCACCAGCGCGTGTACACTACACATCCACCATCGCATCCACATATGACACACAGGCCAAATCGTAACATCGCAGAACACATGTGTACACACCACCTGGGACTAGGAACCAACCACCCCGTCACGGCCCCAAAGCGCCGATGACGCCGCCACACATGCGCACAACGCAGAGGCCAACCGCAGCACCATGCATGCGTCGCACACAGACACAGGGACACAACCAAGCAGCACACACATCAGCCCCACCCCGAACGCACATGACACGTGACAGGCCGGCCACAGACATGTCCCCAACGCCCAATTCACGGACAACACCCAACGGCACACAAACGACGCACACATGTCAGTGAAGACACGCAACTGCAGGACACACCCCAGTGTAACAAACATGGCGTAGCACACAGCGGCGGCAACACCAACTAGGAGAAGCAGGGCCCCTTTGGGAAGAGGAACGCCAGTACCACACTGAAAAACCCATACCACCCTGCACATATGAACAAGACACATGAAACGGAACACCAAAGAGCCCGGGGACCGACAACAGGTGGCCCAAGAATTACATCCACACACAAGGCCCAACGCAGAGCGGAAAGGCAGCCTGCCGCCCACACAAGGGAGAGCAGACAGCACTGAATGACCTTCCATTCCAACACCGAAACCACAGCCCTACGACAGAAGCCGGTGAATACAGCCATTGTCCAAGAATAGACCAACACAGGCATGCCGAGGAGACCGACCACAGGGCAGATAGCGCATATCACAGAAGCACACAACGGACGGGGAAGAAAGAAGAAAACACTCCCCCATGTCGGCCACATGCAAGTTAATTGGAAGGAGTCACACAGCACTGACCTTGAACTGTCTGAGAAGCATGTGGGAAGAGGGCCCGTGTCCTCCAAACAAGCCAACAGAACACAAGTCCTGTCTCCCCACGACTACACAGAGCTCACAGCAACCCCGGAGCGTGCACATTGCAGACTGCACACACAGCCGGAGCACGCCACCTCTACGAACCGCTGCGAAATGGCAACCGCAACACACCTACCCAACTACGCCGAACAGCTCAAGCTGTACCAAACCAACACGATACATACATTGGGATGCGATCTCCTGTCCCTGCTGAACGTAAGTTACCGACTGACTTACCGCATCACATTGTTCAGCTGCGTCATGCCCGTCTTCTACTGTCGGAGGTGTCCCTACCAGCATCCCGTCGAGATATGCCTCTCCAACCCGGCATGTCTGAAGGCGGACCTGCTACCACTACTCCTCCCTCTGGACGCACACGACAGGGCCTGCTCTGCCTATGGGGGCATGGCGTATGTGGCCAACATCGCACGCGCACTGAAATGGAACCACTGTGCCTCCACACGACGGATCATCGAGAACAGCTACATCGAATGTCACCCAGCATGCCCCATCATGGTCCTCCAAGGGACAACCTACGAACAACACCTTGACAGCCACCATCCGCTTCATTGGCTGGCAAACATGTACACCACCAATGACATGGAAGCCCTGCTGGACGGCATCACATACCTGACAACCTGTAAATACGTCGGACCACAACGCAGGTTCCCCGAGTGACCTATGAAGTCCAACCCCGCACCCATGCTCAGCTTCCGCACGGACTGGCCAGTCACCACCACAACAGCCATACCAAACGACCGGCAACAGTAACCACACCATCAACGACATCGCCATGACATCGGATATGACCGGGACATGCACACTGTTCCCCATCACATCCAGGAACACCGCATGCATCGTGGGAGGCAGTGGCATGGGCTCTGTGCATCGCACCCACATGGACGGAACTGCACGAACAACCAGGACACGACATGGATCCAGCGCACATGGACACACACACCGCTCAGTGGACATGAATAGGTCGCCTGGAGTCTGTGGGTGCTGCACCCCTCCCACCCCCGCCCCGGGAATCCCATACCAGGACCTTTGCATGGACGACAAGTGCATACAACAACAACACGACCCCAGTGACTGTGACATGTCCAGTAACCACCACAGTGCAACAACAAGTGGCACGCCGCTGCATGCACGCAAGCACATGCCCTGATGTCATCTCACATGCACGCGTGCATGAGGAACAACCGCAGCAAACCTGTCACATGGAACTGAGATGGACTGTGCCCATGATGCCGAGCGGTCTGGTAGGCTACATGTATACCGTCTGTGTCAAAGTCCGCAGCTCCGCAGCTATACGTAAATGTACATTAGCACAGCCTTGGCCAAGCAGATGTAACCCCACACCCTATCCCATTTGTTATCATGCTCAGTATATCCTCAACATGTATTCCGCTGCCAGTAGTGTCCACTATACTGCATCACAGAGGACAGAAGACTCAATATAATGTTTGAAACCAGAACTGTCTCCGCTGACTCATTTCACAAGTACGAATGAGAGAGGATGAGAGTATGTGAAGTACACGGCAGTCGTGACATGACCATGTAGTCCACTGGTATTGGATGTCAACGCAAATGAGTAGCACTACTGTGGAAGACACACATGTGTCGTGTGAAGTCGTATGGACGCAGTGCTCAGGTGGGTGGGTGCGACGGGTAGATGCGCACATGCCAAGTTGGAGCACGCCGTGTTGGGAGGGGTCATGAACAGTACACCACTGCTTCCCTGGGCATTGTGAGAGGACACCTGTCGGGGGAGTGAACACGTGTGTGCACAGCAGCCGGGCACACGTACAAAGCGGTACCAGGCGCACCTCAGCCCACCCTCTGTGGACAAGCTGGATCCTGTTGTGCGCCCGCCATGCCCCTTGACAAGGCACACACAGCCCCAGTCGACCAGGTGTAACCCCAACATAGTCAATCCGCACAGGCGATACAGGGCACGGGATGGCAGTGGAGCATGGTGTGTGAGAGGTCTCCTCGCGCTCCTCCTGGTCATATCACGCAGGCAATAGAACCTCAACGTCTAGCATGGCACAAGTCAAATGGAAGTGTAGGGGGACGCACCACAGCACGAGCAGCACTGACGTCATGGGAGGTGGCTCGCACCATCCCATCCATTGCCCATCATACCAACCACGCCACATGCCATTGCGACTAAGTGCAAGCGCGTGCGCCACCACCCCGAGCCCTCCCCAGAGAGGCCAAAGAGTGAATGTGTGGGCCATCAGCCACAGACGGACGCGGCCTGGCCGCAAAGGCAGCCACAGCCACTGGGTGTCGCAGGTGGCGGATCCGGAAGGCGAAGACTGTGATGCATAGTCCATGCAGGCCGGGTCTCCATTTGGGGCACCACGCAGGTGGACGGTGTCCCGCCACACATCATACCCTGAGACAGCCCACTCGTGCAACTGGACCCACACATACACTCCTTGCCCTCTCTGGTGCGAGCTTGGGGCTGCCTGTGCAAGCGCTAGCCTCGCAGGTGAGCATGCATATTGGGGGGCGAGGGGAGGACATGAGGGCTGGGGCGAAGATGACTGTATCACTGTCAGTTAGTACAAGGGATGACCCAGATGTGGAAAGGAAGAGACGTGTCCCGTGTGTACTGCAACTAGTCGCCAATCCAACTACCCCCATGTCCGGAATGTAAGCCCGCACCTAGGCCCGCCCATCCGCCACATCGAACATACCACCAGCACGACAACCTTCCCATTCGAAACACTGACTGGGGGTGGCGACCAGTGAACAATCATGTGTAGCCTACCCACGCGTACATGTGGGCCCTCCATGATCCATGTCACCTGCGGCAAAGACATGACATGCGCAATGAGGGAAGTGAGGAGAGCTGTCCGCCCCACGCGCAGAAGGTGCATCAGCTCCACAGACCCAGCAGCGAGTCCAGCAGGGGTCACATGTGCAGGGGCAGCTGTGCCTGGTGTGAAGGCACATGCATATAGACAGCACATCGACCAATGTGTAGTCTGCCCACATCCACAGTCCATCATCATGCGGACATAGGAATTGAACACAGGGCAACACATCTTAGTTGGTGCACCCACCGTGACCAACAATGCGCAATCATCGACGTACCCGCCCTGTGCGTGGCCCCCACCCAACGGAGGCACATCCAGTGCCACCATCCCACACACACAAGCCTTCCACGGAACATGCTGTGTCCAATGGTCAGTACAGAGTCAGCGCCCATCTGGTGGATCCTGAACAGGAGACACATGCACACACATGCCAGCTCCCACTATGTACGTCTGCCACCTGGCACGTGCAATGTAACCTCTCACCTGTGACGTGTGACTGCAAGCACACAGCCGTCTTGGCATGGGGCTGTCAATGTGGACACCAGTCAATGTTTCGGGAGCTGTGATCCGTACAGTGCTGTACATAGGGTGCAGTGCTGACACCTACTACTGTCTCATATCCCCTCGTGCCACAGGTCCCACTTGTATTGGCCGCTCAGCCCGTGCCCACATCGTCGTCGTCGTGTGCCATACTCATCCAGCCTCGGAAGCAGTTCCATGCTCAGCAGACACTCATGTTGCCGTGGCGTTGCCGCTTGACGAATATGCAGTCAGTCCCCATCAGCACGCCCCGCAAGTCATTGGGGCCTAGATCCCCATGTGCATGCACATGGCAGTGGTATGTCTCACTTGCCATTGCCATTGTTGGGAGACCTGTGTAAGTGTATTGTGGCCGTGCCGTCCCAGCTTGACAGCTGGGCTGTGGCTCATGTGCTTGCTCAGTCATGTCAGTGATGTGTATGCGAAATTGCTATGTGCCGTGTTGCTTTGACATGTGTCCTCTGCCATTTTCCCCAGGCGGAGACCGAACATTGACCGCCCATACCAATTGCTGGCGGACATGGACGATACAGAGGTGATCAGGAAGTTTCGGCTGGACAGGCCAACCCTGCATCGACTGTGTGCCATGTTAGAGCCCCATCTCCGTCCCCGCAGGGTGTATCCGACTGCTGTCACCCCCACGGCTAAGGTGATGGCCGCCATGCATTTCTTCGCCACTGGGTCATTCCAGCACACAGTGGGCAGTGGAGGAGGGATGTCCCAGCCCATGTTCAGCAAGGTGCTGAGGGATGTACTGGCAGCCATGATGCTGTACCGGAACAGGTACATCAGATTCCCCAGGGCTCGTGAATTGGCGGCAGTGAAGGGTGCATTCTATGCCCTTGGCAGAATCCCACACGTCGTGGGAGCCATTGACTGCACTCATGTTGGCCTTGTTCCACCACAGGCCACTGAGCACCTGTACCGCAACAGGAAGCACACGCACTCCCTGAATGTGCAAGTGGTGTGCCTTGCGGACATGGTGATCACCCACGTGTGTGCCAAGTTTCCAGGCTCGGCCCATGACGCACACATAATGCGCAACAGCATCTTGCCACGACTGATGGCCAATCTGCAACAGGATCGTGCCTGTATTGTCGGTGAGTATGTGGAGTGGTGTAGCGTGCTGGTTGTGCGATGCTGTCCCCTGTCCAGTTGGAATTGCAACGGTTCTCTGTGTCCCTCACACCCAGGTGACTCTGCGTATCCGAATGGGTCATGGCTGCTCAGTCCATTGAGGAATCCTCGCACCCCAGCAGACGATCGATACAATGAGGCACATGGGAGGACCAGACGTGTGGTCGAGCGTACCTTTGGCCTCCTCAAGTCCAGGTTCAGGTGCCTGGACCGCACCGGGAGTGCACTGGCGTACTCCCCACAGAAGGTGTGCCAGATAGTGGTGGCGTGCTGCATGCTGCACAATCTGGCCATTCGTAAGCAGATCCCCCTCATTGTGGATGACGGAGATCAACCAGGGCCCCAGCCCGCAGACCAGGACAGCTCGAGTGAGGTGGACAGCGGAGAGGAGGAAGCTGGGAATGTGCGCCAGCAGCTCATCGCCCGCTACTTCACTTGACGGTGAGTGTCCATGTACGACGGATGATGTGTCTGTATCTGTGCAGGTGTGTGTGTGCTGTGTCAGGGTGGCCGTATGTTCACTGCGTGCAGTGTGTCAACGCTCCATGGCCAGGGTAGTATGCTACTGTTGGTGACTGTGGCATTGTGCCCTATTGCTCTGTGCGATGTGTGTACATTGCTTGTAGTTGTTGACATGTACTGTGTGATGGGTGTGTGACACACTCATTGAATGTGCTCCTGTTCTGTCTCCCACCCCTAGGTCCCTACAGGCCCTCCGGATTCCATTGCCATGCCACGCATCAGGTGCCTTTCCGCCCAAGGTGGCCGTTGTATTCCGTACAAATAAAACACAGGGCACAAACAGCAGTTTGTGTAAGAGGTGCATTTATTACAAACTGTGACATGTGATTGTGTGTAAGGTGATAACAAAAGTGGTGCGTGCAGTGACAATGAGCTGTCGGTCATGGCTGCGTGATGATCAGGGTGTACCCACTGGTTCTATGTCCATAGTCCAACACACACATGCCATCCAGATGGCTGTGTGGAGTGGGATCGTAGAGCAAGTCAATGCAGTGGCTGGTCAAGGAAGGCTGGCGGAAGGCTGGCTGGCTGCCTCACTTGCGACTGGAGCGTGCGAAGTCCTCCCGGGAGATCTGTTTCCTCTTCGGACGGCCCCTTCCACGTTTGGGAGGGGGTGTGTGGTGGCGACCTGCTGGTGGTGGGTGAGGTGTGCTCACTGGCTGTGGACGCAGGGGAAGTGGACACTGCTGCCCGAGCCTGCGCCCTAGCAGGTGGTGGCGGAGGTGGTGTTGCTGGCCTTGCCTGTGACCCCACCGCCACCACCAGCTGGCCCATGAGGTCCACGAGTTGGTCCATACGGGACACGAATTGGCCCATATGGGCGTCCATGGACCTCAGCACCCCCAGCACCTCCCGCGTGTCAGTAGCAGACCTGGCCCATTGTCCTTGGGCCTCTTCATAGGCCCCAAGGACTCTGGCCATTTGAGGCAGGGCATGGCTCCCAGGGAGGCTGGCGTTTCCCTGACCCTGCTCCTCCTACCAGTCCTGCTGCCACCGGCCTGCCCACTAGCCACATTGCTCACCACGGTCCTCGCTGTGGCTCCCAGGGTGGATCCAGTCGGCCGGGCCACCACCTGCGCTGGGGCTGGTGCCAGCGAAGACGTGGTGGTGGTGGAGGCGGTGGTGGTCGGTGCGGCGATGGTGGCGGTTGCGGCAGTGGTAGTGGCCGCAATGACCGTGGGTGTGGCCGCAACAACAGTGGCAGCAGGGGACTGGGACTGTTCAGCATCCCTGGATGATGGGTTGGTGGGTAGGAGGGGTCCTGGGGAGCGGCTGGGCCCTGCCACGCCAGATGGGCCAGCTTGGTGGTCCGTGTCCGAAGAGGAGGACAGATCCTCCAGATCCGTGTGTCCTCGTTGGGGGCTTGTAGGCTGGCTGTGCTGGCTGCTGTCTCCATTCCCAGCATCCAGCAGTTCGTCACCTGTGGAGAGAATGAGATTTGTTATTGTGTTGCACCTGGCGAAGTATGTATTAGTCGTCTGACATTGGCAGTTCGTGCAATCTCGTACATGGGTTTCCCGGAGGCGAGTGTGTGGCTGTGGCATCTGTAGTTGTGTGTGCTAGGCAATGGGACTGTGTGCTGTGCACATGTGGCATGGGACGGATTGGCCATGCCGATGGGTGTGTTGTTGTGCCCCTACTCATTGTGACTCTGGTGTATGCGGGCTCCTGGCCCATCCTGGGTCTGGTTTGTACTTTGCTTTTGGAGTTCATATGGAACGCTTAGGAACGCATATGGCAACATGGGGGCCATGCCCCAGATTCGCATTTGGGAGGGGATATGCTTTTGGGGTTCAAATGGAACGCTTAGGAACGCATATGGCAACATGGGGGCCATGCCCCAGATTCGCATTTGGGAGGGGATATGCTTTTGGGGTACATGCTGTGAGCCATGGGTGCCGAACGTGACATGTGTTGTGGCAGCATGACAGTGCATGGTCTGAGGTGTGTGCATGCCTGACATGCCCTGCATATTTGCTGTCTGTTGTGGTTACTGGACATGGCATTGGACGCATCGTTATGAGTGAGTGATAGTTGTGTGCCAGCCAACGTATTGCAGTTGTCCCTTCTCCTTGGTGTGCGTGCTGCCCTGTGCCATGTGCATCACTGCAGTGCTCGGGGGTGTGGCCCATGTTGTGTGTTGTTGCTCACAGTGTGTCGTGCGCTTAATTGACTTCTGGCACATGGTTGGTCATGGGCATGTATCTTGGCGTGACTGCTGTATGTGTGGCAGCTGTGCGGATGACATGCCTTTCATGAGACTGGGGCTGACGGATGGGATGGATGGTATGTTGTATGTGCATGGTGTGTCTGTGTGTTTGATGGGTTCAGTGGTGTTCGTGTGCATTTATGTTGTTCCGCTCTGTTGCGTCTAGTGTTGTTTGTCTTACATAGGCGTAGTTGTGGGGTGTGGGGTTGACAGGCAGTGGGGGCTACATGGACAGGACTTCAATGGTGTTTCGGTTGTGTGTGATGAGTTGCACAGTGGCTGCCGTGTGGGACTATATTCAGTGTGGCTTGTGCATGCAGACGTGGCTCCTTGGGTGTTGCTATGTCTGTGATGTGTCATGTGGGGTGTGAGTCTGTTGTTCATGTCCGTGTGCACATTGTTCACTTGTTCGTGACGGTGGGCGGTGCTGCGTGTTCGTCTGCTACGTGACATGTCCCATGTGTTGGTGGTGTTATGGTCCTCATGCCTCCAGTAATCCAGCCCTGTCCAGTTTCCCACCTGCAAGTTGTTCGTGCGTGCACTGTACTGGATGCCACATGGCTCTAAGCGGGGGTGCTCCATGTTGCAGGTCTGTGGGGGTGGGGGGTGTAGTGGGTCGTGGGGGTGGCTGTACACCCACTGACACCGATTGCTGTGGACCGTGATGTCTGCCTTTCGGCTGTCGTTGTGCACTGCGGTGGCTGACACGTGGCTGTGGGGTGTGGGGGATGCTCCTCCTTGCTGTGCTGTGGGACTGGGGCCTGGTGTGTGTTGTACTTGGGCTGTCCACCGTCCCACCCACTGCACTTTGTGTTCCTGCCACTTACCTGTTACTTGTCGGTTAGTGCAGCTGTGGCGGACACATGGGTGTGGTGGGTGCTCGTTGTGGCGCTTCTGGCATATTTGGGGACCTGTTGGTGGTTACGTGGCTGGCTTAGTGTACACATGTCCCCACGCATCTTACAGTTGTTCGGTTTGTGCTGTGTGTGGTAGTGTCTGTTGCATGTGTGTGTGATGTGTTGTGTATTGTGTGCTGGACATGGGGGTGTTTGTCCCTGGGAGCTGTGGCATGGTAGTTGCGCATGTGAGTACATAGCGGTGTGCTGGTATACATTAGTTTGTACTTACCAGCCTCCACTCCCCTGCTAATCCGGCGAGGATCTCCGGATGTATTACGACTCGCACCTTCTCCTCCCACGCTTTGAAGGTCTTAAAGAGCGCGGGATTCCCTCCGCCAGTGACGGCAGCCAGCTCTCTGTTTTTGCCCTCCTTCTTTTTGACCAGGCTCTTTACGTCATTCCAACGTTTGTTTATCTCGACTCTGTTCCTGGGCAGGGTCCCGACTGCATTGACCTGGTCTACGATCCGGTTCCACATTCTGTTTCTGGTGGCTAGTGGTGTGTGCTGGACCATGTTCCCATAGATTTGTGGGTACACCTTGATGATCTCGTCGACCATGACCGTCAGCTCCATGGGCGTGAACTTGGGCATCCTTTGTGGTGCCATGGTGTTTGTGGTGCTGGTGCGGTGTGTGTTGTGTAATGTGCAGGGGGTTTGTGGTGCAGGTGTTTGGTGGTGGTGGTGGTGGTGGTGGTGGTTGTGATGTGTGCGTTTCTGTGGTGTGCTGCTGTCCTTGCTGTGTCACTGTGTCCTCTCCTCTCCTCTCTGGTTTGCAATGTAGCAAGGGGTTGTGGTCTGTGGGAGTGCTGCTTTTGTACTCACCTATGTGGGTGTGTCCTCATGGTCTGTTGTTTTCAGGTGTGTTGTGTCTGGGGTTCTGGCCTTTGTATTTTTTGTTTGTCCGGGGGTGTTTTCGGGATGTGTACTGTGCTTGTGTATTTGTGTGTGCCTTGCTGTGTGGACTTATTGGCCATGTTGTGTGCTATTGGTTTTGTGTGCGGATGGTTTCTGTGCAGGTACGTTGGCGCCATGGCTTCTGCCGTGTCGATTCTCATCGGCGTTGTTTGCGCTGGCGGGCGGTATATTTGTTGTTTTTCCGCGCTCATGGCGGTGCGATCGTAATTTCACGTGCGGTGTGTCGGCCGTGTGGGCGGGCGGTTTTGTGTTGTCGTGCGTGTTTCCGTCCGTGGCGGGCGGTTTGACTCCGACTCGGACGATGGCGGGCGGTATTTTGTGTGATTTTTCCGCAGATGGCGGTTTTCGGTTTGTGTAATCGTAATGGCGTGGTCGGTGTTCAGACGGTGTGTGCGGGCGGATTTTTGCCGCTTCCATGCCTGGCGGATTCATTTACGCCGGGTATCGTAATGGGCCCCTAAATTGTTAATTTAGTAATATAATTAGAAGCCTTTCATTTTAGAATGTTTAGAGTGCATAAATAGGGGAAAATCAAAATATGTCTATCCCAAACCTGCAAATCATTGGAGACAATGCACAACCTGGTGAAGTAGTATTTACTACTATAACTCCAGTCCAAAAACATCTGGGAAAGTATATGAAGCTGAATGTATGAAGCTGGGAGTAAATATTTCATGCTAACCCCAAGCTTGCAAACATTGGGTAATGTGTTTAATTGAGAGGAGCATGAATTATTATTCTAATTCCAGTTGAATAAACATCGGGGAAAGTCTATAGAATGCCATTCTATCTCCAGTCGAACAAGCATTATTGAAAGTGTATAAATATGCTGGATGTGGCAAATTTAATATTCTAACTCCAAACCCTCAAACACTGGGGAAAGTGCATATTTTGGAGAGGAAAGCTTTACTAATATAACTTCAGTCCGACAAATATTGTTCTATTTTTAGGTCAATAAAAGTTTTTTTTTTTTTAAATAATTTCAATTTTCTTTAATGTTTTCATTTATTGTGATTTAGAAAAACAAGTTTTTATTTTTTACATTTATTTTTAATTTTAATTGGATGAGTAATTGTATTTCTGTAGTAGATTGTGGGGCTTATAGGTGTTTTGGGTGGGTAATGATTTAAATTAATGTTTTAATTTTATTTTTTATTTAAGAAACAATGTTTAAATTGTTACATTGTTAAAAATATAGGTTTTGTTATTTTATTGCTTTTTATTTTTGGGGATTTTGGTTTTATAGGGATTTTAGCTCGAGAATGTTTTAAATTATATATTTTTTTATATTATTGAACCTACTTTTATTTTAAAATATTTTTTTATTTTTAATTATTAATGAAATAATCAAGGTGTTTGTTTATATTTTTATGTTGTGGGTAGTTGGCATTTTTGGGGGACTTGGGAGGGTAGTGGTTTAAAATGTATCTATTTTAAAATGTTTTTTTTTAATGATTGTTCTTCAAATGTTTTTAAACATTTTTTAATAAATATTTTTCAGATGTTTTAAACGTAAGTAAAATACATTTTAATTTATTCTTACAATATAAAGCACAATTGAAAATGAAATTGTTGTGTAGATATACATTTATATGTTAGCTATTCAATTTGTTCAAATTATTTTAATTTATATTACTTAAAATGGTTTTTAAAATGCTTTAAAAAAATTATGTTTGATTTTATTTAGGAATATGTTATTGATATTTTATTGTTTTTTTAATTTATATTTATTTAAATATATTTATTCCAATCAGATACTTTAATGACTATTTTAGAGTGTGAATAGCACATTTAGTTCCCCCAGAGATAAATATTTTCTGCAATGTGGTCTATTGCTGATTGAGAATACTACATTAGTCCTGCCCCAGAGTACAATTCGTTCTGTCATTTTGCTTAAATTGGAGTGGTGGTAGTAAATCCAACCTTCTACAACTTTATTGTTGGGCTTTCCAGCTTAAAAACGATAGAATGCTTCTTCCACATCCAGACAAGACTTTGTTAGGGGTTATGTTCAGAGCTATGCTGGTGGACTTGCCCGAGGAAGGCTTCTTTTACAAATTTGGAGCACCAAAATTCTTTTAAAAAGTCAGACTGAAATGCCTACGGGCGGCAGCAAGAACTTGGTATGAGGCTAAATCACTTTTGGGTTTCAGATATTATAGCATGTTGTCCCCCATATGGGATTCCACAGGAACTCCAGAGTGTCTGCTTGACAGTCTTGCAAAGCCTCTGAAACAGAGTTATATCACCAGATAGGGACAGTTGGTTGACGATGGGAAAAGGTTAACTTGGGGTTTCTGGAATAACAAGACAGATGGAACCATTCCTAGGTTTAACATTTATCAAGTAAATGCAGGCTCAAGAACCAGGGTTGGTCTGGAGCCAAATCTGGACAAATGGAAATAGACCTTCAGGAGCAAAAGGTCATGAAGAAGGAAGTGGCTCGCTGGTACCAGTATTTACTGATGGCAGAAATGGATAAGATGAAGGAGCCATTTGCTGCGTGGGATGGATACTTGCCGGAAGCAGAGCTGGCAGAGTCATGGCAAGTATCTTTATCTGCACTTTATCTTGTGGTTAATCCTGCTGCACTAAGAAAAAATTACTTTTTTACCCTGCATTGAATCTACTGGACCCCTCAAAAATTGGCAAAAATGATGGGAAGTGAGATTTAAAATGCAAGCGGTGTGGCAGCGGAGAGACCAATGACATGCATATGTTTGCCACATGCCCGAAACTGGAAGAATTTTGGTCAGAGGTGGGTAAGACTATTTCTCACTCCTTGGGAACTAATATGGAGGTAAACAATACTGCAATCGTGTTTGGGATAGTGCAGCATGATATGGACATGCCCACCCCTCATATAAAATGCTGTTATTTGATCTTTTACTTAAATCTGTTAGCAAGAAGGAAAATATTTAAGCTTTGGACCCAAGTTCCGGCTCCTACTTGGCAAGCCTAGAAGAGATCCATGGTCTTTTTTAAAGAATTGGATAGAAGGAGGAATAATAGGAATGGAAAAGGAGGGTTTGGGGAATTACTAAAGATATGATGAGTTACCTACGTCCAATGAATACACCCTCTCAATTCAGTAAAGCTGGGGAGTTTGCGATCATTTGATATAGCCCAGTAAGCTTGATTGAATCCGAGCCCGATATTGATGAAGAGGGAAGATCGAAATCTGGTCGGTGCTTATCGGTGGTGATATGAGGACAAAAAAATGAATATTAAAAAAAAAAGTAAATCTTACCTTTCCAGAGTCCTGCACTTTCAGCAATGTTGCTTAATTCGGGGTTGGAATAGTGCATCTGAAGGCTTCCCTCAGAGTACCACACTTTCCTTAATGTTGTTAGGGTAGGAATAGTAAATCAGAACCTTGAGAATCCATCACCTTTCTAAAAGGTTGAATAGTTTGGAGCATGAATAGTAAGTGTGAACTCCCCAGAGTCTGATTACGAGTTTGGCGGAGCCAGCGCAATGCCAGACTCTTAATCAGGCACTTAGGGGCGATTACGATGACGGTCGGAAAAGCCCCCCCTGACCGCCGTGGTAGCGGAAATTAACTGTCTGCATGTACCGCGGGAAAACCGGCGGTCAGATTATGATGAACGAAAGACCGCCGGGAGCGTGCGGAGCAGGTAAAAATCCGTTCGCGGTGGTCTGTCCTGCAGCGGAAACACCCGAAACCGCCGCACGGCCAGCGGAGTGACCGCATGTTGAATTAGGATACCATTGCGGCGAGAGCGGAACGATCAGCTCTTTTCTGACCGCCGCGATCACAACCATTGGTGAATGGGAGAGCCGGCGGAAGGGCCGTTGCATTCCGACCGGCGCGATCGCAAGCATCAATGAATGGGAGATCCGGCGGAAGAGCGGTTGTATACCCACCGCCGCGCTCGCTCCGGAATAGCAATGGCGCACGACAACAAAACACACAACAAGGCTACCAAGTGTGGCAATTAACCTGGCTCAGCCTCAAAAAACACCTAACACACCCCAATGACACATCCCCATGGCACCAAAAAAATACAAATCCCAGGTCAACCCGCACAACACACCTGACAGGAATACGCCATTTTGACCCACCCACATTGCTGAGTATAAAACCAGTCCCTTCCCTGACCACAATCCTTTGCACTACTCCACAACTGAAGGGTCCAACCCCACAGCACAAAGGATAGGCAAATCTGCACACATCACACCAACACAACAACACACACACCACACACATCACCACCACCTCCTCCACACCTGCACCATTAACCCATTTGCACATCACACACCAAGTCACAGACAAAAATGCCCAAATTCACTGACAATGAGTTGCCAGTGATGGTAGATGAGGTAATCAGAGTAGAACCACATTTGTTTGGAAACCTGGTCCAACAGACACCAGTAGCCACCAGAACGCAAATGTGGGCAAGGATAGTCAACAGGGTCAATGCAACAGGGACCATCCCACGCACCAAGAAGGAGATCATGAGCCGGTGGCATGACCTCAAGAGCAAGGTGAAAGAGAAGAACAACAAGAACCGTGAGCTGGCTCAGAGGACTGGCGGTGGCCCTACCATTCCACTACGAACATTCACGGCATGGGAGGAGAAGGTGCTTGGCATACTGCATCCCGAGAGTCTCGCAGGAATACCCGGGGGAGTTGAGGCTGGTAAGTACCAACAAATGTCTACCACCACACTGCAATGTACTGTCTTGCACAACTACAAAGCAACACCTCCTAGGTCAAAATGCATGCATGTGCACCACACTCTCCCCAACACATGTCTCACAGTTCCAACATCCACTCCCTCTGATTCACCCCAAAGGTAGCTAGCAACATTACCATGGGGGCAGGTATACAGGCAGCCAGCACCACAACTCCCACCAGTCCCCCTTGTCCCAAAGCACACCAGGATGGAGCACTCCCCCCACCCCATCCAGAAGCAAGTGGCAGACATTGCATTGCCCACCTTCACCTAACATGTAGGTAGCCATCTTAACAGGGAGGGGGTGGTTGTGTTTGGGAAGCCTGCACTACAACTCCCACCAGGCCCCCTTGTCCCAAAGCATACCAGGATGGAACACTCCCCCCACCCCACCCAGAAGCAAGTGGCAGACATTGCATTGCCCACCCTCACCTAACATGTAGGTAGCCACCTTAACAGGGAGGGTGTGGTTGTGTTTGTGAAGCCTGCACTACAACTCCCACCAGGCCCCCTTGTCCCAAAGCACACCAGGATGGAGCACTCCCCCCAACCCACCCAGGAGCAAGTGGCAGACATTGCATTGCCCTCATCAAACTAACAGGTAGGTAGCCATCTTAATAGAGAGGGGGTGGTTGTGTGTGGGAAGTCTGCACTACAACTCCCACCAGGCCCCCTTGTCCCAGAGCTCACCATGATGGAGCACTCCCCCACCCCACCCAGAAGCAAGGGGCAGCAGACATTGCATTCCCCTCATCAAACTAACAGGTAGGTAGCCATCTTAACAGGGACGGGGTGGTTGTGTGTGGGAAGCCTGCACTACAACTCCCACCAGGCCCCCTTGTCCCAGACCTCACCAGGGTGGAGCACTCCCCACACCCCACCCAGAAGCAAGTGGCAGACATTGCATTACCCTCATTCAAACTAACAGGTAGGTAGCCATCTTAACAGGGAGGGGGTGGTTGTGTGTGGGAAGCCTGCACTATAACTCCCACCAGGCCCCCTTGTCCCAGACCTCACCAGGATGGAGCACTCCCCACACCCCACCCAGAAGCAAGTGGCAGACATTGCATTCCCCTCATCAAACTAACAGGTAGGTAACAATCTTAACAGGGAGGGGGTGGTTGTGTGTGGGAAGCCTGCACTACAACTGCCACCAGGCCCCCTTGTCCCAGAGCTCACCAGGATGGAGCACTCCCCACACCCCACCCAGAAGCAAGTGGCAGACATTGCATTCCCCTCATCAAAATAACAGGTAGGTAGCCATCTTAACAGGGAGTGGGTGGTTGTGTGTGGGAAGCCTGCACTACAATTTCCACCAGGCCCCCTTGTCCCAGAGCTCACCAGGATGGAGCACTCCCCACACCCTACCCAGAAGCAAGTGGCAGACATTGAATTGCCTTAACAGGGATGGGGTGGTTGTGTGTGGGAAGCCTGTACTACAACTCCCACCAGGCTCCCTTGTCCCAAAGCTCACCAGGATGGAGCACTCCCCACACCCCACCCAGAAGCAAGTGGCAGACATTGCATTGCCCTCATCAAACTAACAGGTAGGTAGCCATCTTAAGCGGGAGGGGGTGGTTGTGTGTGGGAACCTGCACTACAACTCTCACCAGGCCCCCTTGTCCCAGAGCTCACCAGGATGGGGCACTCCCCACACCCCACCCAGAAGCAAGTGGCAGACATTGCATTGCCCTCATCAAACTAACAGGTAGGTAGCCATCTTAACAGGGAGAGGGTGGTTTTGTGTGGGAAGCCTGCACTACAACTCCCACCAGGCCCCCTTGTCCCAGAGCTCACCAGGATGGAGCACTCCCCACACCCCACCCAGAAGCAAGTGGCAGACATAGCATTCCCCTCATCAAACTAACAGGTAGGTAGCCATCTTAACAGGGAGGGGTGGTTGTGTGTGGGAAGCCTGCACTACAACTCCCACCAGGCCCCCTTGTCCCAGAGCGCACCAGGATGGAGCACTCCCCACACGCCACCCAGAAAGAAAGTGGCAGACATTGCATTCCCTCATCAAACTAACAGGTAGGTAGCCATCTTAACAGGGAGGGGGTGGTTGTGTGTGGGAAGCCTGCACTACAACTCCCACCAGGCCCCCTTGTCCCAGAGCTCACCAGGATGGAGCACTCTCCACTCCCCACCCAGAAGCAAGTGGCAGACATTGCATTGCCCTCATCAAACTAACAGGTAGGTAGCAATCTTAACAGGGATGGGGTGGTTGTGTTTGTGAAGCCTGTACTACAACTCCCACCAGGCCCCCTTGTACCAGATCTCACCAGGATGGAGCACTCCCCACACCCCTCCCAGAAGCAAGTGGCAGACATTGCATTGCCCTCATCAAACTAACAGGTAGGTAGCCATCTGAACAGGGAGGGGTGGTTGTGTTTGTGAAGCCTGCACTACAACTCCCACCAGGCCCCCTTGTCCCAGAGCTCACCAGGATGGAGCACTCCCCCCACCCCACCCAGAAGCAACTGGTAGACATTGCATTCCCCTCATCAAACTAACAGGTAGGTAGCCATCTTAACAGGGAGGGGGTGGTTGTGTGTGGGAAGCCTGCACTACAACTCCCACCAAGCCCCCTTGTCCCAGAGCTCACCAGGATGGAGCACTCCCCACACCCCACCCAGAAGCAAGTGGCAGACATTGCATTGCCCTCATCAAACGAACAGGTAGGTAGCAATCTTAACAGGGAGGGGGTGGTAGTGTTTGTGAACCCTGCACTACAACTCCCACCAGGCCCCCTTGTCCCAGAGCTCACCAGGATGGAGCACTCCCCCACCCTACCCAGAAGCAAGTGGCAGACATTGCATTCCCCTCATCAATCTAACAGGTCAGTAGCCATCTTAACAGGGAGGAGGTGGTTGTATGTGGGAAGCCTGCACTATAACTCCCACCAGTCCCCCTATCCCAGAGCTCACCAGGATGGAGCACTCCCCACACGCCACCCAGAAAGAAAGTGGCAGACATTGCATTCCCCTCATCAAACTAACAGGTAGGTAGCCATCTTAACAGGGAGGGGGTGGTTGTGTGTGGGAAGCCTGCACTACAACTCCCACCAGGCCCCCTTGTCCCAGAGCTCACCAGGATGGAGCACTCTCCACTCCCCACCCAGAAGCAAGTGGCAGACATTGCATTGCCCTCATCAAACTAACAGGTAGGTAGCAATCTTAACAGGGATGGGGTGGTTGTGTTTGTGAAGCCTGTACTACAACTCCCACCAGGCCCCCTTGTACCAGATCTCACCAGGATGGAGCACTCCCCACACCCCTCCCAGAAGCAAGTGGCAGACATTGCATTGCCCTCATCAAACTAACAGGTAGGTAGCCATCTGAACAGGGAGGGGGTGGTTGTGTTTGTGAAGCCTGCACTACAACTCCCACCAGGCCCCTTGTCCCAGAGCTCACCAGGATGGAGCACTCCCCCACCCCACCCAGAAGCAACTGGTAGACATTGCATTCCCCTCATCAAACTAACAGGTAGGTAGCCATCTTAACAGGGAGGGGGTGGTTGTGTGTGGGAAGCCTGCACTACAACTCCCACCAAGCCCCCTTGTCCCAGAGCTCACCAGGATGGAGCACTCCCCACACCCCACCCAGAAGCAAGTGGCAGACATTGCATTGCCCTCATCAAACGAACAGGTAGGTAGCAATCTTAACAGGGAGGGGGTGGTAGTGTTTGTGAACCCTGCACTACAACTCCCACCAGGCCCCCTTGTCCCAGAGCTCACCAGGATGGAGCACTCCCCCACCCTACCCAGAAGCAAGTGGCAGACATTGCATTCCCCTCATCAATCTAACAGGTCAGTAGCCATCTTAACAGGGAGGAGGTGGTTGTATGTGGGAAGCCTGCACTATAACTCCCACCAGTCCCCCTATCCCAGAGCTCACCAGGATGGAGCACTCTCCACACCCCACCCAGAAGCAAGTGGCAGACATTGCATTCCCCTCATAAAACTAATAGGTAGGTAGCCATCTTAACAGGGAGGGGGTGGTTGTGTGTGGGAAGCCTGCACTACAACTCCCACCAGGCCCCCTTGTCCCAGAGCTCACCAGGATGGAGCACTCCCCACACCCCACCCAGAAGCAAGTGGCAGACATGGCATTCCCCTCATCAAACTAACAGGTAGGTAGCTATCTTAACAGGGAGGGGGTGGTTGTTTGTGGGAAGCCTGCACTACAACTCCCACCCAGCCCTCTTGTCCCAGAGCTCACCAGGATGGAGCACTCCCCCACCCCACCCAGAAGCAAGTGGCAGACATTGCATTCCCCTCATCAAACTAACAGGTAGGTAGCCATCTTAACAGGGACGGGGTGGTTGTATGTGGGAAGCCTGCACTACAACTCCCACCAGGCCCCCTTGTCCCAGAGCTCACCAGGATGGAGCACTCCCCACGCCCCACCCAGAAGCAAGTGGCAGACATTGCATTCCCCTCATCAAACTAACAGGTAGGTAACCATCTTAACAGGGAGGGGGTGGTTGTGTGTGAGAAGCCTGCACTACAACTCCCACCAGGCCCCCTTGTCCCAGAGCTCAACAGGATGGAGCACTCCCCACACCCCACCCAGAAGCAAGTGGCAGACATTGCATTGCCCTCATCAAACTAACAGGTAGGTAGCCATCTTAACAGGGAGGGGGTGGTTGTGTGTGGGAAGCCTGCACTACAACTCCCACCAGGCCCCCTTGTCCCAGACCTCACCAGGATGGAGCACTCCCCACACCCCACCCAGAAGCAAGTGGCAGACATTGCATTCCCCTCATCAAACTAACAGGTAGGTAACCATCTTAACAGGGAGGGGGTGGTTGTGTGTGGTAAGCCTGCACTACAACTCCCACCAGGCCCCCTTGTCCCAGAGCTCACCAGGATGGAGCACTCCTTACACCCCACCCAGAAGCAAGTGGCAGACATTGCATTCCCCTCATCAAACTAACAGGTAGGTAGCCATCTTAACAGCGAGGGGGTGGTTGTGTGTGGGAAGCCTGCACTACAATTCCCACCAGGCCCCCTTGTCCCAGAGCTCACCAGGATGGAGCACTCCCCACACCCTACCCAGAAGCAAGTGGCAGACATTGAATTGCCCTCATCAAACTAACAGGTAGGTAGCCATCTTAACAGGGATGGGGTGGTTGTGTGTGGGAAGCCTGTACTACAACTCCCACCAGGCTCCCTTGTCCCAGAGCTCACCAGGATGGAGCACTCCTCACACCCCACCCAGAAGCAAGTGGCAGACATTGCATTGCCCTCATCAAACTAACAGGTAGGTAGCCATCTTAAGAGGGAGGGGGTGGTTGTGTGTGGGAACCTGCACTACAACTCTCACCAGGCCCCCTTGTTCCAGAGCTCACCAGGATGGGGCACTCCCCACACCCCACCCAGAAGCAAGTGGCAGACATTGCATTGCCCTCATCAAACTAACAGGTAGGTAGCCATCTTAACAGGGAGGGGGTGGTTGTGTGTGGGAAGCCTGCACTACAACTCCCACCAGGCCCCCTTGTCCCAGAGCTCACCAGGATGGAGCACTCCCCACACCCCACCCAGAAGCAAGTGGCAGACATAGCATTCCCCTCATCAAACTAACAGGTAGGTAGCCATCTTAACAGGGAGGGGGTGGTTGTGTGTGGGAAGCCTGCACTACAACTCCCACCAGGCCCCCTTGTCCCAGAGCGCACCAGGATGGAGCACTCCCCACACGCCACCCAGAAAGAAAGTGGCAGACATTGCATTCCCCTCATCAAACTAACAGGTAGGTAGCCATCTTAACAGGGAGGGGGTGGTTGTGTGTGGGAAGCCTGCACTACAACTCCCACCAGGCCCCCTTGTCCCAGAGCTCACCAGGATGGAGCACTCTCCACTCCCTACCCAGAAGCAAGTGGCAGACATTGCATTGCCCTCATCAAACTAACAGGTAGGTAGCAATCTTAACAGGGATGGGGTGGTTGTGTTTGTGAAGCCTGTACTACAACTCCCACCAGGCCCCCTTGTACCAGATCTCACCAGGATGGAGCACTCCCCACACCCCTCCCAGAAGCAAGTGGCAGACATTGCATTGCCCTCATCAAACTAACAGGTAGGTAGCCATCTGAACAGGGAGGGGGTGGTTGTGTTTGTGAAGCCTGCACTACAACTCCCACCAGGCCCCCTTGTCCCAGAGCTCACCAGGATGGAGCACTCCCCCCACCCCACCCAGAAGCAACTGGCAGACATTGCATTCCCCTCATCAAACTAACAGGTAGGTAGCCATCTTAACAGGGAGGGGGTGGTTGTGTGTGGGAAGCCTGCACTACAACTCCCACCAGGCCCCCTTGTCCCAGAGCTCACCAGGATGGAGCACTCCCCACACCCCACCCAGAAGCAAGTGGCAGACATTGCATTGCCCTCATCAAACTAACAGATAGGTAGCCATCTTAACAGGGAGGGGGTGGTAGTGTTTGTGAACCCTGCACTATAACTCCCACCAGGCTCCCTTGTCCCAGAGCTCACCAGGATGGAGCACTCCCCCCACCCCACCCAGAAGCAAGTGGCAGACATTGCATTCCCCTCATCAATCTAACAGGTCGGTAGCCATCTTAACAGGGAGGGGGTTGTTGTATGTGGGAAGCCTGCACTATAACTCCCACCAGGCCCCCTATCCCAGAGCTCACCAGGATGGAGCACTCTCCACACCCCACCCAGAAGCAAGTGGCAGACATTGCATTCCCCTCATCAAACTAATAGGTAGGTAGCCATCTTAACAGGGAGGGGGTGGTTGTGTGTGGGAAGCCTGCACTACAACTCCCACCAGGCCCCCTTGTCCCAGAGCTCACCAGGATGGAGCACTCCCCACACCCCACCCAGAAGCAAGTGGCAGACATGGCATTCCCCTCATCAAACTAACAGGTAGGTAGCTATCTTAACAGGGAGGGGGTGGTTGTGTGTGGGAAGCCTGCACTACAACTCCCACCCAGCCCCCTTGTCCCAGAGCTCACCAGGATGGAGCACTCCCCCCACCCCACCCAGAAGCAAGTGGCAGACATTGCATTCCCCTCATCAAACTAACAGGTAGGTAGCCATCTTAACAGGGAGGGGGTGGTTGTATGTGGGAAGCCTGCACTCAACTCCCACCAGGCCCCCTTGTCCCAGAGCTCACCAGGATGGAGCACTCCCCACACCCCACCCAGAAGCAAGTGGCAGACATTGCATTGCCCTCATCAAACTAACAGGTAGGTAGCCATCTTAACAGGGAGGGGGTGGTTGTGTGTGGGAAGCCTGCACTACAACTCCCACCAGGCCCTCTTGTCCCAGAGCTCACCAGGATGAAGCACTCCCCACACCCACAAACATGTGGCAGCAATTGCCCGCAATTGTGTCACAGTACAGATAGGTAGGCAGTGCATGCACCCTGCCAATCTTCTCAAAAAGCATGGAGCCATATGACCACACCACCCCTCACATGTCACCCAACATGGCATACATCCAATAGTCACTTCCTGTGTGCAGACAGCCAAGTGTATGTAACTGTCACTGAAACGTAACGTCAAGCCAGCAAGCCACATTGTGATGAAATTCCGGGCACAATCATGTCCAGCACGGAATGCTATGTGCAAGTGCCATGGTGGCAGAGCATGAAGGCCCATATGAACACAAAACATGCATGGTCAGTTGTTGAAAGAAAGTAAAGTACATGATATCACAAAGGTATGCAGAAGATTACAATGGCTAGTTCTTGCTCAGATGTAACGTCTTCATTGCAGAGCAAACAAAATAGACAAATCACATAAAGTTGATGGGCTGCAAGTCGGTAGATGACGACATGTTCTTGTAATCACACAATCTGTACGTGGAACATGGTACCTATTTACATGTCACACCATGGACAAGTAATGTATGTACTCACACATCATGGCATGATGTGCAGTACCTTGCAACCATACTGAGTGAAAACAATGTAAACTTTGTGGTGTAACACATGTAACATCCAAACATCTAACACCATGCTTGTGGGGTGCACTTTAATTACCATTTCACCTCTGTTCAACAGGAGATCAACAACTCACTGCTGCAGAAGACAATACCAACCTGCAGAGCCAGTCTCCACACTCGGAACATGGACTCTCGGATGCAGACTCCCTAAGTTTCTCGGATGAGGAGCACCAACCTGGCCCGTCTGGACTGCCAGGGTGCACCATGTCCCAGGCCCCCACTGTCCCTACCACCACCACCCCAGCAACAACAACCGCGCTGACCCCTGCTGCAACGACCTGTGTGGCCTCAACCACCACCACCGCTGCCTGCAACACTCGCCCTGCCTCAGTGGTTACCAACCCCATCACACAATCAGAGGAGGGCAGGGAGAGTCTGCGGGTGCGTCGAGTTTCAACGCCACAGGTCCAGGGCAGCAGGGCAGGTAGGAGGGCAACTGCGGGACAAAATCGAGAGGACACTGGGACCGAAGCCCTGGACAACATGGCCAGAGTCCTTGGGGCCTACGAACAAGCCCAGGAACACACGGGCCAGGCTCTGGAAGAATCGCGTGAGCTCCGCCTGCTGCTGAGGTCCATAGACACGCGTATGGGCCAAATCGTGGACCTTTTGGGTCAGCTCGTGGGTGTTCTGAGGGACAGACCTGTGGGACAAACTACGGCTCAACCCCCCACCAGTGGCCCGCAGGGTGATCCCCCCACCAGCCCAGCTGCAGCCACAGAGAGGGGTGAGCAGCAACAGGATGACTCCTCAGACACCGCTGACCCCGCAGCAGGAGCCCTCCTGGAAAACGCAAGAGGGGCCGTCCGAGAAACACCACGGGAGGATCAAGTGTCAAAGCACCAGCCAAACGCAAGTCAAAGAGACGTCCATGATAGCACCTCTGTACACCTTGACATTGACTTTGTTGACTATCCTTACCCACACTGCCATGTTGATGGCAGGTGTCTCTTGGACTGTGTCACCTCATCAATGTGGTGACTACTCTATTGTCTTGTTTGCCATCACTGACAACTCATTGATTCACTTAGCACCATTTCCTGAAACATCACTTGTCTGTCACAACCACTCAATGTAAATAAACACTCTTTACACACCTATGTCTTTGTGTCAGCTCCATGTTTATCACAATATGTACAATGTTGAGTCAGAACACAATGTACCAGTGGCTCAGATCGTGACGAGGCATTGAGAGTCTGAAAGGACCGAGAGAGTCACAAGAGAACGACATTTACTCGTCAGGTGTTGGCATCACAGCCAGTACACAACACTAGTCATCAAGGTACACAAACCAGCACACATCACAAGGATAAACAATCTCAACATAGACATCATGTAGCTGGTCAGGACTACACTGTGCCACACACATCAGCCATCAGCACAGAGCCAACAACAGGCAGCAGTCAAAAAGCTCCTCTCGGCCTCATCACCACCATCAAAGACAGCAGACAATGGCACTGTTGTACAATGTTACTCACACTCAAGGGAAGTAGCGGTTGATGAGCTGTTGGCACAGGTCGACACCTTCCTCCTCTCCACTATCCTCGTCACTGGACACATGTGGGCTTGCAGGGGGGGGCATCTGCGGCGCATCATTGTCCAGGAGCAGGGGGATCTCCTTGCGCAACGCCAGGTTGTGGCGCATGCAGCATGCAACAATTATCTGGCACACCTTTTAGGGAGAGTACATCAGTGCGCCTCCGCTCCTGTCCAGGCACCGAAACCGAGACTTCAGAAGCCCAAAAGTACGCTCCACCACACGACGTGTCCTCCCATGGGCCTCATTGTAGCTGACTTCCCCCTGGGTCCTAGGATTCCGCAGTGGGCTCAGCAACCAAGGCCGGTTGGGATATGCAGAGTCACCTAGGTGCCAGATACACAGAACAATTTTGTAATATGACTGTAGCTGCGGACAGCATGTCACACATACAGCACAATACTTCACTCAGCTAACTCACCTACAAGCCACGCATGGTCAGGATGCGGATTTGCCATCATCTGTGGTACGATGCTGTTACGCAGGATGTAGGAGTCGTGGGCTGAGCCAGGGAATCTGGCACAGACATGTGACATGATCATATCTGCCTGGCATACAACCTGCACATTAATGGAATGGGAATGCTTCCTATTCCTGTAGATGTGCTCCCGTGCCTGTGGCGGAACCAGTCCAACATGGGTGCAGTCAATGGCACCAACAACATTAGGGATGTGGGCAAGGTCATAAAAATCAGCCTTCACAGCTGCCAATTCCTGTCTCCGTGGAAAATGGATGTAAGTGTCCTTGTATACCATCATAGCGGACAGGACATCCCGTAGCACCATGCTGAACATTGCCTGCGACATCCCACCTGCGCTGGCCACCGTGTACTGGAACGAGCCAGTTGCAAGGAAATGCAGGGCCGACATCACCTTACATGTTGGTGACACAGCAGTTGGATATGTCCTGCGAGGCCTCAGATGGGGCTCCAACTGAGCACATAGGTCTTGGAGGTTTTGCCGATCCAAACGGAACTTACGGATGATGTCCACATCCTCCATGTCCGCCAGCAAGGTGAATGGCTGATGCACATTTGGTCGCCTCCTACATAAGATAAAAGGGGACACTTGTTAATTCAATTCACCAATGAGATGTGTCCAACATCTGACATTTTGACTGACACAGCGCCAACGATGACCTGCCTGACACAACAGCTTACAGCACAAGTCACATGCAGAGACAACTTGACCCCAAGAAGTTGTACACGTGTTCAGTATGTACAAACTGAGTGCACCCGAGACAGATTCAGACTATGTGAATGTGAAATGGGACATTCCGACATCTTGTGTCACCAGCTCTGAGAGTACTTGACACAGTACATGTCTGAAACACCAACACTGCTGTCTCCTACGTAGCTGCTGTACCTGCCACACCTTCTTGCGTGAGTCGGACAGGGCACACATTAACGACACAATGAGCACAGTGTGTGCATAAAGATCAAGTATCAAGATGAGTTCAGCAATCTACACAGTGAAATAGGCACATTAAGTAGTCAGTCCATCATTACTGTGTGTTGCTTAGCCATCTCACACATTGACATGTTTCCATATTTGCGAGTCGATCACACAACAGATCTGTGTACATGCACAACAACATCATCAGTGGCATGTGAGGGACTTCATGCCAATGCATGTACTCCAGTGCACTGACATGGCATGTGTAGACATCAGTGAGAAGAATGTCACGCTAGCATTCAATTTAACTATCTGCTGGCATGATTCATTGTAAGTGTGGAGTGTTCAATGATGAGAACTGGCCATTGCCATTGCTACAGCATGATGTGTCCATAGGTGCCCTAAGCGTGCACCGCCACCGCAATCACGGTCATTGGCACCAATGTAAAGATGCCAAATTGCGGTAGCGACCGCCTGGGCACCGCCGTGTGACACCGCCATTGCCCATGCCCATTCAGCCAATGGGAACCGCAATCACGCTAGTGGTATACACTTTTGAAAATCGCGGTAGGCGTGCTCCGCTACCGCGGGCCGGTCATTGGATACAATTGTAAGATGCACGATTGCGGTAGCGACCGCCTGGGCACCGCGGTGTGACACCACCATTGCCCATGACCATTCAGCCAATGGGAACCGCAATCGCGCTAGTGGAATACACTTTTGAAAATCGCGGTAGGCGTGCTCCGCTACCGCGGGCCGGTCATTGGATACAATTGTAAGATGCACGATTGCGGTAGCGACCGCCCGGGCACCGCGGTGTGACACCGCCATTGCCCATGACCATTCAGCCAATGGGAACCCCAATCACGCTAGTGGAATACACTTTTGAAAATCATGGTAGGCGTGCTCCACTACCGCGGGGCCGGTCATTGGATACAATTGTAAGATGCACGATTGCGGTAGCGACCGCCTGGGCCCCGCGGTGTGACACCGCCATTGCCCATGCCCATTCAGCCAATGGGAACTGCAATCGCGCTAGTGGAATACACTTTTGAAAATCACGGTAGGCGTGCTCCGCTACCGCGGGGCCGGTCATTGGATACAATTGTAAGATGCACGATTGCGGTAGCGACCGCCTGGGCCCCGCGGTGTGACACCGCCATTGCCCATGCCCATTCAGCCAATGGGAACCGCAATCACGCTAGTGGAATACACTTTTGGAAAATCGCGGTAGGCGTGCTCCGCTACCGCGGGGCCGGTCATTGGTCACATTTGAACAAAGCTGATCTGGAACACCAATTGCAGCAGCTGAGTACCACTGAAACAACCCCAGGGGGCTATATATGTCTGTGAGGAAGCCACACATTTCCACTGCATCCAGACACTGCTGCCTGCCATTCTTCATCCCCAACTGCTGCTGTTCCTGTCTCCTGGACCCAGTGATGGCGAGAACTGAGAACATCAGGGCCCGTCCCTTCACCACAGAGGAGCTGAAGGTCCTGGTGGACGAGGTGCTTACACACTACGGGAGCCTATTTGGTGCTCCTGATGTTATGGTGAGTGTTTGAGAGTGAAATTTGGGGAGTGCAAAGAGTGCTCACATGATGTAGCTCTGCTGTAGTATGTGCCTGTGAGTGCAAGTTAGTGTGATACACTGCCTAGCATGCTGACTCCATGTCAATGGGGTGTGCAGCCTTATCACCATAGATCCATGGCTGCATTGAAGGATGGGAGGGACATGCAGTGTCTTTGCAGACATACAGTAACACTGCTGGTTTGGAGAGTGGAAGTCAAAACAAACATTGCCTGTGCTAATGGATGTCAGAGTCCATTCGCCTTTCACAGGCTCATTTGGGACATTCCAAATGTGTTTCGTCCAGAGGGTACTGAAGGATGTGTGTACACCTTTCATATTGTCACCATGGATATGTGAGCATTATGCACAAGATCGAAATGCCACTCTTTGTGGGAAATCGCCTATGACACATCAGAGTGATGTGCTTCTGAAACATCCTCCTTCCATTGATTTCATGATGTGTACTGACTCGCATGTGTAGGCACTGTTTGACCTCTCATATTGTACATGCATGTGATTGTTCCGATGGGCCAGGTTTGTCCTCAGTGTGAGTCCCCCTGGCCTGCACACATACAGCCCAATTTGTAAGGGACCCATCAGTAAATGGACAGAGTGCGACATATGTGTTGTCTGCCACCCTGTCACTCAATGAGCTATCTTAGGCCTGATGATTGCACAAGACAGACCTTGTGAGAAGGGTGTGAGAATGTAAGATCATGTCCCTAGATGTGACATCCACGACACAGTGAGCCACTCACAGGCCAAGGACATTGAGGGGTGTGTAGTGTTGGACACAGTGAGTCTTCCCCAAAACATCATTTCCGACATGATGTATGTCTTGCTCCCTCACATACTGCATCACAGATGAGGGCCTTCTTCACATTGCTTTGTGTGCTGCCATGCTGCATGTGTGTGAGATGGCCAGGTCCTGTGTCCACCCTCATACCTAAATGCATTTCAATCCGATTATCTGATGCAAATGTACTACGTGTCATGTTGTATGGCATCTGATCAAGCTTTCTGTACAGCTGTGCTAAGTGTTTGCATGCTCCTGTCCTGAGACACAGTGGAAATTGGCCCAGTGTCCCTGAAACTGCCTCTTCTTGTCTCCCATGCCTGCAGCTTAAAGTCCGCCAGCGTAAGGCCTTATGGAGGGCCATTGCACGCAAGGTGCGGGCTCTAGGTGTCTGCAACCAACGGCACGCACACTGTCACAAGAGGTGGGATGACATCTGCCGGATGAGCAAAAACGTGGCAGAGATGACGCTGGGGCTACTCCCTCGGACACAGCCAGAACTGGATGGACGTTTGAGGGCCCAAAAGCAGCAAGTTGGGGGTGAGTATTCTGCGAAGGGTGACTTTGGGTATGAGTGTCTGCATGTATCCCAACCCTGCACCAGTTTTGAGCTCTGTGATGTTTCCAGAGTGATGCAATGGCTTGTAAGTGGCCTCTGTGTTGAGTGCAGCTGACATGCATTTTTGCTACATGTACTTTCTCATGTGTTTAATATAAAGGCCCTTGACATTGCAAGATAAGATGTGGCCTCATGCCATCTGCTGCATTATGGGTGTCATAGACATCACCGGGGAGTGAACAGCTGTGTTCCTCATCTTAGTGTGCTTACGTCGATGTGTGCAGTGCCTGACTTTGGAATTGTGAGAATTACACATCTGCCGACAATGTGCAAGGGTCGTTGCGCTTCAAAGCACAACATGGTGGACATCAGTAGCTCATGGCCATGGTATGTGGACATTCTGGAGTCAGTATCTGTGTTGTCCCCTTAAAGTGACTCCATATGTGACTGTGACAGCATGTTGAGATGTACATCTATCTCACCTACAGGCACGTAGGTATGCTTACAGGAATCAGGATGTCAGGTAACTGGGAGGCACGGGCCAGCTATTTGGCAGTGTGAACATCACATGGGTCATTAATGCCAACTATGCATGTTTCCATGCATCTTCTGACTTTTGCATGAAGCTTGCACATGCAGACCGCACAGGGTGGTGTGCTACATGGGGGTATCATATTCTAGTTGTTTGCTTTGGTTGCATATGATGTTTGTGAGTAGGGCAATCTACTGAACCTACGTCTCTTTCTTTTGCAGCATCTACCGAGGGCACAGAAGGACAGGGGACGGACACCAGTGGTGAGGCATCTGGCACGACTGCTACACATGAGCTCACTTACACTGATGTGACCAGCGCCTCAGAGGGGGACAGGAGTGTCCTGGAAAACTCACGCCCAGAAACACCAACCTCAACATCATCTGACTCTAGCGGTGACTCCTCGATGTTGGCGGGCACAGGGAGTGGGAAATCTGCCTCTTCTTCCACCACACATCGTCCTGTGCCCACCCTCCCACCTACTACCACTAGTGCTGCCCATTCCCGCAGCAGTATGAAGCGTAGAGTGTCCTTCCCCCCAGGCACCGCTGCCCCTGCCCCTGTCTCCCCTGCTGCCCTCAGTGTTGAGGCGGTGGACCTTTTGCGCCAGCTGTGTGTGGGTCAGACTACTCTCCTGAATGCCTTCCAGGATCATGACAGGAAGTTGGCACAGGTAGTTGCCTTCATGGAGGGCATTCATTCTGACATGGGTGGGCTGCACAGGACTGTCCAGTCTTTGTCCTCCACAGTGACGGCAGCCATTCAGCTGTCACTGGGTCAGAGTCCAGCTCCAGTCCCTTCGGCAACCACCCTGCCAGTGGCAACATCTGACGAGGGTGACCTCACACCACAGCCCTCAGGCTCCAAGTAGTCAACATGCAGCACACAACAGCAGCACTCCAAGCGGCCCAGAGCACAGACACCATCCCCCAAACCAAAAACAGGCACACAGGAGCGCAAAGGGAAAAGCCCTTCTGGTGACACTCAGGGGCATCAGGCCAAGAAGCAGGCCTCAGGCTCACATGCATCCACATCACCCCCATCCAAGGACACTTCCGTCCCCAAACCTGCTCCCAAAGGCAGACAAACAGTTGCCCTGCCTGCTGTGAAGCTGGTGCCTGCAAAGAGTCCGCAGAAACAGCTCTCTAAGGCAGATTCACCCACAATGTCAACTCCCACCCACACCCCTGTGAAGCTGGGACAGGAAAGCAATGTGGGGGGTTCACCTGGTCGACAGGGGATGGAGGGGAAAAGGCAAGGCCAGCCCAAGCGTAACACCAGATCCAGAAAATCCCCACAGAGAGAGCCACCTGCACCTGATGCACCTTTGGTTGTGAGTGAGGCTGTTGTGCCCGCCCCACTTCCCACTCCTACCAAGACAATTCTTACCTATCGAATCCCCAAGAAGTGGAAAGGCAGCCTTCCACATTCTCCCTCACACACTGTGTCTCACTGCAGCATGTCCCCGCCTCCCCGTGCCATGCTGCCACCCGGTCCAAGCAGCCCTCCGGCTCACAAAGTGACTGATGCCTCTACCTCAGCTGGTCCTCTCTCTCCCAGGTCCAGTCCTCCAACTGGCCCCGACAATCAGCCACCTCCCAGTTCAACTGACAGCCAAGTGTGAGGCTAAGTCCCCCTCCCAAACCCATCGCTCACACAGCGGTGCCTGGACTGCCCATTTCTGTCCCCAGAGCTGTGCTGATTCCCATGGCAGTGTACGGTGTTACCCATTCCCTGTGCAGGTTCTCATGCACACACGTGCCTACATTAGATTTGTACTGGCCTATGGCCTTGCTGTTTGTGACTTTGGATGCCCATTCCCTGTGCAGGTTCTCATGCACACATGTGCCTACTTTGAACTATGGACTGGCCAATGGCCTTGCTGTATGTGACTTTGGATGCCCATTCCCTGTGCTGGTTCTCATTCACACATGTGCCTACTTTGAACTATGGACTGTCCAATGGCCTTGCTGTTTGTGACTTTGGATGCCCATTCCCTGTGCAGGTTCTCATGCACACATGTGCCTACTTTGAACTACGGACTGGCCAATGGCCTTGCTGTTTGTCACTTTGGATGCCCATTCCCTGTGCAGGTTCTCATGCACACATGTGCCTACTTTGAACTACGGACTGGCCAATGGCCTTGCTGTTTGTCACTTTGGATGCCCATTCCCTGTGCAGGTTCTCATGCACACATGTGCCTACTTTGAACTACGGACTGGTCAATGGCCTTGCTGTTTGTGACTTTGGATGCCCATTCCCTGTGCAGGTTCTCATGCACACATGTGCCAACTTTGAACTATGAACTGGCCAATGGCCTTGCTGTTTGTCACTTTGGATGCCCATTCCCTGCGCAGGTTCTCATGCACACATGTACATACTTTGAACTATGGACTGGACACTGGCCTTGCTGTTTTCTACTTTTGGTGCCTATCTGAGTAATATGTAATAAAGACAGTTACTCCTATTGTCTGCTTTGTCTGTGTCCTTGCTAAACAAGAGGTTTTATGTATGGGTATGGTTTCATGTGACACATGCTCTGTATGCCACTTCAACATTGCCAATTGGTTGTTTTACTTTTTCAGAGTTTGGCAGAGGTGACAGGCACTTTAGTTCTTCAAGACTGTGAGGCCTGAGGGTGCAATGATGGTTGTTTGTGATGATCTACTCTTATCCTAATCACTCTATGGTCAGGTTTGCTACTTTGTACACATGTCATGTTATGATGCAATGCCACAACAGGGGTGATTTCTATCCACAGGATTACTTGCGGGGTGGCCAGGGTCCATCATATCTGTGTGATCTTTCTTGATGTGTGAACAGCAGTGTTGATGTGTGGTCATCTTGTGTAGGCCTGTCTACCTAGTCACACGGGGTACATTTGAATATGTGAACTTTAGTGGTCATACAGTGTGAATGGGCTGTCATTGTCAGTAGTGTTGATGTGTGTGTGTCCCTGCAATGCCAACTGCACACATGTATGATCCAGGAAATGAGTGCCTGTGTGTTTCAATTGTCTGCCATGTGCTTCAGATAGTGGGCACATGCAGGAGTTGTAGGTTGGGCACTGTGCAGTGTGTTGTTGTGTCCTTGCACTCCTGGGGGACACCTACTTGTTGTCGCTGCCAGTTGTGAGTATGCAGTGTGTGTGCCTGCCAAGTCTGTGTTGTGTTTTGTTGCTCAGCCTTGTGTCTTGTTATTGTTTGTGCTCACTGTGCAGACCTGCTCAGCCACACTGACATTATTTGTGATTTTTCTCATGCATTGCTGTCACTTGACCCACTTTTGGCTCCAATATGGTATGTGGCATGTGGAGTCAGGCCATCCCGTATATGTGCTTCTGATGCCTACACATTGTGACTAACTCCTGTATGTGTTTGTGTACTGTTCACTCCTCACCTGTCCACTACTGACGTACACACCACTTCAATCTCATGTCTTCCACCCCATGGCTTGCCAGTATGTGAGCCTCCCCACCACTTCATTGTGTGACACTATGCTGTGTGTGGCTGAAATGTGTACAGGGCCAATGTGCCACTCAGGACAGTTGCCCAAATTAGTTATGTGTTGTTTTCTTTGACTGTTTTGCAGTCATGGTTGCTCCTGTGTTGTGCACATGTTTGAGCAGCACAGTCCTCTAATCATGTTGTTTGCCCCTGGGGTTCCCTTAGTTGTGCATCTGTGGGTGATGGTTAAGCTGTATGTGTGTTTGCTGAGGTACTGCTACCCTTTCTGAGTGTGATGTTCTCTGTGTGCTGTGATGATTTGTGTTGTGGGAGTTCATGGTGTGGCACTCAGATATATGTGCTACTGGTTTGGTTGGTGGGCACACAATGCTTGGTGTGCTTCCAGTGCTGTCAGTGTGTGTTGCCTTGCACTTGCCTGGTGTGCATCCCCCTGATGTCCAGCTGAGTTTGCTATGTGATGGATTGGAATGGGTATCTGTTGTGTTTTTGTTGTGGATGTATGCAGTGTTTGGCCAGTGTTGGCTCTTTCTACTGACAGATGGAATCACTGACATAATATCGACGAGCACAATATCGAGTTACCAAAATATCGGCGCTAAAATATCGATTACAATAATATCGACTACCAATACTTATTAAAGAAATTACACAAATATCGAACACAAAATATCGTACATCAAAAATATCGTATACAACATTATCGAAAATACAAATATCGTTAAAAAAGCTATCGAAGTTTCTTTAATAAACATTAAAATGTCCAAAATATCGAAAAAAATATATAGACTACAATTATATCGGTTTTATTTAAATATCGACATTTAAAAAAGTAACTAAAATGAACATAGCTTAACTCCAAAACGTATTTTCACTATATAAACATTAACTACACACATTAGAATTATTATAAAACTATATTATAACATATAAACATATAAAAACATCAAAACTTTACTAATGACACTATTAAACTTCACATAAAATATTATTACAAATAATACATACAATGTTATCCATTTTAAACTATATTAAACATACAAAAGCAAAGAAATATGTTAAAAAAAAATAATTAGCACTAACAACTTCTTAATTAGCGTTTTCCATATATGGAAAGTAAGGGGGTCATTACGATGACGGGCGGATCGCCACCGCCCGTATGGTGGTGGCGATCCGCCCGCCATTTCTCTCCGCCCGCATGCCATTTCCCCCCCGCCACATTACGATGGCGGGAGGGAGCCCGGCGGACGGAAAGACCATCCGCCGGTTTTCCGCCGGTCCAACAGGGGACTGAGTGGAAAAGGGCAATAATATGGTGGCGGTGTCTGCAAGACACCGCCATCCATATTAGGATGGTGGCGGAGAGCAGCATTTCCATGGCGGCAACGCTGCCATGGAAAGGCATACGGTCTTTGCAGTTGGGGGCCCGTAGCGGGCCCCCAGGATGTTGGGGGGTGGGGGGTGCACATGGGGGGTACCTATGGTAGCCCCCTGCATTGGCATGGACAAGGTGGCAGGCACCGCGTGGTGCCTGTCACCTTGTGCATGTCAATGCACGATGTGCATTCCCAGCATTGTGGCGGGCGGTGCTGTGAACACCGCCCGCCGCAATGTTGGGAATAGGGGATGCCACCGCCACCGTTGCGGTGGCATCCTAATACTCGCGGTGGGACTGCCTCTCCTGTGGCGGACGGTTCCATTCACCGCTACGGTGGCGGGCGGACTTTGTCTGCCCGCCATCGTAATGACCCTCATAGTGCCAGAACATAAAAAAAATATAAAGAACAACGAATAGAAACTTCGAACTAATAAAATAGACCAATGAAACAAACCCATCAATTAAACAAACACTATATAAACAAGACATTTTTACACATAATACAAACTACAACCCTACAGAACAAAGAAGAGGAAACTCTGCCGGATTACTCCCAGAAAGCAGATTTACTACTATGAAATTTTTTTACAACAGCACCAAGTAAGTAAATCGCTATTTAAACTAGAACACTACTTAGACTTTTCACTTAAAAATAATTCAAAATGTCATATACTAATATATCTATCTTGCACTTATGTCTCCTCTACAGATACCTTCTACAAGACATCCCAAAACTACTTCTACTACATCAACAAAAACGTCATTTAAAAAGTAAGTATATTTCTGTTTTATATTCCACAATTCCCTAAAGTACCCATTAAAAAACCCACTTAATCCCCAAGTTCCCCATCACCAATAAATTAATAGAACAAACATTATAACATTATATTTCTTCTTACCAACAGAAATATTTTTGAAAAAAAGAAAACTGAAATTTGAAAATAACCAACACCATCTTCAGTTACCTCAACAGCAACATAGTGAGTATATGCAATAAAATGTATATGTATTTTCTTTTAATATGTACTGTATTATATCAATTAATATTTATAAATATTTCCCTTAGAACTAAACAGACCAGCATGACTGAAGGAGCCCAATTTATTACGTCACAAAAAGGCAAAATGTTATTGTGTTATATGGGTTATGTATACACCCAAGAAAAACAGAGTGGTTTAAAGGTGTTTTGGAAATGCAGTAAATATTATTCAAATAAATGCTATGGTAGGGCTATTACGCAGGAAACAACTGTTACATCTGTTAAAGAACATAACCATCCACCAAATGTAACAGAGATAGAAATTAGAAATGCCCTTGAAAATATAAAAGAAGCTAGCACTAGCACAGATAGACCTACCACTGAGATACTGAAGGAGCAATTACTAACAGTGCCCCAACATGCATCTAGTCAATTACCATCTATTGACTCCTTAAAAAGAACCATAGCAAGACAAAAAAAAGCCACTACAACTATTACACTCGGACGCGAACCATGCCACATAGCCAAGCATCAACACGACCCGACAGACTCGGACGCGAATGATGCCACATAGCCCAGTATGAATGGAACAGACTCGTCCAAAACAATTTACACAAGAACAAGCATCAAGCGCTGTCAAAACGACTTACAAAATTAGAAGAAAATAAAACAATGGAAACAGAAAGAAGACTACCAAAAAACGCATTGTCATCTCCAAAAAAACACATTTTTAATTAACAAGACACACCCACAACACAACCTATATAAAGGGAGCCAAAACTTCCCAACACCATTTGCTACTTCGACAGACATGCAAGCACACCACACCACTAGACAGACAACTCATCTAGCTACCACAAACACACACATCTCACCCACCAAACAACCTCCACACAACTAGCACCAAAGAAACACACCTCCACTCACACACGCTCACCCTCACCTTCACACACACACATATCTCCACCAACACCCATCACCATGCCCCCAAAGAAGAATCCACAGTTCTTAGCTGCTGAGTTGGAAGTGATAATAGATGAAATCATCCGAGTTGAGCCACAGTTATTTGGCAGCTTGGCCCAACAGACCTCCCAGTCCCAGAGAACCAAGATGTGGGAGAGGATTGTCAACAAGGTGAAAGCCCATTCACCTACCTTGCGCACAAAGGAGGATATCCAGAACCGGTATTATGACGTTCGCAGGAGGGTAAAGAGGCTCATTGCCAGAGAACATGCCCTGAGCACCAAGACTGGCGGTGGACGTCATAAACCAGTGCATTTCACCACCTGGGAGGTGAAGGTGCGGGACCTCCTCCCACAGGAGGCCATAACTGGACTAGCTGGAATCCCAGAACCTGGTGAGTACATGTACAAATAGTCTAAATTCACCCCAAATACACAGCCACAGACACCACAGCAACACATCTTGAATGTAACTGGAACATGCTGGCCCATTTGTCCTGGGTGGGAGGAGGAGTGGAAGCAATGACTACTGCCACCAGCACACACTAGTCCCCCCCCAGTCCCACAAGAACACACCTGTCACTATGCTGTCCCTGAGAGTGAATGCAAATGCCCTGTCAAGATGGCTACACAGGGCCATCCTGTACGAAATTTGGAAATATCTACTGCCAGTTCTCGGCCTACTCACACAACTACAGACCATAACCTTAACTGCACATTACACACACTGACAGGTATAGATCAGTCACATGTGCCCTCAATGTGCATGCTACAAATGTGTGTGGGTGACAGGACACACTCTAATTAGCTGTCACACCACATAACACAAAACACACACAGATAAACACACATCAGGGACAATGCCCACGGACAGTAGATGTGAGGTGTAATGCAAGACGTCTGACACTCTTGCGTTGTGTCATGTGCACAAGGCATTGTTGTGTGTAGCATTGTAATTCAACATCAGTCAGCGGTCTCAGCATCCTTGAAAACTACCACCCTCACTGTAATTGCTCCTCTGACAATGATGAGTAAGCTGGTCTGTTTGCCATTGGAAAGTGGGGTAGAAGTTAACACAGCCTAACTCAAGCACTAAACACACTGTACCTCACAGCTCTGACCATGAAAAGGCAAAAGACCATCCCTGGGAAAGATCTCTGTCCATGGAGAACAAGTAGAATGTACATGAAGTGATCATGTGCAAAAGTATGCAGCAACAAAATGCACAACATCAAGATATACACATGTGTGCAAAGTGATGAAAAATATCAACATAAATATGACTACTCACATTGCATACGTTCACAAACAATGCAAAAACTACACACGCATAACAACAACCATGTTGGGACATAGCAGAACAGCACAATGCGAAACATCACACAAACTTGCTGTAGGCTCTGCACAGGAGTACAAACTTATACTATTCACCATTACAAGTCCAGTGTGGGCAACATTAGGGAATGTCAGATCATACTATTATCGCATAATACAACTACTCATGTCAGTTACTCCCCTACTGCATGCCAATGTAATGAGCTGTGTTTCAAGGACTGCCATGTAACAATGCATTTGTCAGAAGAAACGCGTTGCTATTGCATACGAGGTTACACATGTGATGTCATTGATTGTTCACATCAACACATACATCCAAGCAAAATCATCTAATGATGACACATATTCAGGAGAGTGAGTTTGCATGTCACCCCAGCAATGTAACTGTGAGAAACTCCACAAAGGCAAGCACAGATGCACAATTCCTGCCAAACATAAGATTAGTTACAGTATGTATGTCATAGTGAAAACACTGATGTGTGAAATAACAACACACCTGGCTCATGCACAGTGTGACACTTGCCAAAAAATTAATACGAACAGTCAAGGATAACAATACATGCACATTGATGCACAGAGCTGGACATGCTCAGTAAAGCACATGTCTCCAAAATAACCAATTACAAAATATCTCAGTGTCTGTGACGATTGATGAGTAGAAATAAGAAGGAAACGCAACATTATCCACAACATCTTCACATTTGGCTGTGCATGATAACATAACATCTGAAAATACACAACTAACATTGTGTCTCTGTACTACCCACAGGCACTCCAGAACAGAGGGCATCATCTGGAGAAGATTCAGAGTCCACCAGCAGCTCCAGCACAACGTCGGACACTGAGACCTCCAGTGTGGATGACTCTCACACCTCCTCGGGCGATGGGAACCAACCTGGCACCTCCGGTGTGGGTCAGCATGCAACACCAGTACGATCAGCAGCCCCAGCGACCACTCCTGCAACGTCCATTAACATCCCGACGCCCCGGATCCCCACGGACACACCCAGACAACAAAACCCTGGGAGCACAGCAAGACAGCCCGATCTGGATTTGGCAGGAAATACCAGCCCTGTCAACAATGAAGGAGGACAGGAGCTGTCAGTGTGTGCTACGCCAGGCAATGTCCGTGCGGGTAGGGAAAGGAGTGGTGTGAGGGTGCGTGGTGGGAGGACACGTCCCACAGCTGGTGTCGGAGAACAAGCTGACCCCGAGTTACAACGCATTTTCGATGTATATCGCGAATGCACCGGAGACTTTGGCCAGGTTGTCGGGATCCTCAGGGACATAAAACATCAGCAGGCTGCACATTTCGACCGGATGGACAACCATATGGACCGTGTGGACCAACACATGGACCGTATGGACCAACACATGGACCTTATGGAGTCCAACTGGTCGAAAATAGACAATCTCACTGCAGTGCAAAGGGACATACTTACATGCCTACGCCAGATAACCACCAACATTACCCCACCTCCCCGTGTGCACTCCACACCTGTTGCCTCAACATCGGCAACTGCCACAGGGAGGGATGAGGAGTCTGGCATAGAGTCCCCTCTGCTGCAGCAGCCTGATACTGAGGGTCCCCCCCCAACAAAGAAGAGGAGGGGCCGTCCAAGGAAGGATGGCAAGTGAGAGACTGATGGACATGCATCCCCCCCAGGAACCAAAGAAATGCTCTGGATATCCTCCATTGTGTGCAAATCATTCACTTGTTGACAGTCCCTGGACTCTCCCACATGGGATGGAGCATGTAAGTTGGACTAAATGCCAAATGGACTGTGGATTTTGCTCAGAAGGATTTTCATCTGACAACACTTCCAACTCCTCAATGAACTGTGGATAATAAATATGGGAATGCAATCACCTTTACCTGTTAGATTTTTTCACATGCACATTAATAAATTCATATTCACACAATCCCTGTGTCATCTGTGAATTATACACTGTACCCACTTATTAGCTCATGATCTGTATCACCTGGCACTGTCTCACAATGTGGTGCATGAGTTCTGTGGTAGTGATTCTTCTCATACAGAAGTATGCACGGCAAAATAGGCCGTTGTTGAAGGATGGTTGGACATTAGTTGCACATCAGAACACACAATCCAATGACCCACTACCTCTGGTGTCTCATCATCTCAACAAAATATACAGAAGACACCCAATGATTCTACCACCCAGTAGCCAGCACTAACAACATCTCCGAAGCAAGGTAGCAATGCACACATTCACGCTCACTCACCCATGCTTGTCCACCAAATCATGAATCAGAGTGTGTGTAATGTTCTATAATTCACGTTTGAGAAAAAACAATCTCTGACTGTTGTCCTACAATGCAGCATACGAGCTAGCCCCAGCAGCAGTAAACATGATTCTCAAACAATATACATTTCCATAATCAAACATAATACTACAGGAGAAATGTGTTTACAACCTCAGTGTGGAAAGCACCACCCTCCCTGTGATGGTGACATATTCTACAAACATTTGAAGAACTCTGTGGCAATACGGGTCAACCGCTCACCTCAGACAGTAGGAGTACTGGTCACAGCATATGCACAGCAAAGCACTGGTGCGTATATGTAGATCTTCCATCTGTGTAGATTATTGCCCTGTGCGTCAAAGTAATGCAAGTATTCCACTTATGTGTAACAAAGTGTAGCATTTCATGGCGAAACTATCCGTGCTGACTAGATCTACCATTACAAAGAGTCCTGTTTTTCAACCTTGTGGCGCAGCGCTTCAACAGTACCAAAATGATCTCATGTGGACTCAAAGGCATCTTGCACAACAATCACAGAAAGAATGTGTGCTAAAATGTCACACACAAAGCTATTATGTCAGCTTGGCTCCGGTAACTTTAGCATAATACAGCATGATCCTAGGGACCAGCTTACAATTCATCTACCGCCTCATGAAGAAATGTCACATGACACATACCAGAGATAGCCACGCAAGGTCAGCACAGCACACATAGCACATACAACATTAAACATTGCACACACTGTTGTCAAATTAAAACCATTGAACCGCACAAACAAAGACCATTGTCTAATGAAATGAACACCATGGCAGAAAAACATGATATGAACGGTTGTAGCATATTTTTGCAACAGAGAAGGCAAACATCAATGTGTGTAACAGGTTTTTTACACAGGCAGAAGCTCTGCTCAACACAAAAGCAAACTGATTACAGTTCCAAGTATCCAAATAAACCAAAGAAAAGGCAAATTTGACCAAATAGATTGGCTGTCAGAGAGTACTGGTCCAAATTGAAAATCCATTATGGAACAGCGTTGTGTGTACCCACACAACAGCCAAAGGAGCCTGTGAAGGAGAGACATAGTACAGTCTTAAATACAACTTGCCATGATGACATATCCAATTATTGACCCACTATTGTCCATTGTAAATTCTGACCAATTGCTAGGAGTGATTTCAACAATGTAGTGGAGATCATCATAACTTAACATACACTGTACAACGGCAATGACCCTGTAAATTAGCAGACCCACACACATATCACAACATATTGTCCTACATACACACATCACGCTTAGGAAAGGCATCATCAGACATATATGCATACTTACACTCGAGTAAAGAAGTTGTCAATGAGCTGTCTTCTGACATCCATCTCCTCTTCCTCCTCCTCCTCCTCACTGGCAACGTTCCCCAGGCCTGGATCCTCCCATGAGGGAGGACGTTGGTCCCTTTCATCCTGAATGAGCGGTAGCTTATTCCTCACAGCCTTGTTGTGAAGCATGCAGCACACTATAATGATTTTGCACACCTTCTCAGGGGAATATTGAAGGGCACCTCCTGTCCGGTAAAGGCAGCGGAATCTGGTCTTCAGCAGCCCAAATGTGCGCTCAATCACACGCCTGGTCCGCCCATGTTCCCCGTTGTAACGGACACCAGCAGGTGTGACCGGGTTCCTGAGTGGTGTCAGCAACCAGGGCATGTTTGGGTATCCAGAGTCTCCTAAAATTATAAAATATGAAGGATCAGTTGAGCAACAACAGGGTACAACATGACAGACAATGATCACACAACTGACACTGACAACTTGACTCACCAACAAGCCAGGCATGCTCATTCATGAACTGGGACATCAGCTGGGGGATCCGACTCATCCTCATTATGTATGCGTCGTGTGCAGATCCCGGGAAACGCACACATACATGGGAGATGAACTGGTCCGCCAGACATACCACAAGGGCATTGATTGAATGAAAGTGTTTACGATTCCTGTAAACCTGTTCATGGGCTCGTGGTGCAACCAAACCCACATGTGTCCCATCAATCGATCCAATCACATGTGGCATGTGTCCCAGGGCATAAAAGTCATCCTTAATGGCACAGAACTGTGGCGGTGTGGGAAAATGTATGTACAGGTCGAGGAACCTCAACATGGCCTCACACACATCCCGGAGCACTCGACTGAACATCGTCTGGGACATCCCACCAGCATCAGACACAGTAAACTGGAACGAACCTGTGGCAAAAAAATGTAGTGCCGCCATCACCTTCACCTTGGGGGTCAGGGCAAAGGGATATGTGCGTCCAGGTAGCAAGTGTGGTGACAACTGGTCTGTCAATTCCGAAATTAATGCCCTTGTGAACCTGTATTTCCTCGTGCACTCACGCTCCACCATGGTTTCAAGATCCGGGAAGGGTCTGTGGACATTTGGTACCCTGAGGAACACATGACAAAGTATGTACACATATTACTATATGAATTAAACTTCAAGTAATACAGTATCAACAGATTGCGTGGCACTTACAATGATGACACAGTGAAGTCAGATGTCTGAGGTTGACCTAATCCAGAAATTACAGCAATATGAGCATGAACATACACACAATTATGTCATGTATTACCAAATAATACAGTGTAGTACTGTGACTACTCACTGTTCTCTGACACTCTCCATGTGATCAATTGTAACATGCACAACACACACACAGTTAAGTATCAGCCATAGATTTTTAGGTCAAATAGCACATGAATTGAATGTACACAGACATGGACAAGGTATTACAACCTAGCAACAACACTACATACAGACAGCTTGTCACCATGCACAACACTGTCATGGTCTGGACATTGTCATGATGTGATGTATGACCTACACAACACAATGATCCCCTGGGACAGTGGCCAAGCATAGGAGGATGGTCTGTGAAGTGGTCACTCACACTAGTCATGTCCCTCACAAACACTGCTATAGTTGCACTGTAAGCTAGGATCATAATGTGAGTAGTCTTGTCTATTGTGTCTGTCCCATTTGACATGTGCAGAACTCCATCCACACAGGCCATACAGCATGCCATTATTCATACATACATTGTCTGAGTTGATGAGTGGGCATTGCATGCACGCGTCTGCCACATCCTGACCGAGCCGGACTGACAGATTGCATGCTTGATTGAATGCTGTTCGACGCGGGTGAGTTTTCAATACACGCGTCTGCCACATCCTGACCGAGCCGGACTGACAGATTGCATGCTTGATTCAATGCTGTTCGACGCGGATGAGTTTTCAATACACGCGTCTGCCACATCCTGACCGAGCCGGACTGACAGATTGCATGCTTGATTCAATGCTGTTCGACGCGGGTGAGTTTTCAATACATGCGTCTGCCACATCCTGTCCGAGCCGGACTGACAGATTGCATGCTTGATTCAATGCTGTTTGACGCGGGTGAGTTTTCAATACACGCGTCTGCCACATCCTGAGCGAGCCGGATGCACTGATTGCCTGTTGGTCGTCATGGTGACAGACGCGCATTTTGCATCGTGCACAATTCGCGTACGGTACGATTCGGTTTACTTTTTGAACAAATGTATCAAAATCTAAACTGTCATGATGCAGGTATTTTGAACGTTGCGGTAGGCGTGTCCGATGCGTCCTATATCATGGATTGGACTAATTCATAGGATGCGAACGAGTTGGACCTATCGCTTTGTACACATGGGACCGATTCTGCCTCTGCAGCACAGATATAAGGCTGTCTCTTGCCCTGAGAGCTCACTTGCCTGTACTGAATGCTCCATATAGACATCTCTGCTACCACTGCTGCTGTCTCTGTATCCTCTGGCTCCAAGAATGGCACGTACTGTGGAGAGGGCCCCAGCCTTCACAGAGGAGGAAAACCAGGCCCTGCTGGACAGCCTCCTACCACAGTACAGCAAGCTGTATGGGAAACCAGGGGAGCAGGTGAGTGTGCAGTCCACATCCTCTCTCATTTTGCATCTTGTCTGACTAGCACTAATGGCATTGTGTGAAGCAGTGGCTATCATGTTCACTCAGTAGTTGTCATACCCAAAGTGTGCAGGTACCTGGAGTGAACAGGTACTGTGCTGTGAGAGTGCATTTAGAGACGGTCATACTACCCAGGCAATGTTTCCATGTTGGTGATGCAGGACAAGTGTCCATCCACATAGTTGCACTACCTGAGTACATCAGATGCCCTTGTGAAAAGCACATGTTTATCCAACTGTGTGATGCACAAACATGTTGTATGTGTGTTAATGGCCCTTTAACTTTGTCATCCTCACAGGTTGATGTCCATCAGAAACAGGAGATCTGGCTGACCATTGCCAGGGCAGTTCGATCTGTGGGGTCCACAGGCATTGCATCCGCAGCTACCAGAAGAGGTGGCAGGACCTACGTGGCCGGACCAGATGCATTGCTAGAGTCCTGCTGAAGCTGTCACCTCCTCGCAGTAGGGGCGGACACTGGACCCTGACCCCCCACATGCGCCGGATTCTGCCAGTGGTCTTCCCTGACCTGGATGGGCTGTTAAAGGCCAGACAGCAGCAAGGAGGGGGTAAGTGCATGCCTTGTCTGTGAACTGTGTCTAACATGATCTTTGCATTCCTTCAGCCTGGTTACGCTACCACAGTTTTTCTGTCTGCTTGAACTAGAATCATGTCCATTATTTCTGTAATGGCCCTTCCTCATCTGATACACAGGTGTGTCCCTTTCAGTCAGTGACATGTCTCACGGGGGGCCTGCTGTTGTCCAAGGTTGATGTGGGGGACCGCATCTGCTACCGGTAGAATGTACTAGCCTTCATGAGTGGGGAATTTATTGACATGTATCTGCACATTGACAGATATGTGACATGCACTCTGTGTGGGCCATATATACGTGTCCTAGTTGATGCTCTGCCTCGCCATATGTGTCTGGGGTGTTTCCCAAACACACATGCAGCATGTGTGACAATGTTGTGATCTCTGAAGTATGTCCATCATGTGTGTCACACATGCATGGACACATGCCTACTGTTCAGGCTAATCCCATGTTGCACATGGACCAGGTCAGGTATGCCTACTCCGGACATGGTGTACACTCAGTTCTCCTAATCATGTGTGTCAAAGTAAATTAAATGCATTGTGCAATGTGCAATCAGGTGTCAGCCTCTGTCTCATTGTGGAGTGGACTAGCTTTTTAGACTCCTGGGGTGTCAATTATTTTTGGGTGGTCAGACAGCTGACATGTGGCTGTTGGATCTTCACGATGGGGTCAAACATCGGTGTGTAATCACTTGACTGTGCCTGATGGTGTATCCAAAATTTAAGTGCAGGCAGCTATACTTCATTGTCATCAGACTGTGATGTGATCATATTGCCAGACTTGTGCTTGCTGTCACTCTACTGTGGCATATGTATGACGTGGGATCATCATTTGCCTTAACATGTGGGTAGCAGTGGGGCAACATGTGCACTTGACAGATGCAGGGCTTATATTCCCCACAACTACATGATTGAGATACAGTGCAGACTGTTGGTTTTGTGATGCACTGCCCCAGTGACAGAAGGCAGCAATGAGTGATTACCCAGACTGCCCTGTAGCATGTTGTTTAATTTGCTATAGTGTATCCTGCAGTGATGGAAGTTGTCCTGCATGCACTCAATTGTGGCATCGTCCAGCAAGACATGAGCACATCATGGTGTGTGGTGAAGGAAGCATATCCATATTACTGACAATTACTTTGGCCATCCCTTTACCTGACACATGTACAAACTCAGTGGCAGGAGATGGTATATGTGTGTACTGACACATTTCCATCACAAATCCTGCAGTTCAGACAACTGTCTATGTGGTGCATGTGTGCACAAATGAGTAGTGTATGGCTACATGCACCAGACTGATGTCTCCATGGACATGTAGGATATGAGGGGCATGGTTTACTGGCAAACTGACTAGTGTGTTTTACAAATATGTGTCTGCACTTAAGAGTATTTACTGCAAATGATGCACAAACGTGCACTGTCATGTGCTGTACTGACTGTGATGTGTGATGTCTATACAGGTGACTGATGTTTCTCTGTTTACCCTGTTGATTTGCAGTTACATCTATGGACACTGGAGGAGACAGCTCCACGGACCATGAGGAGCCACAGCGCCAGACAGGGTCCGCTGTGGAGGATTCGGAGGGACCCAGTGGAACGGAGGGTGAGGGGAGCCACACTGAGGAGACCTCGGCTACGTCCACCTCGGCTGAGGAACACGCCAGCTTCAGTGATGACTCCCTTGTGGAGGCGGGTGCCAGCAGCCCCCAGACAACACCTAGCAAGTCTGGCCCCACCACCACCACCATCTCCACCCTCCCATCTGCTCCCATTCCAGATGTCCGTGGAGGCTCCCGTGTAAGGGAGCATGTCTCCTTCGTGCCAGGCACCGCACCCCCTGCCCCTGTCTCCCCTGCTGCCCTGAGTGTGGAGTCTGTGGACTTACTGAAGCAGCTCCATGTAGGTCAGACAGCGATGCTGAGTGTCCTCCATTCCCACACCAGTCTGTTGACACAACTGGTGTCCTTCATGGAGGGCATCTCATCAAACATGTCTGCCCTATATCGGACCATTCAGGCCATGGCCTCCACACAGACAGCAGCAGTGTCCCTCCTCCAACAGGCCCTCACCCCTGCTACCTCTGCCACATCCACAGTCACCACTCCCCTGCCTGTCCAACAGACACACACACCCGCACATGCACGCACCACATCAGGCAATAGCAGCACACAGACACGCAAGCCAAAGTCTAGATCCACAAGCACGCACACTCCGGAGACTGATGGCACACACACAGGGGATGGGTCACAGACACACATACAGGCATCCACAAGCACTCCGCATTCCTCAGATGCCTCTCCCTCCAAAACACCTTCCCTTGCCTCACCTACTACCCCCACTTCCAAGCAGCTCTTCCTCTGTGACCTTGGCCTCTTCCCCACAGACCCATCTGCTCCAACTTACAAGGGGAAGAGGAAGTCACCACGCACAGAGGGGAGTTCCCCTGAAAAACGGACACCCTCCCCCAGGCGCATGGACACTGAGGCCCCCACCCGCAAGTCTCCCCGGACCAGGAAGGGTAAGACACCACCAAAAGCACAGGCTTCCACCTCACACTCTCCATCCTGCAGCCCCCTGGACGCCAATACACAGGTCCTACGGCCATTCCCTGCACCAGGTTCACCCACACACCCATCCCACAAACCCAGGATGCTTAGGCCCTCCCCCCTTCCACATGCACTTCCACCCCGCCTCACATGCTCAGCCTGTTCCTGCCACTGGTGTGGAGACCATGTCTCCCCCTCTGTCCTGCCCACCTCATCTGAACCCCATTTCACTCCTCCTGATGTTGGCACTGCAGTAGGAGGCACATCCCCCCGTCTGATTTGGGCTCTGCAGTTGAGAGCCCGTCCACTACATCTGTCCCGCACACTGCAGTGGTGCAGGAAAACACCACATCTGACTTGTGCCCAGCAGTGGTGACGGCGCCCACTGTGTCAGACCCCTCCACTGCAGTTGCTGGCGTCACTCCTGCACCCACCACACCTCCCCTGCCCCATTCTCCTGTCCCCTGATCCTGTCCCTGCGGTGCCTGGCCGGCCACTATGTATTCCCCTCCAAGGGGTGAGATGTCCCTGGTCCATAGCAGTGCAGGCAATAAATGGATGACAAGTTTTCACATGTTACCCTGGTAGGACTCTTTGATGGACTGGCCATTGGCCTTTTCGCATCGTGGCATGAACATTCATATATATTTTATTGCTGAATAAAGCCATTTTTGTTATCCAGTGGTGTTGCATATAATGTACATGATGTTGATGATGTGTATAATGAACTTGCTATTGTAATGGTGTCTGTGTTTGTGCAACCGCACCACTGCACTGTTATGTCTTTTCCCGGCCATTGGCAGTATGTTTTTGGGAGGTTTTACCCTAGTGTCCCTGCGTCTCCTGGCTCATCAGCCTGCACATTCATCATGTTTGGTATCTCCCATTGCTGACATGGTATGGGACTTGTTCACCTAACATCTACAGTCTCCACAGGATTCCTTAGTGTGTGTGTCTGTTGGTGTAGATATGTGTGCATTCCTCATGGTGCTCACTTTGCACATTGTCTAACTGTTCACTGGAGTCATTGTCAAGGATCATGGCCATTGCTTGTCTGCACATGGCAGAGGGTGTTCTTGTGATACACAGCAATATTTGCCAAACCAAATCTATGTTTGTATGTGACACAACCACTACATTGCCACAACATTGCTTGTGCAATTTGGACACGGACTCATGCATGCTGTTTTGAAGATGCTGCTATTTTCATGTACACAATGACCTTTTGGTCACTGTGGTGATGGTGGGTTTATGTCCCATTACCACAATGATCATTTGATGCTGGATTGGTGTACCCCACAATCACCTTTTGGTCACTGTAGGGATGGGGGGTTTAGACCCCATTACCACAATGATCAGTAGATGCAGGAATTTTGAACACCACAATCACCTTTTGGTCACTGTAGTGATGGGGGGTTTAGACCCCATTACCACAATGATCAGTAGATGCAGGAATTCTGATGCACACAATCACCTTTTGGTCACTGTGGTGATGGGGGTTTAGACCCCATTACCACAGTGATCAGTAGATGCAGGAATTTTGAACCTCACAATCACCTTTTGGTCACTGTAGTGATGGGGGTTTAGACCCCATTACCACAGTGATCAGTAGATGCAGGAATTTTGAACCCCACAATCACCTTTTGGTCACTGTAGTGATGGAGGGTTTAGACCCCATTACCACAATGATCAGTAGATGCAGGAATTCTGATGCACACAATCAGCTTTTGGTCACTGTGGTGATGGGGGTTTAGACCCCATTACCACAGTGATCAGTTGCTGCAGGATATTAGTGACACACATTAACATTTTGGGCACACATGTGTTGTGAGTCACATTGTATGTCCACTGCCACAATCTGTGTTGTGAGCATTTTTCACATACAAACATGCAATGTTGCAAAGATGGTAGAGGGGTGGTTTGCTTAGTCTCCCTATGTGTGTGTATCCTGGTGTTGATGGGCATCCTGCCCCCTATGAGTGGGGATGGTCATTTTGATAGGCATCCACCCCCCTATGGGGTGGACAACACTGTGAGTGTTAGGCACCCACCCCCCTAAGGGGTGGACAATACTGTGAGTGATAGGCACCTACCCCCCTATGGGTGGGATATGCTGGGAGTGATAGGCATCCTCCTCCCTATGGGGTGGACAATACTGTGAGTGTTAGGCACCCACCCCCCTATGGGGTGGACAATACTGGGAGTGATAGGCATCCACCCCCCTATGGGGTGGACAATACTGTGAATGATAGGCATCCATCCCCCTATGGGGTGGACAATACTGTGAGTGATAGGCATCCACCCCCCTATGGGGTGGACAATAATGGGAGTGATAGGCACCCACCCCCTATGGGGTGGGATATGCTGTGAGTGATGGGCATCCACCCCCCTATGGGTGGGATATGCTGGGAGTGATAGGCATCCACCCCCCTATGGGGTGGACAATACTCTGAGTGTTAGGCACCCACCCCCCTATGGGGTGGACAATACTGGGAGTGATAGGCATCCACCCCCCTATGGGTGGGATATGCTGGGAGTGATAGGCATCCACCCCCCTATGGGGTGGACAATACTGGGAGTGATAGGCATCCACCCCCCTAAGGGGTGGACAATACTGGGAGTGATAGGCATCCACCCCCCTATGGGGTGAACAATAAAGGGAGTGATAGGCATCCACCCCCCTATGGGTGGGATATGCTGTAAGTGATGGGCATCCACCCCCCTATGGGGTGGACAATACTGTGAGTGTTAGGCACCCACCCCCCTGTGGGGTGGACATTACTGGGAGTGATAGGCATCCACCCCCCTATGGGTGGGATATGCTGGGAGTGATGAGCATCCACCCCCTATGGGGTGGACAATACTGTGAGTGATAGGCATCCACCCTCCTATGGGGTGGACAATAATGGGAGTGATAGGCATCCACCCCTCTATGGGTGGGATATGCTGTGAGTGATGGGCATCCACCCCCCTATGGGGTGGACAATACTGTGAGTGTTAGGCACCCACCCCCCTGTGGGGTGGACATTACTGGGAGTGATAGGCATCCACCCCCCGTATGGGTGGGATATGCTGGGAGTGATAGGCATCCACCCCCCTATGGGGTGGACAATACTGTGAGTGTTAGGCATCCACCCCCCTATGGGTGGGATATGCTATTTGGGATAGGCATCCACCCCCCTATGGTGGTGTTTCCTTTCGTGTACTCGTGACATTTTGGTGTGTGGTAGGTGTCTAACTTACCTTCTGCGTCGTGCGCGGCGGTAACGATGGGCGTACAGCATAGGGAAGACATGCGCGATTGGATACATGGCTGCTCCGTCTCATCCCCGTTGATCGTGTTCTGGCGCAACCCGGAGCTTTCATACGCCTCGTCCGGATGCTGTGATGTGCTGGAGCCGGCGCCCTGTGCGACGCGTATTGGGGATGCATCGTACTTGCATACCAGGAAATTGGTTAGGTTGCACCTCCATACGACTCGGTTTCCGTGTTTCCTGAGCCTGTTCGCTACTGACATAGTGCACGAATCGGAGCGGACGATTCGGTCGGAGATTTGCCTGTTATACGCATCGTACTTGCTAGTTTGTAGGAAAAAGCTCCGGATACGAGTCGGACGTAAGGTAAGCCTACGAATAGCATTGGGAAGGCACTTTTGGCGACATCGGAATCAACCCCTAAGTGTTGAGTATGCAACAGAGAGTACCTTTGTATATCAATATAAGAAATTAATTGCACTGGCCTATGTTCCAGTAACTGAGGTAGCAGAGCACTACAATATCCTAATTGAAAGTCCCTACTACAAAAGACATGAAGAAAAACTAAGCCCACTATTGGATTACTTTGAGGATACCTGGGTGGGAAGACTCCACAGATCAGGGCACAGAAGACTACCCAAATTCCACATTCCATAGTGGAATGTCTACTTAAGCACCTTAAATAAACAAGCCAAAACCAACAATGCTGTTGAAGGATGGCATAATGCCATCCAATCAACAACAGGAAGAGGGATACCTACCCTACAAAAAGAACAAAGTTACCAGGAACTTAGGATGGAACAATCTGTAACTCAAATAGGCCCTAAACTCACAAAACAAACCAAAAGAATGTACGACTTACTACAAAGTCAAGTAACACTATACCCAACTACTAGAGGCCTAGAATACCTGTCACTAATAGCAAAAACAATTCTTTAAAAAACTTCCTTAAAGCAATAGAAAAAGACTTTCCTACAAAACACATTTGATAACTGTCCATATAATTTTACTTAATTTTGTAAAATATAAATAATGTGTCATATATGTAAAATGCAGTTATAAAAACATATATTGACATTTTATTTACATTTTACCGAACATTACACATATATCAATTAACATAATGAAAATACCCTCCCACATTTATTAAATAAAACACTTACCGTTTCTGTAGCTCAAGAAAACGTAATCCAAAAATAGGGAATCCATCCAGGTATATCTCAATCCAAATAATAATTAAAATTCACCCAAAAAATAATGTAAAAATACAACTGTGCCCCAAAAACAGTCCAGCATCGATAAATCCAACGACATTAAACCATAAAAAACCCGGAAATAGTGTTTAAAAAAAGAAACGCTCCAAGAAAACCCGAAAAATTAAGAAAGTGTTAAATAAATATTAGTATTAAATACTAATACACACTTCTTAATAAAAAAAACGCTATCCTCTCCAAAACAGGATTCCGAGAACGAAACCTACAAAAAGAGAAAAAAACATACCCACCCACACAAACATAGACATACAGTATATTAAACAACATATATACACACTTCATATACATTAAACATACACTTAGAAACACAGCATAACATTTCTACACTAGGCCGCAAACACAAAATCTCGATATCTCGCTAAAGTAGAACTAACTACCAAAACGCACCAAAAACACAACAACCGACCACTAGACATACTAACTACCACTTAACAACATGCACTTACAAGTAAAATGTAATATAAAGTTAGTAAATGAAACTTACCTTCATCGACGAGACGCAGCATCTAACCGCGAGCTTCTCCCCTTTCAAATGACCCAAAACAACAGTAAGCGGTTAAAAAATAGTCCCTGTTAAACAAAAATGGCTTCTTAAAGAATTAAAAACATACTAAATAATTCTAAAACAAAGGAAACCTACATAAATAAAATATTTTTTCTTTTTCTAAAAATATTACATCAATGTACTTATGTTTTGAAAATAATAATTTTTTTTATATATTGTAAAATTATAGTAAAAATTAATATACAAAATATTAATAATTATTATAATTACTTATTAATTTGTATCATTTACAATGTATATCCAAAAATGCTTAAAATGTGTAATATGTTAAAGAATACTTTAACCTTTAGAAAAGCATATTTCTTTTAAATGCTAAAATGTACTAATTAATTTTATTAATTTATCATAAATTAATAATATTAATTAAAAATATATATAATATGTTATAAAATTATTAAAATGTGTTTTTGTTGTTTTATGTGAAAATATGTATAATATTATGTATTAAACATACAAAAGCATCTATCAAAATTTTGTAAATGTTACAAATACAAAAATAAAACTGTAAAAACATGTTGAAAAAATTATGTTTCTTACACAAATGTTATAAACAAAAATGTATAAAAATGTTTCCTAATCCAAAAATATTATACCTATTTTTTAAAATATAAAAATGTAAAAAACATGTATGTTAAAAAATGTTTGTATGTGAATAAACATATGTTTGCAAAATATTTCATTTTCATGTATTAAAAAAATATATTTACTTTCTATGTTTCATCTATTGTATAATACTACCTTAATAAAATTTATTTATTTACCCTAAGATTGTTATTAATAAATAATAAAGTTATGTTAACAAATAAAAAGTGTTATTCTTTCTCTACTAAATATTTATAATTATTTATGTTCCTAAATGTATATTTTAATGCAATGTCTATATTTTATTTATCTAAAAATACCATATCAATATATATATATCTCTTAATTGTACTTACTATTAAATATTTAAAATACTGTACAGTAAACATATTTAATTTACTACTCCCACTCCAACTAATATTAAGTCAGGGAAGGTGCTGGACACTAAAGATATATAAATTACTATTCCCACTCCACCCAATATTAAATCAGGGAAGGTGTTGGACACTAAAGATACATAATTCACTATTCCCACTCCACCCAATATTAAATCAGGGAAGGTGCTGGACACTAAACATATATAAATTACTATTCCCACTACAGTTACTATTAAATCAGGGAAGGTGCTGGACACTAAAGATATATAAATTACTATTCCCACTCCAGTTACTATTAAATCAGGGAAGGTGCTGGACACCAAAGATATATAATTTACTATTCCCACTCCAGTCAGAATTTATTCAAGGAAGGTGCTGGACACTAAAGATATATAATTAACTATTCCCACTGCACCCAATGTTAAGTCAGAGAAGGTGCTGGACACTAAACATATATAAATTACTATTCCCACTGCAGTCAGTATTAAGGGGGTCATTATGATGGCGGGCGGACAAAGTCCGCCTGCCATCGCAACGGAAAAAGGGACCACCCGCAAAAGGTGCGGCGGTCCCGCTGTGCGTATTAGGATGCGACCGCCACCATGTCGGTCGCATCCTGCATATTTAACATTGTAGCGGGCGGTGCTGTATTCAGCACCCGCCACAATGTTAAAAGGGCATGTTGTGCATTTGCATGGACAACGTGACAGGCACCGCGCGGTGCCTGCCACCTTGTGCATGCAAATGTCGGGGGTACCATGGGTACCCCCAAGTGCAGCCACCCACCCCCCCAACCACCTGAGGGCCCACAACGGGCCCCCAAAGGCATTCTCCACATGCCTTTCCATGGCGGAGTCTCCGCCATGGAAAGGCATGAGACCGCCATCATCGTAATATGGATGGCGGTGCCTGCAAGGCACTGCCACCATATTTCAGGCCTTTTCCGCCCGGTAGGCAATTGGATGGATTGCCTACCGGCGGAAAACTGGCAGACGGTCTTTCCGTCCGCCTGGGTCCCCACCGCCATCGTAATATGGTGGGGGGGAAATGTTATGCGGGCGGACGGAAATGGCGGGCGGATCACCACCGCCATACGGGCGGCGGCGATCCGCCCGACATCATAATGACCCCCTAAGTCAGGGAATGTGCTGGACACTTAAGATATATAATTTACTATTCCAAATCCAGTAAATATGAAGTCAGAGAAGGTGCTGGACACTAAACATATATAAATTACTATTCCCACTCCACTTACTATTAAATAAGAGAAGGTGCTGGACACTAAAGATATATAATTTACTATTCCCACTCCAGTAAGAATTTATTCAGGGAAGGTGCTGGACACTAAAGATATATAATTAACTATTCCCACTCCACCCAATATTAAGTCAGAGAAGGTGCTGGACACTAAACATATATAAATTACTATTCCCACTCCAGTTACTATTAAGTCAGGGAATATGCTGGACACTAACAGTATATAAATTACTATTCTTACTCCAGTCAGTATTAAGTCAAGGAATGTGCTGGACACAAAACATATATAATTTACTATTCCAACTCCAATAAATATTATGGGGCCGATTCCGATTCGGGCCGGAAATCTCTCCGACCGAGCCGGACCCGGAGAGATTTCCGACCGAATCGGACCCGTGCAGCCCGACCGAACGAGTAGGATTCGTCTGTATGCTATCGTACACGAGTCGGTCGGACTCCCATTGAAGTCAATGGGAGCCGGTCGTACAGCGCGTACACAGGCTACCATTGCCTCAATGGGTACGAGGCGAACAAGGGCACCCCCTACAGCAAGTACGCGGCGAAGCGACTCGCGCCATACACGCACAGGTAGGGGGGACCCATGGGTCCCCCCTGTGTGCGAATCGCGCGGCTACGCGTACAGGGGGGTCCGACACGGACCCCCGAAGTACGGCTCCAACTGCTCTTTCGAGCCGGATGGCGCGTGTCGGTCGGACTGCTTGCGGCGCGCATCGTACTTACCCGGCCGGGGAACGTCTCCATTGCGCGGCGCGAGTCATGTCCGAGCGAGTTGGTCGGTGCGGTTAGACTCGGGAACGAGTCGGTCAGAGCAATTGGGACGCCCGAACGAGTCGGTCGGCGATTTTGCATCGTACTCGCTCGTCCGGACGCGCGTACGATTCGGTCGGGAAATAGGGCTCCGAATCGGATCCGGTTAAGCCGAATCCGATTCGGAGCCCTACCGGCCGAGATCGGAATCGGCCCCTAAGTCGGGGAAGGTGCTGGACACTAAACATATATAAATTACTATTCCCACTCCAGTCAGTATTAACCCCTTCGATGCTCGTGACGAGCTCAGCTCGTCATGCTGCGTGGTCGCGCTGTGCGCATGACGAGCTGAGCTCGTCACGACCACACCCTTGATCGGAATGTCCAGCACCTGGGCGGAATTCCGATCGTGGTCAAGGGGTTAATTCAGGGAATGTGCTGGACACTAAAATTATGTAATTTACTATTCCAACTCCAGTAAATATTAAGTCAGGGAAGGTGCTGGACACTTAGGGGCCGATTCCGATTCGGGCCGGAAAACGTACCGACCGACTCGGTCCGGGAATAAAGTCCGACCGACACGTACCGGCGCCGTACAACCCTGGTAGTACGATGAAATGCATGCGAAATCAGACCGACTCGGACGGAATACAAAACGACCGACCGAGCCGGACGGAAACAAGCCATCCGGCCGGGAAATCACGCGAAACGAACCGACTGACACGCACCCGGATTGAACCCGAACGAAACGTACCCGCGAACTCCGACCCGCGTAGTACGATGCTGTGCGTGCAAAACACGACCGACTCGCCCGGAGCACAAGCCATACGACCGACACGCATACAAAACCCAGCCGAAGCAACCCAATACTACGCGACCGACTCGTACGCCGCATATGAAACCTAGCTGACACACAGCGGGAACGAGTCAGACAAGATCGCACCAGACAACTGCAGCGTCCTACTCGGACACAAGAACGACTCCTACATGCACCAAAAACACCAAGGAAAAATTAGAAAAAAGGGCCAAACAAGCAACCACAAACTCCACCTACATAAAGGCCACAAATCCCTACCATGATCCTTTGCAAATTCCACTGACCTGCCAGCACACAACACCATCACACAGCAACCACAGTCACACTCACAGCTCATACATCACACAAGCCACACACCATTACCACACCTACAAATAGCACCCTCACACACACCCAGCTAAACCTACACTCACACCCCCCACTTGCACACACACACATCAATCACCACCACCACCCATCACCATGCCCCCAAAGAAGAACCATAAGTTCCTAGATAGTGAATTGGAAGTCCTGGTAGACGATATCCTGAGGGTAGAGCCACAGTTGTTTGGTACATTGGTACAACAGACCCCCATGTCGCAGAAAACCAAGATGTGGGCGAGGATTGTCGACAGGGTGAACGCACAATCACCATGTTTGCGCACAAAGGAAGACATCCAGAACAGGTGGTATGATGTGCGCAGGAGGGTCCGGGACCTACTCAAAAGGACTACCTCCTCAGCCAGCACACCGGCAGTGGCCCTCCTGCAAAACCAGTATACCTCAGGCCCTGGGAGGAGAAGGTGCGGGCCATCCTACCACCAGTGAGGGTATACGGACTAACAGACATCCCAGAGCCTGGTGAGTACACAACTAATATACACAATATGGTGTGACAACACACACACATCACAGTCAAGGGGATAGGCAAACCATGCACCCTTAGCAAATACACAGCAACCAAAAGATATTCATCCCAAGATGTGAATGCTAGTCAGACAAACACAATACCTCCCATCTCATAGTGATATGTAACTGTGTCATGACATGTACAAACCTAACAACAAATACAGCAAGGCAGTGGCACAAATAGAACCAACAAACACTCCCAGATATTTAAACACCACTAGAACACCACCTCACAGGGAAGCTCACTGAAAGGAAGGAATTCTGTGTATGCTGGTCAAGTCAGTGTAGCCAATAGCATGATGGGAGTGGTAGTCACAGATATTGGTCACACCCACAATTGGCCCATCAACACCACTCTGAACCATGCTCACATCACAGGGAGTGGAAAACAACTGACAAGATGGCTGACACTGGGTACTGCTGTGGGGAGCACAAGGCCCTGATGGGAACTGGGCACCAACAAACAACAGGACCACACTGTCAGCCATCTTGCCATTGCTGTCACACTCACACACAGTGAAGTCCACTCAAAAGGAAGGAAGTATGGGCATGCTGGGAAGGGGGGTGTAGGCAAAAGCATGATGGGAGTGGTAGTCACAGATATTGGTCAGCCTCACAATTGGCCCATCAACACCACCCTGAACCATGCTCACATCACAGGGAGTGGAAAAGGACTCACAAGATGGCTGACACTGGGTACTGCTGGGGGGAGCACAAGGCCCTGCTGGGAACTGTGCAACAACCAACAGCAGGACACCACTGACTGACATCCTGAAAGACAACTTGCACTCCCTGCAATGGAAGCACGTTCCATGGTGGGATATCTGGCTGGGTGGGAAGGAGGACTCACAGCACTGACCATAGTTACAAGCACCTCCACTCACACACCGCCTCAACACTAACTCCACATAACCCACCTGGGAGAATGCAATGCCTCACATCCTAACTGAAGATCCCACAAAGAACCACCACCCTGGGTTATGCTGTGTGAAGCACAGGGACACTCTTGGGACTTGTAGCCAAACAACTGCCAGGACAACACTCCCAGCCATCCTGTCAGCACAGGCACCCCACCCCACCGGGAAGCAGAGTCAAAAGGAAGGAAGGATGGGCATGCTGGGAAGGGGGTGGAGGCAATAGCATGATGGGAGTGGTAGTCACAGATCAACATCTCACACCCACATGGCCCAGCAAGTTAGCACTGAAGCATGCACACCTCACAGGGAGTCAAAAGCCACTTCAAAGATGTCTGACACGGGCCACAGCTGTGCGGAGCACAAGGCCCTGCTGGGAACTGGGCACCAACAAACAACAGGACCACACTGCCAGCCATCTTGCCATTGCTGTCTCACTCACACACAGTGAAGTCCACTCAAAAGGAAGGAAGTATGGGCATGCTGGGAAGGGGGTGTAGGCAATAGCATGATGGGAGTGGTAGTCACAGATATTGGTCAGCCTCACAATTGGCCCATCAACACCACCCTGAACCATGCTCACATCACAGGGAGTGGAAAAGGACTCACAAGATGGCTGACACTGGGTACTGCTGGGGGAGCACAAGGCCCTGCTGGGAACTGTGCAACAACCAACAGCAGGACACCACTGACTGACATCCTGAAAGACAACTTGCACTCCCTGTAATGGAAGCACGTTCCATGGTGGGATATCTGGCTGGGTGGGAAGGAGGACTCACAGCACTGACCATAGTTACAAGCACCTCCACTCACACACCCCCTCAACACTAACTCCACATAACCCACCTGGGAGAATGCAATGCCTCACATCCTAACTGAAGATCCCACAAAGAACCACCACCCTGGGTTATGCTGTGTGAAGCACAGGGACACTCTTGGGACTTGTAGCCAAACAACTGCCAGGACAACACTCCCAGCCATCCTGTCAGCACAGGCACCCTACCCCACCGGGAAGCAGAGTCAAAAGGAAGGAAGGATGGGCATGCTGGGAAGGGGGTGGAGGCAATAGCATGATGGGAGTGGTAGTCACAGATCAACATCTCACACCCACATGGCCCAGCAAGTTAGCACTGAAGCATGCACACCTCACAGGGAGTCAAAAGCCACTTCAAAGATGTCTGACACGGGCCACAGCTGTGGGGAGCACAAGGCCCTGCTGGGAACTGGGCACCAACAAACAACAGGACCACACTGCCAGCCATCTTGCCATTGCTGTCACACTCACACACAGTGAAGTCCATTCAAAAGGAAGGAAGTATGGGCATGCTGGGAAGGGGGTGTAGGCAATAGCATGATGGGAGTGGTAGTCACAGATATTGGTCAGCCTCACAATTGGCCCATCAACACCACCCTGAACCATGCTCACATCACAGGGAGTGGAAAAGGACTCACAAGATGGCTGACACTGTGTACTGCTGGGGGGAGCACAAGGCCCTGCTGGGAACTGTGCAACAACCAACAGGAGGACACCACTGACTGACATCCTGAAAGACAACTTGCACTCCCTGCAATGGAAGCACGTTCCATGGTGGGATATCTGGCTGGGTGGGAAGGAGGACTCACAGCACTGACCATAGTTACAAGCACCTCCACTCACACACCCCCTCAACACTAACTCCACATAACCCACCTGGTAGAATGCAATGCCTCACATCCTAACTGAAGATCCCACAAAGAACCACCACCCTGGGTTATGCTGTGTGAAGCACAGGGACACTCTTGGGACTTGTAGCCAAACAACTGCCAGGACAACACTCCCAGCCATCCTGTCAGCACAGGCACCCCACCCCACAGGGAAGCAGAGTCAAAAGGAAGGAAGGATGGGCATGCTGGGAAGGGGGTGGAGGCAATAGCATGATGGGAGTGGTAGTCACAGATCAACATCTCACACCCACATGGCCCAGCAAGTTAGCACTGAAGCATGCACACCTCACAGGGAGTCAAAAGCCACTTCAAAGATGTCTGACACGGGCCACAGCTGTGGGGAGCACAAGGCCCTGCTGGGAACTGGGCACCAACAAACAACAGGACCACACTGCCAGCCATCTTGCCATTGCTGTCACACTCACACACAGTGAAGTCCACTCAAAAGGAAGGAAGTATGGGCATGCTGGGAAGGGGGGTGTAGGCAATAGCATGATGGGAGTGGTAGTCACAGATGTTGGTCAGCCTCACAATTGGCCCATCAACACCACCCTGAACCATGCTCACATCACAGGGAGTGGAAAATGACTCACAAGATGGCTGACATTGGGTACTGCTGGGGGGAGCACAAGGCCCTGCTGGGAACTGTGCAACAACCAACAGCAGAACACCACTGACTGACATCCTGAAAGACAACTTGCACTCCCTGCAATGGAAGCACGCTTCATGGTGGGATAACTGGGCTGGGGGGAGAAGGAGGCCCGGATGGCAAGCAAATACCACCAATGCTGGTCATGCACACACCTCAACATTCACATTGACATGCCACAGGTTGGCAGGACAATGTGCTACACCAATATCACTATCTGACTGTCACAATTTAGGAGAATGCAATGTCCAGGCCCACATCCAGAGGTACAGTCACAACTGTCAGGTGTTTGAACAATTGATGCCAGTAGAAACATAACATACAATCTGTGTCTCTCCCCAAAACAGGTGATGATGGGGACACAGCAGCAGACGAGGAGGAGTCCCTGTCCCAGGCTCCAGGGAACACTGAGCTCACTGGTGTTGATCAGCCTCTGCACTCCTCGGATGGCGAAGAACCAGCTGGACCCTCCGGTGTGAGTCATCATGCAGCACCAGCAGGACCAACATCTGCACCCCCTGCACCCACCCCTCCAACAACTGCCAACACACAGGCCACCCCTGCCAACACGGACAGACCAAGGACCACAGATGACAACAGCGCAGGGACCCAGACCCAAACTGGAGCTGGTGACAACGAGCCCAGGAACAGCACCCAAGTGGGCCCACGGTCACCTGTGCGTGCCACCGCAGGTCCTGCACGTGTCGCCAGGGGTGGTGGGAGGGGTGGTAGACATAGGTCGCTCTTTGCAGAGGGGTCTGGACTGCATGATGACCCACAACTGGCACGCATCGTGGATGCGTACCAGACTAGCACCGGAGAGGTCAGCCAGGTAGTGGGGATCCTCAAGGACATACAACAGCAGCAGGCTGCCCATCATGCCCGCTTGGACTCCCACATGTCCCGTGTCGAGACACACATGTCACATGTCGAGACACACATGTCACGTGTCGAGACACACATGTCTGGCATGGAGTCCAAGTGGGACACATTGGAACAACTGACAGCGGTGCATAGGGACATACTGACATGCCTCCGCCAGATCAGCACCAACATGGCCACACCTCCCTGTGTGCCCACAACATCTGCTGCTGAAACAACTGCAAATGCCACAGGGAGGGAGGAGGACTCTGGCAGAGAGTCCCCTGCACCGCCGCAGCCTGCACCTGAGGGTCCCCCCCAAGAAGAGGGGCCGTCCAAGGAGGCCAAACTGAGAGGCCGATGGCCATCTATATCCCCCAGGAAGCCAACACCTGTTCTGGAACTTTTCCTCTGTGTGCAAACTGCACGCCCTGTCGAAGCCAACCCAACTCTCCCACATGACATGGGGAGCTCTAGTTGGCCAAATTCATCAGATGACTGTGGACTTTACTCTGGACATTTCAGCTACCAAGACTTCCAAATCACATGGGAACTTTGGATTCCAATTTCTATGTACAGCACCCACCATCCTGTGCACCATTCTCACACCTGTATGTAAATAAACTCACCAATACACCATATCTGCCTCTGTTGTGATTCCAACGTGCTCTCTGTCATGGAGATGTTGATCAGAAAAATGACACTGTGCATGCTAACTGCTACAGCAAGTCCAACACCGTCATGTCAGTCATGGCGACGTGACACATATGAGGGAGACACACCACTAGGGCCACACAACACATACCCACCAGGGCCATCAGACTTATCACCTATACTGATGTTGCAACTAAATACAGTGGAATGCACAGACACGCCACCTATTCACAGTCTGTCAACTAGACTACAGGTGCAGTAAGCAAATGTCAGTCAGATGTGTGACCACAGACAACGCACATCCCAAAGTGAAGCACAGGTTTATTACACATTTGCAACATGTTGTTTCCACTACAAATGCTAGCTAATCCAACCTGGCTGTGGCCACAAAGTCAAAAAGTGCAGAAGATAGAAAGTCCAGGGGTGTGTGGCACATCACCTGTAGGGAAACGACTGCTTCCACCTTGCAAGTTGATTCATGGATTCGTGGGATCCAAGTTGATCAAACAACTCCGGCAGCACCCTGTGAAGGACAGACGTGACACACAGTCAAAACCACTGAAGAACAGCACAGAACGGCAATACTCATGTCTAATACATGTCACGAGATAACTACACAAAACCAAGTTAGCATGTCAACACTGGTGGGCAGTACAGACCACCTGCAAGGACACATCGCTGCACGCATCCAGTCAAGTAGCACATGGCCACACTCAAACAGCAACAGAGCACCACACACACATATCATGCAAACTCAAATCATTGACATTACAACCCTCTGGAGACTCACATTCAGCTGAAGAAGTTGGTGATGAGCTGTGTGGGGACATCACCATCATCATCATCATCATCTTCACTGGCATCGTGACCCAGGCCAGGATCTTCCACAGGTGGCGGACGTTGGTCATCGTCATCCAGGATGAGAGGCAACTCCTTCCGCACTGCCAGGTTGTGCAGCATGCAGCAGACGATTACAATCTTGCACACCTTTGCTGGGGCATATGGGAGGGCCCCTCCTGTCTTGTCCAGGCAGCGGAAGCGGCTCTTCAGGAGACCAAAGGTCCGCTCAATCACCCTCCTCGTCCGACCATGTGCCTCATTGTAGCACATCTGGGCTGGTGTCACAGGGTTCCTGAGGGGTGTCAGCAACCACAGCATGTTGGGGTATCCCGAGTCACCTACAGACAGACAATTGCACATTAGCCAATTTGAAAATGTGTGCGGAAAACAACATAGCAGAACACACACAATGGTACAAAGTCAGTACACACCAACAAGCCAGGCACGCTGGTTCGGCATCTGTGACATCATCCTCGGGATGCGACTACTCCTCATCACGTAGGCATCGTGTGCCGAACCGGGGAAACGGTCACACACATGTGTGATGGTCATATCTGCAAGACATACCACCAGAGCATTGATCGAATGGTAATGTTTACGGTTCCGGTATGCCTGCTCATGTGCCTGTGGTGGTATCAAAGCCACATGTGTCCCATCAATGGAGCCAATTACATGTGGCATCCTCCCCAGGGCATAGAAGTCACTCTTGACGTCAGTGAGTCGTTGACGTGTTGGGAAATAGATGTACTGGTTCAGGTATATCAACATTGCCCCCAAAACATCGCGTAGCACACGGCTGAACATAGTCTGTGACATCCCACCGGCAGTCGCCACAGTGTGTTGAAAGGTACCGGTGGCAAAGAAGTGTAGGGCTGCCATCACCTTCACCTTGGGGGTCAGCGCTGTAGGATACGGACGGCCAGGCTGCAAATGTGGGTCCAACCGCACTGCCAAATCCTCAATCAGCTGCCTGGTGAAGCGGCACCGTCGGATGCTGTCACGTTCCACCATCGTTGCCAGGTCTGGGAATGGTCGATGGACAGCAGGAGCCCTGCAGTGCATAGGTCAAGAAAGCAAGATTGTCAGCCACCCCAACTATGTGCCGTTCACCATACTCAATTTCACATGATACATCATTAACAAACACAAGTACTTGATGTGTGTGTCGTTCTGTTTGGACATATATGGCACCTACATGGACATCATCTAACATCTCTGTTCAACAAGTGTTGGCAACAGGTTCCAGGGTGTGCTATGGGAAACCATTAGGCTGTGTCACAGTACCCATTTACTGCTCTCACGTTCCACACACATACCACAGTGACATGTCTGGACAGATGCTCCACAGGCATCACAGCTCATTGACAGGTAGATTCCCAGGGACCCTGTCTTGCCACATGGACACTGGCATGACATTGCGTATCATGTACACGTCAGATAAACTAACATGACACCCACAGGTAGTGGCCCCTGTAGCCTCTGCAGGACAGACATGGACGTCTGTGACACACACACACAACATCAAAGCTCATGCACAAACCACGTGGATGTGGAGACTGTCTCCCATTGTGCACATGGAGTCAGAGACATGTGAAACACAACATGCACACAGACTGCGGAGGGACATCACTATTGTGGCAATGGGCCACCCTGTGACGTACATGCCTTCCCACATGTGAGCCTGGGGGTATGTGACATGTCATACACATACACAACCTGGAAATGTGACCATGACACATGCTCATAAATGAAAAGTTGCACACCACAGTGGTCAGGTGCACAACACACAAAGGACCCTGTCCCCATGAACACGTGCACAGCCTGGGTGTGTCTGCCCCCAAATGCCACCCCAAAAACCACATGTTCACCCCCATACACAGATAAGGTTATGCTGCCACACATACCTTAGATACAGTGTGGACTGGGTGTGGTGTTGTAGGTGTGCCCCTGAGTCCCTGGAAAGTATATGTGGCTGGCATAGGTTCACCAGTGACCAGCATGGTGACATATGCGTGTGACCTGTCCAGGGACGCGTTGAACAGCAATGGACCGATCGGTGTGCCCGGCCGGCCCATTGCATTGTATGTGAGCGGGTACGCGTTGTATCCCGGGTACGCGCTGAACAGCAATGGACCGATCGGTGTGCCCGGCCGGCCCATTGCATTGTATGTGAGCGGGTACGCGTTGTATCCCGAGTACGCGCTGAACAGCAATGGACCGATCGGTGTGCCCGGCCGGCCCATTGCATTGTATGTGGCGAGTGCGCGTTGTATCCCGGGTACGCGTTGAACAGCAATGGACCGATCGGTGTGCCCGGCCGGCCCATTGCATTGTATGTGAGCGGGTAGGCGTTGTATCCCGGGTACGCGTTGAACAGCAATGGACCAATCGGTGTGCCCGGCCGGCCCATTGCATTGTATGTGAGCGGGTACGCGTTGTATCCCGAAATACGCGTTGTACAGCAGTGGACCGAATGGTGCGCACACATTGGCTGGGGCCTGGCATGGCAACGGACGCGTTTTCGAAGCTCCAACGAGTCTGATGCAGTGAATTCAGTTGGCCAGCCACAACAATGTTGCAAAATCATGGGTGTCATGAAGTTGAAGATTTGAAGGATGCTGTGGGCGTGTATTAGTGCTGCTATTCCATGGATTGGTCAGATTCAGAAGATGCAAACGACTTGGACCTATCACTTTGGACACATGGGACAGTATCTGCCTCAGCAGCACACATATAATGCTGGCTGTTCCCCTGAGAGCTCACTTGCCTGCACTACATGCTCCAGGACGACATCTGCCACCAACACTGCTGCTGTTTATGCATCCTCTGGCTCCTGCAATGGCACGTACTGTGGAGAGAGCCCCAGCCTTCAGCCTTGAGGAGAACCAGGCCCTGCTGGACAGCCTCCTTCCACAGTACAGCAAGCTGTATGGGAAACCAGGGGAGCAGGTGAGTGTGCTGTCCACTGCCTCACTAATTGTGCATGTTGTCTGACTAGCAGGGCTTTCAGTGTGCACACCACTGGCTAGCATTCCCACTGAGTAGTTGTCACACCCCAAAGTGTGTAGTTACATGCACTGAACTGGTACAGTGCAGTAACAGTGCATTCCAACTAGGTTTACTTCCCATGCAATGATACCATGTAGTGACTGCTGGCAAACTGTTCATAGCCATTGTTGCACTGCTTGTGTACATCATATGCCCCTGTGATTGAGACATGTATATCCAACTGTGTGATGCACGTATATGTTGCATGTGTAGTAATGGCCTTTTCACTTTGTCATCCTCACAGGTTGATGCCCACCAGAAGCAGGAAATCTGGCTGACCATCGCCCGGAAAGTAAGATCCGTGGGGGTCTGCAGGCGCAGGATCCGCAACTGCCAGAAGAGGTGGCAGGACCTTCGTGGCTGGACCCGGAGGATCGCAAGGGTCCAGCTGAAGCTGTCGCCTCCTCGCAGGAGGGGCGGACACCGGACCCTGACCCCCACATGCTCCGGATCCTGGCGGTGGTCTTCCCTGACCTGGATGGGCAGCTGAAGGACAGACAGCAGCAAGGAGGGGGTGAGTCCATGACTGCACTGTGCACTTTGTCTGACATGCTATGTGCCCTCCTCTGGCCTGGTTAAACTTCCACAGTACATCAGTCATGTGGTCCAGGACCCATGTGCCTCATTTGTGACATGCCCACTTCTCCTCTGATACGCATATGTGTGGCCCTTATAGTCAGGAAATTGTGTCATTTGGGGACTGTGTCATTGCATTTAGCTTTGCTCAAGCTGGGGGACAGCATTTGTTCCCGTGACTATGTTGTGCGATTCATGGGTGGGTCAATTGCTTACACAATGCCTAAGTTCTGACATGTAATCTGGGTGTAACTTTGATATGTGGTCCGCTTGCTGCTCTGACTCACCACATGTCCCTGTGGAATTTGGCACACACACATGCTGCTGGTGGGAACAATGTTTGGGCCTCAGGAGTATGTGTATCCAGTGTGTCACACATGCTTAGCCACCTGCCTACTGTCCAGGACTCATCCCTCTTACAGGTGGAGCTGGACAGTAATGCCTACTCCAGGGCATGCAATGCACTCTGTACTCCCACTCCCGTGTATCATCTGGCATGTTGTGATCAGTGTAATGTACCCTCAGGTGTCTGCCTCTGTCTCATTGTGCTGTGTCTTCGTTGTCAGGACTACTGGTATGTTTATCGGTTAGGGCTCAGCATGCCATCTGAGATGTGACCATGATAGACGATACCTCTGTGACTTATAGGTGTCTGATCACTTGACTGTGCACACAGGTGTTTGCGACTGTGACTTTCAGGCAGCTGTATTGTCATTCACAGCACACTGTGAGGTGCTCATGTTCAGAGAGTTGTGTTTCTTGTCCCCCAGATGTCCAATTGGTATGACATGGACAAATAGTAGTACAGATGATGTGGTATTTGGGGGATGGACATGTGCACTTGTCAGTCACATAACTTGCATTCCCCATGCCCTCGGATTGTGACACAGTGCAGACTGTTGTTGGCTGACTGCCATGGCCATGTGACTTGAGACAGTAATGTATGACTTTGCACGCATTCCTGTGTCATGGCATTCAACTTCCTGAGACTGATCCTGCAGGGGAGTGACATGTGCAACATGCACCCCATTGTGGCATTGACTATCCGGACATGGGTGCATCATGGTGTCTGGTGCTGGTATGCATCACATGCATTTCTATTTAGACTCTGGCCATCCCTTTATCCGGACACCTGCACTGACTCAGTGGCAAGAGATGTGATGTGTGCATGTTCACATACTTCACCGTGTTCCCTGCAATGTCCAACAACTGTGTAGGTGGTGCATGTGTCCACACTGGGGTCTTACCATCAGACAGGCACCAGACAGATGGGTGCAAGGGCAGGAGGGGTGTGAGTCCCATGGTTGACCATCAGACTGACAATTGGCTTCCCGAATCTGTGTGAGGACTTTAGGCAATGTTCAACTAAGGATGCCAGGGCTTGCTCTGTAATGTGCTGTACTTACTGTGGTGTGTGCGGTCAGTGCAGGTGACTGATGTTTGTCTGTTTCCCTAATTGTTTGCAGATACATCCACGGCCACAGGAGGGGACAGCTCCACGGACCAGGAGGAGCAGCGGAGCCAGACTGGGTCAGCATCGGACGAGTGGTCAGAGGGACCCAGTGGCACGGAGGGCGAGGGAGCCACACCGAGGAGTCCTCAGCACCATCCACCTCAGCTGAGGACCACAGCTGCTCGGAGGATGACTCCCTTGTGGAGGCGGGTCTCAGCAGCCACCAAAGGCCAGCTAGTCTGTCTGGCCCCGCCACCACCGCCCTCCCATTGGCTCCCATTCCTGAGGTCCGTGGAGGCTCCCGTACTCGGGAGCGTGTCTCCTTCGTGCCAGGCACTGCAGCCCCTCCTTCGGCAGCTCCATGTAGGGCAGACCGCAATGCTGAGTGTCCTCCATGCACACACCACTCTGTTGACACAGCTGGTGTCGTTCATGGAGGGCATCTCGACGGGTATGTCTGCCCTACAGAGGAGCAATAGGTCCATGGACTCCTCCCTGACGGCAGCAGTGTCCCTCCTCCATCAGTCCCTCACCCCTCCCACCTCTGCCCCATCCACACTTCCTGCCCCCCTACCTGTCCAAAGCACATGCACACCTGCACAGTCACCCAAACACACAGACACGAGCAGCACAGACACACCCAAGAGAAAGGCAAGACGTGCACACACGCATCCTCAGGGGACTGATACCACAGACACAGGGGACGGGGAACACACACACACACAGGCATCCACATTAACTCCGCGGTCCTCCAAATCCTCTCCCTCCAAGACCCCTTCCCTTGCCTCGCCTGCTAACACACCTACACAGCAGATTTTCCTGTGTGACCTCGGCCTCTTCCCCTCCAATCCTGCTGATCCAGCATACCGGGGGAAGAGGAAGTCCACCCACACAGAGGGAGTGCCCCTCGCCCCCGGACACCCTCCCCCAGGCGCAGGCAGAGTGAGCCCCCCACCTGCAAGTCCCCCGGTCCCGGAAGAGCAAGACCCCGCCACCGCCCTGCAAGTCAACCACCCAGTCTCTCACCTCCATCCCCCAGGCCACCACTCCACAGGTTCCACCGCCACACCCTGCCCCAGGTTCCCCCACACACCGATACCGCATCCCCAAACTGCTTAGGCCCTCCCCCTGCCACTTGCTCTTCCACCCCCAAACCAGACGCTCTGCCTGTTTGTGCCACTGGTGTGGAGACTGTGTCCCCCCTCTGTCCTGCCCAGCTCTTCTGCCCCCCTTCCACTACCTTGGAGTCATGCACTGCGGTGGAGTCCACAACCACCCCGTCTGACTCGGGCACTGCATTGGGGACCCAGTCCACTCCATCTGACCAGCCCACTGCAGTGGTTGCAGCACCAACTCCATCTAACTTGAGCCCTGCGGTGGTGCCAGCCCCCCCTGAGTCAGACACCTCCACTGCAGTTGCCGGTGACACTCCTGCACCCACCTCCCCTTCACTGCCTCCTTCTGGCATCCCCTGATCCTGTCCCTGCGGTACCTGACCTGCCCCTCGTATGCCCCTCCAAGGGGGATGTCCCCTGTCCGTACCTGTGCAGGCAAGCAATTGTTGACAAGTTGTCACACATCACCCTGTTGGGACTGTATATTTGGACTGGCCATTGGCCTTAGTTTATTTTGGACTTTTGATTTGAGTTGCACACTTGCTGAATAAAGTCTCTTTTTGTTTACTTGTGGTTAATCTTTGGAGGTACATGATGTAGATGTGTAGAATCATGCATTTGCTGTTGTAATAGTGTTCAGATCAGGTAAATGAAGTTTTGCTGTGATGGGCTCCATGTGGTCCATGGGATATGTGTCCTAATCTAGTCTGGATCTATAGCATCCTTTGCTGCAGTCTGAGGGTGTAATGTTCAGCATTTGACACAGGGATGTACGTTTAGCATTTGTAGATTACCATCTTTGTCCTACACTGATGCACATCTGGTGGGCTTACCACTGTCCAATGTTCCTAGTACCCTGACTGTGTGCCCGTCTCCAATGGACATGCAGTTTAGCACATCAAATTTGGAGGACTCATCTGTGTACACAGTGCAAGTTGCTTGACACGTGTCTTGGGTGTATGCAGATGACTGACGTGACACTCCCGTGCCCAGGCTGATATGAGCAGAGCCTTCAGTGTGTTGTAGTTGTTGACTCACTGACCGAGTGTTCTGCTGACATGTTTGAGTCGTGCACAGACAAGGTTTGGCACAGCTGACCTTCCACAGGAGTGGAGTGCCCTCATGGCAGTGCGTGATTCCGTGATATAGGCTGTGCCCATGTTGTGTGTTGTGTAGGCATGTCTGTGCTTGTTCCCTTCTCCTTTTCCTACACAGGCTGTGTCCCTACGGATGTTCCTGTTTGTGATGCTTGCTGAGTTGTTCTGTGTTCATCCAGCATCTTGGACCTGGTTGCTCCGGGATGTGGGTGCATGGCAAACTAATGTTCATGAGGTTGTCATCCCTAGTTGTCTTTGTTGTCAGGGCTGGGGATGTGGGCAAACACAGATGGGACACAGTCAGGATTCCTCTTGGCACTTGTTGGTTACACGAGTAATGTGATTTTCTGTTTGTGTATGCTTTCAGTGATTGTGACACGTTGTGTGTGTGACTGCTGCCACTCCTCAGGGTCAGAGCTGCAATGTTGGAAGTTGTCTATGTGTGTCCTTTGTGGGTCAGCTTGGCTTCTTCATTGGTGTGTGACTATGGCCAGGATCCCATTGTTTGGGGTGGATTTCACGTCATGCCCATGTACGGCATACTGTGCAGTGTGTCAGACATTCACAAGTATTGTTGACTGGCCATGTGTGATGGGTTTCTGCACCTTATTTCCCCCCAGCACCCCTGGGATTGTCATGGGTGCATGTGCAATGTCAGCAGCCCATGTGAGCTTCAACGCTGCACATTGGTGGAGTTCAAGGTGTGTGGCGTTGAGTGTGTGTAAATGTGAGTTGTTGCACGGCTAGGGCACTACCTCCATATGTTCCTTGGCTGGCAGGCCGTGCTGAGTGCTTTGTGCTTGTATAGGTGTGATGGTAGTTTGTTGCTCAGGACACATGGCTGTGGTTCACAGTGTGGATGACATCTACCTTTGTCATCACAGTGTGATTGTCATGCAGGCTAGTGTCACCACAATGTGGGGTTCCTGGGGGGAGTGCTGTGGTGGTTCTGTCTCTTGCTGTGTGTGTTGCTGTTCCTACAAGCTTGTGTGACATGTGTAATTTGGGCTCCCTCTCATCTCACAATGCCTGTTTGCCCACATAGGGGAATCCAATCCATGAGTTACTTTTGTATGTGACTGTGTTGACATCTGTGTATCAGTGAATCTGGCCTCCTCATGTGTTGTGTGTTTGCCTGGGGACACTGGCAAACAACCCCCCTCAACTGTTGTGTATGATATGCAGTGTGAGTCTGCCTGTTTGTGTTTGTGCTTTTGCACCACTGCATTGGCATATCTTTAGTTTGCCATTGGCTGTATGTTGTTTGTTGGCTTTCCCCTGCTGGCCCTGGGTCTGCTAGGTCATCAGTCAGCACATTGATCATGGTTAGTATGTCCCATTGCTGCCATGGTATGGTATTTGTTCACCTGACATCTACAGTCTGCACAGGATATCTACATTTGTGTGTCCATTGGTGCAGATATGTGGGTCTGCATTATGATGCTCACTTCTGTCATTGTGTTATTTGTGAATGTAGACAATGTGGGCCCCCATGGCTGATGTTTGTGTGCACATGGCCAGAACGATGTGTCATTGGCACTGCACTGCTTGCCTCACACAATCTATGTTGCTATGGGACACAAGCACTACAATGCCACTGTAGTGTTTGGTGTTGTGTGGCCAGGAATAATCCCTGCAGTTATGTTTTTGCAGCTTTTACCAGGACTACACTTCCCTTTTGGGCACTGTGGTGATGGGGCTTTGGGCCCCATTGCCACACTGTTCAAAATGTGCTTCAGCTATGGAGCACACACTTACCTTTTGGGCACTGTGGTGATGGGGCTGTGGGCCCCATTGCCACACTGTTCAAAATGTGCTTCAGCTATGGAGCACACACTTACCTTTTGGGCACTGTGGTGATGGGGCTTTGGGCCCCATTGCCACACTGTTCAAAATGTGCTTCAGCTATGGAGCACACACTTACCTTTTGGGCACTGTGGTGATGGGGCTTTGGGCCACATTGCCACACTGTTCAAAATGTGCTTCAGCTATGGGGCACACACTTACCTTATGGGCACTGTGGTGATGGGGCTTTGGGCCACATTGCCAGAGTGGTCATGGTCTGCTTGCATTGTGTAGGCCACACACACAATTATGTGTGACACATGTGTTAGGGGGTCACATTGTATGTTCAATGTCATGTTCAGTGTTGTATGCATTTGACACAGACCACACACGCTTGTCATGGTGTTGGGGGCTGGGATGTAATTTACAGACAGTCCTTATGTGGGAGTATGCTAGTTGTGTCATGCATTACCCGTCCTATGAGTAGGGGTGGTTGTAGTGACAGGCATCCAGCCCCCATGAGTGGTGATGGTAGTAGTGGTAGGCATCCAGCCCCCATGAGTGGGGATGGTAGTAGTGACAGCCATCCATCCCCCTAAGGGTGGGGATGGTAGTAGTGGCAGCCATCCAGCCCCCTATGGGTGGGGATGGCAGTAGTGGTAGGCATCCAGACCCCCATGAGTGGAGATGGTAGTAGTGGTAGGCATCCAGCCCCCCATGAGTGGGGATGGCAGTAGTGGCAGGCATCCATCCCCCTTAGGGTGGGTATGGTAGTAGTGGCAGGCATCCATCCCCCTAAGGGTGGGGATGGTAGTAGTGACAGGCATCCAGCCCCCCCTGGATAGGGGTGGTGGTAGTGGCAGGCATCCAACCCCCCCTGAGTAGGGGTGGTGGTAGTGACAGGCATCCAGGCCCCCATGGGTAGGGGTGGTAGTAGTGGCAGGCATCCAGGCCCCCCTGGGTAGGGGTGGTAGTAGTGACATGCATCCAGCCCCCCCTGGATAGGGGTGGTGGTAGTGGCAGGCATCCAGCCCCCCATGAGCGGGGATGGTAGTAGTGGTAGGCATCCAGCCCCCCATGAGCGGGGATGGTAGTAGTGGTAGGCATCCAGCCCCCCATGAGTGGGGATGGTAGTAGTGGTAGGCATCCAGCCCCCCATGAGTGGGGATGGTAGTAGTGGTAGGCATCCAGCCCCCATGAGTGGGGATGGTAGTAGTGACAGGCATCCAGGCCCCCTGGGTAGGGGTGGTAGTAGTGGCAGGCATCCATCCCCTAAGGGTGGGTATGGTAGTAGTGGCAGGCATCCAGGCCCCCTGGGTAGGGGTGGTAGTAGTGGCATGCATCCAGCCCCCTGGATAGGGGTGGTGGTAGTGGCAGGCATCCAGCCCCCCTGAGTAGGGGTGGTGGTAGTGACAGGCATCCAGGCCCCCTGGGTAGGGGTGGTGGTAGTGGCAGGCATCCATCCCCCTTAGGGTGGGTATGGTAGTAGTGGCAGGCATCCATCCCCCTAAGGGTGGGGATGGTAGTAGTGACATTCATCCAGCCCCCCTGGATAGGGGTGGTGGTAGTGGCAGGCATCCAGCCCCCTGAGTAGGGGTGGTGGTAGTGACAGGCATCCAGGCCCCCTGGGTATGGGTGGTAGTAGTGGCATGCATCCAGCCCCCCTGGATAGGGGTGGTGGTAGTGGCAGGCATCCAGCCCCCATGAGCGGGGATGGTAGTAGTGGTAGGCATCCAGCCCCCATGAGTGGGGATGGTAGTAGTGGTAGGCATCCAGCCCCCATGAGTGGGGATGGTAGTAGTGGTAGGCATCCAGCCCCCCATGAGTGGGGATGGTAGTAGTGACTGGCATCCAGGCCCCCCTGGGTAGGGGTGGTAGTAGTGGCATGCATCCAGCCCCCCCTGGATAGGGGTGGTGGTAGTGGCAGGCATCCAGCCCCCCCTGAGTAAGGGTGGTGGTAGTGACAGGCATCCAGGGCCCCCTGGGTAGGGGTGGTAGTAGTGGCAGGCATCCAGGGCCCCCTGGGTAGGGGTGGTAGTAGTGGCAGGCATCCATCCCCCTATGGGTGTGTATGGCTTTGGTGTTGGCCATCCCACCCCTATGGTTCTGCTGTTGCTAGTGTACGTTATTTGTGCATCCCTATGTGTGTGTGACATATTTCGTGTACGTGTGGTTTGTTTGTATTGTTGGTGTTTGACTTACCGTCTGCGCCGTACGCGTCCGTGCCGGTCCCGGTAATAGATGTAGAGTATAGGTAGGACCTGCGCAATGGGATTCATGCTTGGATCGTCTCGTTCGGGTTTCTCGTGTCTTCGAGTCGTACTCATAGCAGGCTTGTTCGTCTCGTAGCCGTGGATCGTCTTGTGGCGCGAAACGGAGCTTTTGTACGGCTCGCCCGGATGCTCAAACGTGCCAGACGTAGCGACGAGTTCGGCGCGTACGGAAGACGCATCGTACTAGTCCGGCCGGAAGGTGCTGTGTATTTGGTTCCGTGCGACTCGATTCGGCGTTTACCGATCCGGCTCGGGCGGGGAACAGGAGCTGGAATGGGTAAGTACGGCTCGCTCGGAATCTGGGCTGTTATGCGCATCGTACTTGTTCGTTCGGTAGAGTGTTCGAGTCGGTCGGAAAACACGCGTACGGCTGGTATTTTTTCCGGACGAATACTGTTAGGTGCGCTTCCGGCCGACATCGGAATCGACCCCTAAACATATATAAATTACTATTCCCACTCCAATAAGTATTAAGTCAGGGAAAGTGCTGGACACTAACAATATATAAATTACTATTCCCACTCCAGTCAATATTAAGTCAGGGAATGTGCTGGACACTAAACATATATAATTTACTATTCCAACTCCAGTAAGTATTAATTCAGGGAAGGTGCTGGACACTAAAGCTATATAATTTACTATTCCAACTCTAGTAAGGATTGAGTCAGGGAAGGTGCTGGATACTAAAGAAATATAATTTACTATTCCAACTCCAGTAAGTATAAAGTCAGGGAAGGTGCTGTACACTAAAGATATATAATTTACTATTCCAACTCCAGTAATCATTGAGTCAGGGAAGGTGCTGGACACTAAAGATATATAATTTACTATTCCAACTCCAGTAAGTATTAAATCATGGAAGGTGCTGGACACTAAAGATATATAATTTACTATTCCAACTCCAGTAAATATTAAGTCAGGGAAGGTACTGGATATTAAAGCTATATAATGTACTATTTCCACTACATTCACTATTAAGTCATAAAAAATACTGTATAATACACTTATATAAATAACTATTGACCCTATCCTTTCTGTTATATTACATAAAGCAAACAACACTAAAAATATTTTATTCAATATTACCTCTACAATTATTACCATTTCATGAAACTTGTTTGACTTTATAATTTATATTATGTAAATACATTTTAAATTAACACTTTTACATAATATTATTATTTAAAAATTCCCAAAAATTATAAAGCATAAATACAGTATTTAAAAAAATTAGTATACATTATTCTAACATTTATATAACTTGATCAGCTTAGAAAAATACTAATCTTCAATATAAATATTAATTAATACTTTAATTTGATTTTTTCTTTTTGATTTTCTAAAATATTATATTTAATTCAATCAATCAGTAATACATGTAATAATTTAATTTATCAATAATAAACACAAACAAAATTATTTACAAAAACGAATATTTAACTTATTTTTAAAATTGTTAAATTCTATAATAATTTTTCTTTATTTCAAACACTCCACATCCAATTGGTACCAAAAGCACTACATCCCAAGCCATAAAAGCTATAATTATTTAAATTAAATTATTAATTTTTAAATGGAATAGTTTATTTTTAAATATTTAAAAAAGTAGTACCACACACTTCACTGTTAATAAAGCAAAAATTCACACCTACAACATTTCTAAATTATACTTACAATTTTCTATTTTTTTTAGATTTTTCTTTAGATTTTTAAATTATTGACCACCCTTATCCCCTAATAACTCTACATCCAACTCCTAAAACTAAGGGGGTCATTAGCATGGCGGGCGGACCCCTGGGAAATGGGACCGCCCGCAATGCATGCGGCGGTCCCGCACATCCCATTACAATGCGCCCGCCACACTGGCCAGAAATGCAAGTTGTGCTGTTCAATGCACAACGTGACAGGCACCGCGCGGTGCCTGCCATGTTGTACATTGAAATGCAGGGGGGTACCATAGGTGGGGTACCTATGGTACCCCCCTGCATTTCAATGTACAACGCCCCATGTGCACCCTCCAACCCCCAGAATCCCTGGGGGCCCGCTACGGGCCCCCAATGTAGAATACCGTATGCCTTTCCGTGGCAGCGTTGCAGCCATGGAAAGGCATATCCCCGCATGCATCATAATATGGATGGCGGTGTCTACTAGACACCGCCACCATATTAAATGCTTTTCCGCCCGGTCGACTCATCGACCGGGCGGAAACCGGCGGACGGTCTTTCCGTCCGCCGGGGTCCCCCTGCCATAGTAATATGGCGGGGGAAAATGTGTGGCGGGTGGAGGAAAATAGCGATCCGCCCGTTATCATAATGGGCCCCTAAATATCAAAATTCTATTCTAAATATAAATACATTTCTAAATTTTTTAATTAATATTTTTAAAAAAACACCCACCATTTTCCCTAAAGACACAACATCCCACTACTAAAACAAATTTTCTAATTTCAATAATTAATTTTAAAATTAAATTTAAATTTTTAAAAAATATTTTTAAAACACTTCCCACCCTTATCCCCTAACAACCCAACATCCCGCTCCTAAAACAACATTTATAATTTCGAATTTAAATTTAAATTTCTAATTTTAAACTAATATTTTTAAAACACTCCCCACCCTTATCCCCTAATAACCCAACATCCCGCTCCTAAAACTACATTTCAAATTTCTAAATTTTATTTTAATTTGTAATTTTATACTAATATTTTTAAAACACTCCCCACCCTTATCCCCTAATAACCCAACATCCCGCTCCTAAAACAAAATTTGAAATTTCGAATTTTTATTTTTATTTTATTTTCAAATTTTCAAAAAATATTTTAAAACACTCCCCACCCTTATCCCCTAATAACCCAACATCCCGCTCCTAAAATATATCTTACAATTATTATTTTAATACAATTTAATACAAATATTAGTACAATAAAGCAAATAATATTTTAATATTAATAAATACTATTTAGACATTTTCAAAAATAGATATTTTACAAATTCTATATTATTTTTTCGATATTTTACACATTCTATATTATTTTTTTGATATTTTTTACAACACTGAAAAACGATATTTTTTACTAACGATATTTTTGACTCGATATTTTCAACTTCGATATTTAAAAAAAAACGATATTTTTAACATCGAGATTAATTACATCGATATAATGGTAATATCGATATAAAAAACTCGATATTATGGCAAGTCGATATTAAAAACTCGATATGACTATTCACCGACAGATGCTATGTGTGTGTGATGTTCTATTTGCATGGGATTGTGTGTGAGTAGTTGTTGCTGTGTGATACATGCAGATGTGTGTTGCAAGTGTAGTGTGCATTACTTGTGTGTCTGGCACATGCAGCAAGGTGGATTGTTGTTCCTGAGCTTGTTTTGGGTGCACATTAGTGGTTTCCCCTCCTATTTTTGACCTGTCACTTGTCAGGATTGTGCATGTGCATGCTTGTGGTACACTGTGACGCCATGTTCACTGGATGAGTGTGTGGTGTCTCAGTCTGTGTCAGCTGATTGTCCCATTGATCCCAGTTATTGTTCATGTTTGTTTTGGGATGATGCAATTCTTGTTTGTGTTGGGGTATGGTGTCTGGGCATTGGCCCTGAGTGACAATGTTGTGTACTCCTGTTCTGTCTGTGGTCACATTGCCTTTCCACTATTTGGCTGCATATGTCTGGGCTTGTTGGACTTCTGTGGATGTTGTTTGTGAGGTTTGTGTTTGGCTATTGTTTTTGTGTCAGCACTGGTTCAGGCATCCCTGAGTGCGGGTGTGACATTTGTGGATGCACCACAGGGAGTGTGATTGGTTGTCATTGGACTCACAGGCCATCATTTGGACCATTCTGTGTGTTTCTCACAGTTGTTGTGTGCTGCAGGTGTGAGGTGGGTAGAGGAGGGGTATGTGTGAAGGTCCTACTTGTGTTTGACAGTCAAGGAGTGTGACAATGTGCCATGTGAGTAGTGCTGATGACATACACATGTCAAGTAAGTGGAGACAGATGTGTGGCTGGTCACTGTATGATTTCAGACACTTCCTATCATTCCTGTGCCTATGCATGCGCTGCCTTGATGTCTCCCTGAGTTGTTGCACAGAGGCTTAATTTGACTCACTGTGCCAGCCATGTCTGATTTGATGGCCTAAGGGTGGTGTGATATGTTCCTTCTCTTGCATGTGATGTACAGATGCTATGTGGCTTGCTCCATGGTTTTCCAGCACTGTCCACTTCACTTTTGGCTAGCACATTTGTTGTCCTCCATTGCTGGTGGCCTATGGTATGGGTATGTGGCTGGGTGTCAGTGTGGGGTGTTTGTGAGTGACTTGACAGGCATTGTGAACAGTTCATTGGATGTTCATGGGTAGTGTGAGTCTTCATTTTGTGGTCATACTCAGTTGGATTCACTGGAGTGGAAGGTTGGTGTGAGGAGGAGGGTTGTCCTGCCCCTGAGCTTCTGTGCAGGGTGTTCCTCTTCACCCCCACCTTCCCAGTCAATCTTCCTTGTCCTTTGATGTGTGAGGTGCAAGGTCTGGCTGCACCTGGCAGATTAATTGTGCATGGGGGCACAGGAGGGGCACACAGCATGTTCTCAGATGGGTGTGGGATGAGTAGTGTGGGAAGGGTGAAGGTGGGGCCCTGTGAATCTTTGGGGACTGCCCATGCCTGGGGAAGGCCCTGCCTACTACATTGTGCGCAGGTTTTCCCGCGTCTTCACCGCTGCGGTAACGTGACCGGGACATTGCTGTGATTTCGCGGTTGATGGGTGACCCGGATGCGGCGGTGTGGATTTCTAGCAGGCAGGACATGTGTGAGTACACTGGGGGATAGGTTCCTGTCCCCACCAGAGTGTCTGAGGTGGACAGGAACCATGTGTCGGCACATGAGTTGTGTTGTGGTTGTGTGTGGAGTTGTGTATTTGCGTACCTGCGTCGTTGTCCGTGATGGTGCATTATTTGCTGGTAGTGGGTGAGGTACAGCACTGGAAGGGCTTGGAGTGCTGGATCCATTGCGATCAGGACCGTGTAAAGGGGACCGGGAGTCTGGTTTCACCCTCCGCTGTCGTGTTTCCACGATGGTGCATTATTTGCTGGTAGTGGAGGAGGTACAGCACCGGAAGGGCTTGGAGTGCTGGATACATTCGATCAGGACCGGGTAGAGTGGACCGGGAGTCTGGTTTAGCGCTCTACTGTCGTGTTTCCGCCGTCTCTGCGGTGTGATGGGCGGTTTACGGCATCGTGATTTGTACGGCGGACGGAACATCATTCCCCACGGCGGTGAGTCCCTATTGGCTCACTCCGCCGCGGTGGCGGGCACAAAAATCTGGCGGTTCACCTGACTACGCAGCGGATGGAAAATGGGCTATGTTTGCCCATCGTAATATGGCGGGCGGGAGGACCGCTGCTAAAGTGCGGAAAAGGGGATTTTCCGGCCCCCGCCAGCACCGCGGATGTGCTTCCACCCGCCATCCTAATCGACCCCTTAGTTTGGAATGGTAGTAATAAATCTGAAATCTCAGATATCCACCCTTCCTTGATATTGTTTAGTTGGGAGTGGGAATTATAAATATAATCCCCTGTCCAGTGTCCAAAACATTCCCCAGGAATTCTCGACCACGTCGATGGCAGGATATGCAAAGGTGGTTGTCGGAGGGAGGACCACCAGTTTCCCCGCTGGGCCAATCACGATGTGCCTTCTCGCCGACATGACTGTGGCGGTAAAACCTCCACACCTGAGTTGGCAGAATGGAAGGGATATAAGGCAGAAACTCATCTTTTCTCACTTTCACACTTCCTGTTCCGCCATGGATCTGATCTTCCATATGCTTCCGTTGCTACTTGATGACAAACAAAACCAACACCATTGTGGGCGCAATATATGGCAAGCTCCACTTTTACCCGTTACCTATTGACTTGTGTGTTAGCATATGCACAGGGCTCGTGCATTTATAAATCTCTCTTACAAGCAATTGTTATATTCCATATAGGTACCATAATATAGGCCCCGGTAAATTCATTACCCTTCACCTATATTCTTCCCTACATTACACTTATAACGGTTTACAGGGACTGACATTTTACCTAGATACAACACTGCATTCAGAACACGGGTTTTCCCTAGTTCGAAAGCTCATACATTATGCATGAGGATTCTTGGAAGCACAGCAGGACGACCATCTCCTGTATAATATCTATGTACAAAGTTCATGCCCGACGTCATCCTTAGGCTGACACAGTGATACAGCGAGCTAGGACCCCTGGGGAGACCTATGGGTATATATACATCACATCTTGCTAAGATAGACAGAGGAGACCGAGACTTCCTGGCAGACACACTGACCAGAGATGCTGAGGTTCCTGCATGCAGACACTCCAGCTTGCAGTGGTCTAACATCCCTTGCGGGGTGTCCACCTCGAGACCAGGACGGGGTCCCACAGTCTCTCAATTCAGGTAATGGGTTGACGTTATCCTAGAGGGATTCTTGGCCTAACACCTACACACATGCTAGGTACATTTAGGTACATCTAGTTAGGGAAGCATCGTAGGAGTACGCATCTTTTTATCAGGTGTTTTATATACTCATATGTATTCATGATTATTGTAAGATGGTAGAGCTTTACCATCCATTTACCTTTATAGTACTATTAATCATTTATATCTTATACTGTCTAACGGTTGTTGCAGCTCATCTATTCTACACCAGAATAACAACTGCTCAATAAATGCTTATTGAAAACGCCCAGCCTGTTTATTCTTTGTATCTCTCTGAGACAGACTAAGTAAGCACGAGTGACTGAGCGAAAAGTAGTATATTGTTTCCATGGTCCTGAGGGATCAGGGTTGTCATGTTCGATGGTTGCCAGGAACTATTCTCTCCTTGGTAAGAGGAGACTCTAGTGGCACTGTGAGCTAGTTGGTACAAAAGGCCAACATACTCGGTGGGGGTGTTCAGAAACAGTCTGATACCAATCCTACAGTGTATGCTGTCCAAACGCGCAGATCCTGTATAATTATTATAGGAGCTACACGACATGGCGCCGCCAATGTTGGTTGGGTACTTACTTAACAGTAGAATCTGAGTAGCTCAGTCGTGCTAGTCTCAGATACCCCTACTCACAACTCCCCAGAGACGTCTGGAGTGGGTGGGCACAAACTCTGCCACAGCTGAGTTGGCAAAATCCTATTTATTGGCTGTTGGTTAATCAAGCTTGAAGGACACTTTGTTCCTAAAACTGTGCAAAAACACCTTATCTTAGTTCCCTTGAAAAGCTCTTCTTCTCTACAACAATGACTGAAGAAATAGGAAACCTGGATAGACTTACGCAAGAACTAAATCTCTCAGCAGACGAAGAAGACGCAGATGCAATTTCCATTGCAGAAAATGTTAGAAATTCCGTTACCATAAAACTAGGTGCACACGGTCTAACATTCAAGGGTGGACCAATAGCTTTCGTGATTGAGGCACACAAATCATTTAAAACAGAGGTATTCTATTCATGGGTTACATTCCCAGTTGCAAATGCAAGAACAAAGACATTTTACTTCTACACAGAAAGTGGAATACTGGACAAATATTGTCCCTATGAGGTCATTGAAATTCCACTAACTTACCAGGAACACATATACTGGTTTAAAGGCGCCCTCCCCCATACAAGAAGTAGAGTAAGACTCGGTCCGCTCGGAAGAGAAGGAGCGACATGGCCAATATTAGCGGCCTACACACCACACCCTGACATTGAAACAATGCCAGGAGGAGACTTACTTAAACTTCACAAAGAATTAATAAAAATTTACAGAAACATGACTCAGTTTGTCATGAGGACACTTACAGTCCAGCTGGCAACGGTTGCAACAAATACAACTCCAGTTCAAAATACAGCAACAAAAATAACACCACAAACGTTACACGCAGTAATGGGTAAAATGCCTGTAAAACGTTAACAAATGCCATTCTGGGTAGCTCAAAAATAACACAGCTATAAGCAGTATTCCCTAATACTAGCCCGTATGAAAAACACAGAATGCTGACAATCTGCTTGCCCATGGGGATAACAACACAGATAGAGGATTGTACCTCCTGGGGTACAGTTTTTGCTGCCATATATACCAGAACTCGTGGTATCCCATCATTAGCAGTAATACCAGATGTATTAAGACAAATACAAAATGAGTACGGAGCAGAGCCTGCTCTGAACTTAGGGATGAAATTACTAGGTAATTATGCCCAGGTATCAGCCATAATATTAGCAAATATTAAAGGGGAGACAGCATCAGTGGCTATCTGCCAACGCCTAAGGGAGTTCAGTCCTTCACAACAGGAGCACAAACTACCTAAAATAATTGAAACTGCGTATTTAGAATTAGGCAGGGACAGTTTGGGTGGAAAAGTATTGAAACCACAACTGATGGGTAGTCCCGTAAAGGACACCTTCAACCAGACACCTGCTTCATCAAAAAAGAAGTGGGGCAATAACAAAAAACAAAAAGTTAAAGAAAACAGATCTCAATCCAGAGGTAGATCTCCTACACAGGAGCCCTCCGAATGGAGGTATAACCTTAGGAATAGGGACAATATTAGGAAGCCTAACAGGTATCAGGATACTGATACACGTTCCTCTCAATCCTTTCAGGGTTCAACGAAAAACTCAGAGAGGGAAGGACGGTCAGACAGACAAGACGAGCGTACAAAGTCCAGAGACAAGCAGCACGCTCAAGACTATACTTCCAAAAAAGAAGATAAACCAAAACAAAAGCCACAGTTCAAAAAGAAGAAGGTTTCAGGTCTAAAGATCAGACATGCCCAGAATTCTGAGGACTCAACTGCTGAAAAGGGAATGGGCTCTGACGATGCTAGACAGTGCGGCAGAAGTAACAATAGCTCGCCAGAACCTGATGGAATTTCTGGTGACAGCGGACTTGAATGATTACATCGCGGTGGAAACTCCCGATAATAGGGTAAGTGTCCCGCATAAGTTATATGAAATAACACTCCAAATGGAGGGGGACAAGCCCAGGAAAGTTAGAGGTCTCTTTTGGGAGAACCTGACGTTTGGTTATGACATTTTGTTAGCTGAACAAGATTGGCCGCCAGCATTCGTAATGGACTGTCCTAGAGGAGAAACAGTAATTTTATCAGCATTTTCCGACCCTGTTCCCAAATATCTAAAATATACATATGCACGGGAGTGGGCGGTAGCCCTGGCCCCGGCATTATACAAAAACCATGTTGGATGGGATGAGGATTCAACCCACCACATTATTCCATTAAAAAATACTCCGACTGCACAGAGGCAGTATCCAATAAAGCAAGAAGCTAAAAAACAGGTCAGGGAGATCCTAGATCAACTTGACTACCAAGGGGTGATTGAAACTTGCACCTCTCAAATGAATAATACTTTGTTTCCCGTATAAAAACCGGACAATTCATATCGTTTAGTTTTGGATTACAGACATTTAAACACTTGCACTAAGACATTTGCAGTTCAAAATGCACACAGTGCCGCATTAATGAATAACATTGTGCGAAAAAAATACAAAACGACACTAGATGTCTCAAGTGGATTTTTTTTGCCAAAATATAGCGCCTGAAAGGAGGTATCTAACCGCATTCTCCGCGTTAGGCTCACAGCGTCAATTTTGTAGACTCCCCCAGGGGTATAAGAACAGCCCTGGGTTGTTTTCAGCTAGAGTAAATGAATTACTTCAAAATTTGGATGAAGAAGCATTGTCCTATGTGGATGATATTCATCTAACGGATGATGACCTGGAGGAACACTTGAACAGAGTAAATACCATAATTTTGGGATTTGCCTCTGAGGGTTACAAATTCAACTTTAAAAAATCGAAGATAGCCCACCTCAATGTCCTTTTTCTGGGATATGAGCTTTCAAGTGAAGGGAAAAGCCTAGCAGCTAACTTTTTACAAAAGTGTGCGCTGCTCCAACCTCCAAAATCATTAAAAAACTTACAATCGATCCTGGGATTCCTGAACTTTGGCAGAACATACATTTTGGATTACGCAGAAAGGGTAAAACCTTTGTATGATTTAATAAAACCTGACTTTTCAGTTAGACAATGGACACAGGAACACACATATATCCTTCGATCCCTACAAGCTGATATGATAGCTTCAAAACACTTACAGACACGCGTAAATGTACGCAACTTAGTGATCCGCATAGTTGCGGGGCAATCAGGGTACACATACCTTACATATAATGAAGGTGAAACGGTACCAATAGCATACAAATCACATTTGTACACGAATGCTGAGATGCGCTTTGCATCAACAGAAAAAATTCTAACCACAGTACAGACTGCTGTAGTAAGAGAAAGAGCACTAGCTCAAGGGAAGCGTATAATTGTCGTTACCCCAGTTCCAGCCTTAGAGGCTGCGACAAAGGCAAGCGTTCCCAACGCTAAAGCCTTACATCCAAGATGGATACAATGGGCTAATTCTCTCACTGCAACAGATGTAGAATACAGGTATGACCCTGGTCTAAAAACACAAGCATTTCTGCAATACGAACAAGAATATCCTCTACCAAATGAAATAATGCCCCTGGATCAGTATGAATATATCATTTACACTGACGGGTCTGCTCAGCCGGCCATAGGGAGTAAACAGCAATACAGCGCCGCATGTGCTATCGTTAAAGGACGCATGCAGGATGGAAAATTTTATCCAAGTTTTACAAAATCCCAGTCTCTAGGAGGCTGCACAGCACAGCTGGCAAAATTTAAAGCCCTGTTACTGGCACTGGTAAATACGGATCGAGAATTCCCCACACTAATTGTGTGTGATTCCTTTTACTGTGTACAGTCATACAATGAATACTTACACCACTGGGGACAAAATGGATTCAAGGACGCAAAAGGTAGCACAATTAAGCATAAAACGCTATGGGAACAGGTAGTGGAGTTGAAAAACTAACTACCAAGGGCTCACGTGATACACACACTGAGTCATCAACGTGATGGCGTTCCCGTTGAAGGGAATTCATTGGCTGACAAAGCAGCAAAGGGGGCTGTACGGACGGCTTCCATAGCTGCAATCACTCGTTCAAAAACGAGAATAGATGGTGAGATTATGGTTGCGATTATTGCTACACGCAATATGACGGCAGTACCGAAAAGATTTCCACTCAAGTACTCCTACAAGTTAGATGCAAACAACGTTCTATTTGCTCAGATTCCTGGAGTGGGGGATAGAGTAATACCAAATATGGATCGCAGGTTAGGGTTAATTCTAGCAGCACACGAGGGTATAGGTTCTGCAACTGTTTCTCTACTTAAACAGCACTACTGGTGGCCAGGATTAACAAAGCAAACTAAGGACTATGTCTTGAAATGCGACATCTGTCAGCAGATGAAAGGCTCCACTGTAACACGTCCAGCGCAGACACCATTGCTAATATCAGACAAACCACTCCTGTGTGTTTATTTGGACCACTGCGGGCTCTTACGAACAGATGGGGCTTACAAGTATATCATGGTTGCAGTGGATTCCTGCTCTAGATTCCTATGGGTGCGGCCCCAGCGCTCGGCTGATGCTCGAACTGTTATAAAAGATTTGCGAGTCTTTATAGGGACATACTCAATTGGCACATAACATTTTGACCGTGGCCCCGCGTTTAGCTCTAGGGCTTACAAGGAAGCCATGGGAGGTGTGGGTGTAGCATTGCGGTACTCCTCTCCGTACCATCCCGAGGGAAATTTGGTTGTGGAGAGGAAAAACCAGGACTTAAAGCAGTCTTTAACAGCTAGAGTATTAGGCTCGGGTGTGAGTTGGGTAAAACATCTGTATGGAGTTCAAAGAGTGTTGAACAACAAGCCAAGAAGTTCTCTATGGGGTGTCACTCCTTATGAGGTCCTATTTGGGACAAGAATGTGGGTACCTGATCTTGATTGTGGAGGCACAGTGGCAGATGAAAAACCTTTTGACATTCATAAACGTTTGGCTGTTTTACAGGAGCTAAATGAATCCAGGGCACTACAAAGCAATGTCCAGGTGAAACGGACCGCCACTGGGGAAGTCAAGTCTGTCACGGCAAGAACTGTCTGGATCCCTAAAGTCGGGTACCTGGTCAGAGATAAAAATAGCGGACAAAAAAGAGTTTGTGCCATCATACAGAAAGCCTGTACCTGTCCTGGCAGTTGAAGGAACAAGAACTGTACTTCTGCCGCCTCTTGCCGGTAAGAAGGAGAAAAGATTTGTCTCAATTGACCTAATCAAACCACACTATGTGGCCGATACTGAGTAGTAGGCTGCGTGGACTCCAGAGTAACAGACACCCTCCTCTCTGAAGAGTCGCCTGCACGTAATGATGGACTATGCAACAATGCCATGGAACTCGTTCCTCTTGAAAATGAAATTCAAATTCAAAACCAGAATGAAAGACAAATTTCAATTCGACCAAACACAGATATCTACATCAACATGCCTCAACAAGAGCAAGCTACAGTTTCCACAAGACCTGCGGAAATACTGAAAATTGATTGCACCAACACCAGCACAGAAAAAAATGTTGACAATAACCAAACAGATTTATTCAGCTTCCTTTATTGCCCAGTTGTCTGAACAAGGTCTCGACTTATGGAAAGACGCCATAGACTTAAAATCTGTCTGGGGTACTAGAGACTGGCAGGTCCAGGGAACAGAGGCACTATTTAGAGCATGCCTTATTCCTCAACAAATCATGTTTTTGAATGTAATGGTGCAACAAACGTCCTGTCTTGGACTAGCCAAGAACAAAGATTTGAATACACCTCGGATGCCCACACCATCACACACCGAGGCTAACATAACATCACAAGAAGGGATTACACTAGATAAGATCATGCAATACAATAGATCAGACCCCTATTGGAAGGGATGGTTGATTTGGCCCAAAGACACCAATAGCTGTCAGGAAAGATTCATGGGTAAAACCAAAGGGTTTAGTATCAACAGGTCAGATCCCCGCTATGTACAGAGAGAACACCCAGGGGTAGTGACATCATACAGTGTTGGGAAGTTATGCCTCAATTGGCTAAAGACCTCAACACTTACACATGTGAAACAACACTTATCCTTACTTACAGAGGATCTGGACCTACAGGATTTTTTATTAGGTCCTAGGAAGCCACGTCCCAAACGTTTCTATTATGCTGTCTATAAAGAGATTTGGAAAATATCACAACAAGAAGCCGCGGAGAGATTACGAGAAATAAATTGTATAAACCTAGAGAAAGCTCTAGCAGTGGTTGACAATGGGTTAATTACACTAACCTTCTGCTATTGATGTACTAGAACAGGATATGTCCATATTACAGCACGGGCAATCACAATTGCGTTCTATTATGTTATTAAGCTGGACGCTGCAATCTTTGCGCGCAGGCTACGTGCCTTGGCGTTTCATAAACAGCACGTCTCTGTTTTCTTCATACAATCTAACGGAAAAACAGATAGAGATGGCACAAAGGGGAGCAAAATATACACTGCTGCGTATTGAAAAACTGGACAGATTAGCCTTTACAGTGGCAGAGACATGGTCCACAGAATGGTTAATCCATGGCCACATAAGTCTTCTGGTCACTACTTTTCAATTCCAATATTGCCTTGAACAAAAGCAGGCAGGTATATATGAAGGAATGGGTAGGGAATTCATCAAGGAATCTTGGGAATTACCGTACAGATTTCGATGCCGGAGTGGGGAAAGAGAAGTGTTTTTGAGCGGTACAAACCGCGAGAATACTTTAAGTGGATCACTCATATGCCAGGATATAATGCTTCATGGGGCCTGTAACGGTTCGGTAGCAAACTTATCCTGTCACTTGAGGGGTGCCCCAGCTGCCGTGAACACTCCAGTGTTCAGGCTACTTTCAAATGGGAGTTACTTGATGTTGAACGATCAAGGTTGCTGTTGGATGCTTCCGGGCATCGCATATCTGGTAACCGTGAGCTCCAGGGTTACTTGCTGTATGCAAGTATTGTTTCCACCAACACATACAGTCAGGGAGGCGCCGTTATGCCTTCGCTAAATGTTTCATTAATACGGTTTGATGCTTTGAGCAGAATGAAAGCCATGCTTGTACAGAAATCCGTGCCCTTAACCGCTGCTCGAGAGACTTTTGATCTCCAGATCGCAAGGTCTTCGGCAGAGATACAGGCACTCATACGTACAAACTGCCCCTTCCATTTCATAGAAATGGTAAATCGTATCTTTAACATGTCTGATACGACAGGCATCGTCCACCTATTTAGGACCATAGGTTCTGGACTATAAGCACCTTTCAGACGGTCCTCGGAGTTATACCAAACTTTATACACTCCGTATTTGGAAGCATTTTTGGAGGACTGCCGCTGATCCTGTTTCTAATAGCAGGTATCCTGATCGTAATTTTTCTGCTACGCAATGGATGTCCCAGTCACCAAGGAGATGGAAACAATACTCCTGGAGTGAAAATACTGTGATTGCATGGTACAACATCTAGGCACACCTCGCCTAAGAGAACTAAGTGCATTTTGGTTCTTGTCATTTAGACCAGTATGGATGGACTGCATCTTACCTGTCCTCCTATGCCTGTTTTGCAGGGAAGAATGCATGTTGGATCTCTGTCTAACACTCCCATCATGTGCGCAACCGGACATTGATTCTTTACTGGACTCGATAACGGCCCATGTTCTGCAGTGTCCCCAGCGTATTCCGATGTTGATGGCGGCATTCCTAGAGCCACCACAGGTAGTATCGGCTCCTGTTGGTATGGACATTGGCTCCTCCTCCTACACCAGGCCTTGGATGGCGCACAGGCCGTCCCAGCATCTGTTGTTGACAATACAAAAGATCATCTGTGCTCAATTGACATAATCTGCGAGGTGTAACAGGGACCGTCATCTGCGGAGGCAGGCAACGAGAATGTTGCGTCTACCAGCCAGGACACATAAACATTTGACTCATTTGGCCCGTCGTGTGCTGGGAAAGATTTGACTTTTTGAAAAACAAAATAAAAATTGGAACTCTATAACAAAACTGACATTCTTTTGAGCATGCATGGCTTTCAAATGCTTATAGTAGTTCGAACTATACCTACGGACACGTTAGAGCTATGGCTTGCGTGACAATTTCCTTTTTAAAGATTTTTTTTAGAACCTTTTAACATTGATTTTAGCAAAACAAGAAACAAATATTTTTTAAACTATTTTTGCGCACCAGTATCTAGTCAGCCTAGTAGTACGTTTAGAATGTAACTATGTCGTCCATTCGGAAGAGGAGTGGGTGTTATATTCCATATAGGTACCATAATAAAGGCCCTGGTAACTTCATTACCCTTCACTTATATTCTTCCCTACATTACACTTGTAACGGTTTACAGGGACTGACATTTTACCTAGATATGACACTGCATTCAGAACACGGGTTTTCCCTAGTTCGAAAGCTCACACATTATGCATGAGGTTTCTTGGAAGCAGAGCAGGACGACCATCTCCAGTATAATACCTATGTACAAAGTTCATGCCCGACGTCATCCTTTGGCTGACACAGTAATACAGCGAGGCAGGACCCCTGGGGAGACCTATGGGTACATATACATCACATCTTGCTAAGATAGACAGAGGAGATCGAGACTTCCCGGCAGACACACTGACCAGAGATGCTGAGGTTCCTGCATGCAGACACTCCAGCTTGCAGTGGTCTAGCATCCCTTGCGAGGTGTCCACCTCGAGACCAGGACGGGGTCCCACAGTCTCTCAATTCAGGTAATGGGTTGACTTTATGCTAGAGGGATTCTTGGCCTAACACCTACACACATGCTAGTTACATTTGGGTACATCTAGTTAGGGAAGCATCGTAGGAGTACGCACCTTTTTATCATGTGTTTTATACACTCATATGTTTTCATGAATACTATTAATCATTTATATCTTATACTGTCTAACGGTTGTTGCAGCTCATCTATTCTACACCAGAATAACAACTGTTCAATAAATGCTTATTGAAAATGCCCAGCCTGTTTATTCTGTGTATCTCTCTGAGACAGACTAAGTAAGCACGAGTGACTGAGCGAAAAGTAGTAGATTGTTTCCACGGTCCTGAGGGATTAGGGTTGTCATGTTCGATGGTTGCCATGAACTATTCTCTCCTTGGTAAGAGGAGACTCTAGTGGCACTGTGAGCTAATTGGTACAAAAGGCCAACATACTCGGTGGGGGTGTTCAGAAACAGTCTGATACCAATCCTACAGTGTATGCTGTCCAAACGCGCAGATCCTGTATAATTATTATAGGAGCTACATGACACAATAGCATACCAATGTGCAATCCATATGTCTGTAATGTTGATGTTTAAGAAATTTAAAGAAACACACTGGTATGATCACATTATATGTATAAATTTGGAGCAGGATGCCTTCAAAAAAAGGGACTTTTGCACAAAAAAGGATATCCAAATAAAATTCAAAACGTCACCATACAGGTGTATTTAAATACATTTCTAAATTCCCACATTAAAAACATATGCAGCACATATCATAGGAATAAGTGTAATGTAACATGATGTAGACATTGCTCTAGACAAGGTGTAACCTTTGCCATAGAAATTAACAGTAAAATCAATGTCAGTCACAAATTCCCCTGTCTAGTGCAAGTCCTGTACTGTATCCAATTTCAATAGTGATCAGTAATCAAGGTGAATCAAGCACACCTAAAGTAACACATCCAAATGACATTTATAACATCAATTAGTTGGTGCAAGTGCCCATTACTATGATGAATGCCTGCACCTAAATTCTAATGACCATCACATACTATGTCAACCAGTGTATGCACTTAACAAAGTAGACATCAAAAATCAGTTGTATTACCTGCCATCAAGGTAAAGAAAAATAAATACTTCAATTTTACTGAGAAACATTTGTAGGAATAAAAAAATTGCTAAGGAAAATGAATGCCAGGACTAATTTGTTGAAATCAAAAGGATGGGTTTATTCTGCAAAATAAGATAAGGCTCTCAAAGTAATATTAAAGCCAAATGGATGTCCACCAAGTTCAAAATTGGGCACTGTTGTGCAGTGGCGCAAAGCTTGCCTCCCAAATCACTGCCAAGGGGAACCTCTTCAGGAAGGGGAATCTATTGCGCAGATCAGACACCACAAAGATCTTACATGGGAGGAGACGTTTCCATTTGGGAGGGGTGCCCATGTGTGGAAAGGGTAGATTTGCATTTGCTAGTGGTGGGTTGGGATGTGGAAGGGGTAGGTTGGGGTGTGGAAGTGTTAGATTTGTCTATGCTAGCTGTGGGTTGGGGCTTGGAAGGGGTTAGGGCAAGGGTATAAATGACATCTTTTATGGGAAAATGAGTGTTCAGCAGGGAGTTGAGTTTGGGAGATAGAAATAGTGACAGTGTCTGATGTGCATGTGTCTGTTGAGGGTGCAGGTGCCTGTGGATCTGGTATATGTTGTGCATGTTTGGGTGTTTCTTGCTTACTAGGTGTCTGCTGTTTGCTGGAGTGTGGACGTTTGAGTTTTTTTGAGTGTGTATTCTAAGGAGTGTGTGTGGATGGGTGTGCTGTCGAGGTTCTGGATGTGGTGCATTTGGATGGGGTGGTGCATGTGGATGTTGCAGTGGGTGCGGTGTCTGTCAGTGTGCTGGAGGTGGGGGTGGTACATGTGGGTGTGGGTGCGGTGTCTGTGGCTATGCTGGTGGGTGTGGTGTCTGTGGGTGCTCTGGGGGTGGTGCATGTTTGTGTGGTGCTGGGTGCAGTGCTTGTGGGTGTGCTGGTGGTAGGGATGGTGCATGTTGGTGTGGTGGTGGGTGTGGTGTCTGTGGATGTGCTGGGATGGGGCATGTGGGTATGGTGGTAGATTTGGGGTCTGTGGGTATGCTGGTGGTGGGTGTGGTACATGTGTGTGTGGTGGTGGGTGTGGGCTCTGTGGGTGTGCTGGTGCATGTGGGTGTGGTGTTTGTATGTGCACCTGTGGTTTTTTGCGGTGTTTGTTTTTCTGTGTGGGTGTGCTGCTAGTGTCTGTTTGAGTGGGTGAGTGCAAAGGTGTGAGTGTGCTTGGGGCAGGTCTGGGAATAGTAAATTTGGATGGGAAAGGGCAGGCAGTGGGGCACAAGTTTGGGATGGTTGGGAGGTTACAGTCAGTGAGGAGTCTAGATCTTGAAATGACCTCTGTAGGACAGAGAGAGCACTGTGAATGCCTTCCAGGTAGGCTACCATGTGTTTCAATTGGCAGCCAATGCCCTGGATGGCATTCAGTAGTTCAGTCAGGCCTACAGAGATGTTCCGGAGAAGGTCAATAGCCTTCTCACTCAGCGCACCTTGGGGGAATGGGGCGGCATGTGATGTGCCTGCAGTGAAGGAGATGCACCACTTTTAGGGGGGCAGGTGTGGCCAACTGGGGGAAGCAAGAGTCAGGGTGGAGGTGGTAATCTGAGTGGCGGAAAAGGATGCAGTTGGTAGACTTTCTGGCGGGTCCGCCAACACTAGGGAGTGCTTGCTGGAGGAGGCCTCTGAAGAAGATTTTGAGGAGCTGGATGCCTTCATTTCACTCCCCTCACCCTCGGTGCAACGGGGTCCCTCGAAGTTGGTGGTGTCCGCACCCAAACCACAGTGGTAAGCACTAAAACATTTCATATGAAGGCTTGGATTCACTCGACATGATGGGTGGCTATAGAACTGGCTCTAGTAACATGGGGAGCCGTTTTTACATGATTCAGTGTATAGTTAGGAAACCTGAGATCTTTATTAGAACTAAACCAGGACATTGAGCCCAATACAAATTAAATTATTAGAAAAATACAATTTAATGACAATATAAAGCGTATATATAATATGAGTTGGTAAATGCCATCTAAAGAGAATTATTGTATGATCCATTTGTGAGGGTTAATAGGGAACTTACTGTGTTGGTTCATTTACAGGTAGTACGAATACCTGATGAAATAGGCGGCTACCGATGAACGTAATAGTATTGAGACCAGAAATAAGAAGAGAGCAACGATATTAAACACATAAGTCTCTCATGCCATAATTTAAAATTGGAAGGTAAGCATTGATTCTATGCTTTTTAGATAGTAAATCTTGAGAATCTAATTCAGTCCACATTAGTGATCCAGTCCTCTTATTTATGTTTTTGTATCATTTAGAGACATGTCAAACTGTTGTTTTTAAACCACTGGAGATCTTCATAAGAAATCTTAAATATTCAAAGAAGCTCGATATAGTCGAATAAAAAAAGACTGTATGGGGATGAATTAAGTTTAAGACCCACATTTTCAACAGTGGGAGGTAAGAGATATAATCACCATCTTAATTTAGAGGCTCTACCATATTAGAGAAACAGAAATAGCATTTGTTTTCCTATCTTATTTTTTTTAGAATTATCGTTTATATATTTTCGCAAGCCACAAAATAATAAAGATGGCACCTTCCGGATAGAGGCCAGTGAAGAGTCCGATTAAAAGTATCGATATATAGATTGCGGTGGATGAAGTTGCATGTCTATTAAAAGGTATGAATGTGGAATAAATGAGGGAAATGGTATACGAGATAGCTGCACGTATATGCACTTTGTTAGTACCTTTGAAGGTCCTTCTTTACCCTATAAAAATGGTTGTGTAGTGTTAACTGATGTTCTTATATGGATTAAAGTTTTTTGGAAAATTAATTAAAGGCCCAGTTAATCAAGAACTTGCATAGGAAGTGGGCTTATATATATAATAGTTTTTCTTGTACTATTTACAAGAGTTTTTCCTGACTTAATGTCTTCCTTTTATATGTAGATAAAAAATTTGCCCATAACTCAAATGAGAAATCCCTAATTGTGTGTTCAGAAGAAGGTGGTTGAGATATCCAAATTTTATGCCACCGAAACGCGTCGACGCCAACGATATCGAATCCAACCATATGAAGTTCTGTGATAGGAGTTACAATCCTACCGGCCTTTCTGCTCATTAGATGGTGGATCATTATCTGTAACAGCTTTAATGAAACTGTACTTATAGGGTTTCTTTTGTTTTGTTTTATTATTTTTGTGTTTTATTGTATTTCATCGCCGATGTTTTTATTCTGTTTTTAACTATTAGTGTGATATGCATTAGGATTAGAAGTATAAGAAACTTATGAAATCTAATTTTGTATTGTATATGTTTTTTCTAAAGTGAATTTTTAAGAGTTGGAAAATATGCTTCTTATGATTTATAGAATAAAAAAAGTGTAAGCACTACACCTTGATTTTAGTGGGGTATATATTTTGATACCGATTGTAGAAGAATGGACCTTTATACCATGTATGCGTAGAGAGTACGGTGTGTTAATATTGAGTGCTGTGTGAGAATATTCCTCCAGGGGAAGTTTTATTCACTGCTGGTTTCCAGTGCCCTGTTCCCTGGGATAGTGGGGCCACCTCTCTAGTTTTATTACTAGGATTGCACAACCTTCTGGTTGGAGAGGCTTACAAGTCTGTATATAATGGAGACACTAAAAACCTTTAGGTTTAGTGAGGAACAATTAAATAAAATACTGAGCACCAATAATAAGAGCGGCCATAATGTTATGGTTATATCAAATGGAGGTGAAAAATGGAACAAACTTATAAACCTTAAAAAGAAAGTGATAAGAACTGAACTCCATGCAGACTTCCTTATCGAGTACTGTAAATCAGGAACTATACCGATAGGGCTGCAAGTCCGTAATGAACCGGGTTTATTTGTACAGCATAGAAAGTTTTTAGATACCTGGACATTGATCTCCAATAGGTGCAGTAGAGATTGGATGTTGTTGATTATAGAAACCGCACAAGAGACCATTCTCATAGAGAGAAAGGAAATAGAGGAGTTAGAAAAAACCCTCATAGAAAGTGATGCCTTGGATGAGGCAAAGAAAAAATTAGGCGAAATAAATCAAGACAACCATGGATATCGTGAGTACTTGATTAATAAGAAAACAATCAAACTAAGAAAGGACATAAGTAGATTTAGTTGTGAACAAATATACCCCTATCTAAAAAAAGACTTTTATGTAGAGAGACAGGATCAGCAATGGGAAAGACCACAGAGAATGAGATTTTTCAACCAGAGACGCCCGAAACATGTTAACTTCTCTGACACATCTAGTAATAGTAGCGAAGATGAAGCCCAAATGAGGGAAGATGGACCTAGACAAGGAGTAGAGAAAGATTATGAAGGTTTTTTAGGGTCCAGACCCCAAAGAAATCAAAGGGGCTTTCCCAACAGAGGGAGGGGTGCCCTAGGGAGGAATCAGGGAGGGAGGAATCACCAACCCCAGGATCATTCCAGGAATCAGCAACCGCAGGAATGCATAAAGACAAGGAACCAGAAATACTGCTGGTAGAGCAGAACCCCATAATCAATCTATCCAGAAGAGCATTAAATAGGGTAGAAGAGGAAGTACTAAGTAGAGGTTTTAGTTTTATTCCCACCGCAGGCATTAATAAATTCCAAATGGAAAAAGACCTAAGAGCGTTCTTTAGGAAGGTGAGATTACACAGATTTTTTGAAGATAGACCCGCCAGAGAACATCCAATAGATTCAGGCTTACGCCCTAAATCTACCTTTACCCCTAGTCTGGCCATGGTAAGTAAAAACATTGAAATATTTGAGTCAATTCTCAAAATGGAGGTTAGTAACCTTTTAAAGGAGAAACAGTTTCAGACCTTCAATGTATCTATGAACCATAAGAAGGCAATAGAATCTTTATCTGCAGATCGTATGATTACCATAAAGCCTGCAGATAAGGGGGGAGGAGTGGTTGTTTTTGATACAAACGCCTATGAACGAAGAGCACTGGAACTCCTCTCCAACACAGATCATTACCAGAGAGTTACCCATACTAGGTTGGAGACACTGAAAGCAGAGGTGGGATTTCTGCTAGAATTAGCCAGAAATGAGGAATGGATTAGCCTAGAAGAATATCAATTTTATATAATAGAAACTCTAAAATCCCAGCATTCTATGGCCTTTCCGAAGGTGCATAAAAATCTCCTTAATCATCCACTTAGACCAATTGTAGCATCTATAGACTCTTTATTGGAACCGCTGAGCAAATATGCCGACGTGTTTCTGAAACCCCTAGTTCATGAACAAAAATCCTACATGAGGGATACTACAGACATGATCGGTAGAATTGAAGGCCTTGCTTTTAATTGTAATACAGAGTATGTGGTGACCCTCGATATCGAGGCACTATACACAAATATACCTCAATTGGATACAATAGAAGAAGTAAGGAAAACTCTTGAAAAATCTAATATAATAGGGGCCAATAAAGAATTTATACTAAAGTGTATTTCGATGGTACTACTTAATAATATTTTCCTTTTCAAAGATGATCTATATATACAACTGAAAGGGACCAGCATGGGAGCAACGTGTGCTCCCAGTCTGGCTTGCATCTATGTAGGAGCATTTGAGGAGAAACACGTGTATAACGAAATTTCTCCCTTCTATGAAAACGTCTATAAATGGCATCGCTTTATAGACGATATTTTCTTCATTTGGCGTGGTCCTTTAGAACAATTAGAAGAGTTCAAAGAATGGCTCAATCTAGGCGATAACATTTTTTAATTTACCGCCAACATTAGTGCTGATAGGGTAAACTTTCTTGACATCTGTATTAAACACGAGGCTGGAAACATAGCTGTGGAACTTTTTTCTAAGCCCACAGATAGGAACACCTTGCTGCATTATAGTAGCCATCACCCTAAAAGCCAAAAGGATAATATTCCTTTTGGGGAGTTTCTAAGATTACGCAGAAATTGCACTTCACTACAAGATTTTTATACTCATTCAGAAAAATAAAAAAATAAGTTTAAAGAGAGAGGTTATCCAAAAAAGCTAATCAACCATTCCTTCAAAAGAGCAAGGTTCTTTGATAGGGATAGCCTCCTTTATGGAGATAAGAAAGATAAATCCCAAGAAAAAATAGTCATGGTTAGCCAGTTCTCTACGGTTAGTAACAAGGTGAAGAATATTATTAACCGGAACTGGAAAATTCTGAATGATGGAGAGAATTCCAGTCTCCCTAAGCCACTATACTCTTTCAGGAAAAACAAGAATCTTCGCAATTCCCTAGTTCACACATATAGAGATGACGTCCATGAAACACAAAGAACGATCACAGGGACCAAAGCTATGGGTAATCACAAATGCGGAAATTGTAGCATATGTGATTTATGTATTGTTATGAAGGTAGTTACTCTCAATGGGGCAACACATAACATTACCACTCTTAACAATTGTAAAAGCAAGAATATAGTATACCTGATATTTTGCCCATGTGGGCAAGGATATATAGGCGAAACAGGAAGAGAGTTTAGACATAGATTGTGTGAACACAGATCTGCCATAAATACTAAAAAAGAGAATGCGCCATTAGTGAATCATTGGGCAGAGAAAAAACATGAGGTCACAGACATTAGATGGGTAATACTAGAAAAGATAAGAGAAATAAAAAGATGTGACAATAGTGTGTATAGACGAAAATTACGTGAACAATGGTACATCGAGAAATTTGATACAATAAATAAAGGGCTGAACAGCAGGGAGGACTGGGAGAAAATAATAACAGCATAATAAGATGGTTCGCAGTTACTGAAATCAGTAGTCTGTAAAAGTAATGGTATATATAGTGGTTATAGGCACGTGCCGTTGGTTTGATTTTGGTAGATTTACATTGGGCATTGGTTATATCGATGTCTTATAAAAACACCATAAATGTATAGCAAGATAATATCCTTGCATAACAGTGATTTAGTAGTACTATATAGCGGTTTCTTGAACTTGGCCGATTTTCTTTTTCTTCTTCAAGATGGCCACGAGACATGCGCATTAGGTACCAAGCAATGCATGTCGGGAATATTCCCTTGCGCATATTCGTTTGCGCGCATTTGTTAGGGGAGGACCATATAAACCCAAGGGTAGTAAGCTCATCATTAGCAGCTGTACGGACGCTAAGACGCCGTTTTTTCATGCCACAAGGTAAGCTGGTACATACTCTGTGTTAGCGGGAAGGGGATCCTGTTGGTAAACGGTGAAATGTTCCCGTTTACGCCGGCAGTTAGTATTCTATTGTCTGGCCCTTAATTAGTAAAACCTAGCTATATGACGCTAAACGGTTAGCTCCTAAGCCTTTAAAAGTAGGTACAGATTATGTTTAAGTATAGACTGGGATAAAATGCCACAAGGTAAGCTAGCACTAACTCTGGGCTATTGGGAAGGGAATCCCGCCGGTTAGCAGCGAAAATTCTCCGTTAATGCCGGCAGTTGGTGTTCGACTGTCTGGCCTCTAACTAGCAGAATACAGCTATAGGACATAAGAAAGTTAGTTCCTAAGCTGTTTTTGAAAAGCAGGTATAGATTATGTTGAGCATAGTCGAATGTGGCTTTATATGATTTAGAACATGCATAGCCATTGGGAGAGGTTTCTATTTTAAATATGAATAAATTCCCGAGCACTAAAACATTTCATATGAAGGCTTGGATTCACTCGACATGATGGGTGGCTATAGAACTTGCTCTAGTAACATGGGGAGCCGTTTTTACATGATTCAGTGAATAGTTAGGAAACCTGAGACCTTTAGTAGAACTAAACCAAGACATTGAGCCCAATACAAATTAAATTATTAGAAAAATACAATTTAATATCAATATAAAGTGGATATATAATATGAGTTGGTAAATGCCATCTAAAGAGAATTATTGTTTGATCCATGTGTGAGGGTTAATAGAGAACTTACTGCGTTGGTTCATTTACAGGTAGTACGAATACCGGATGAAATAGGCGGCTACCGATGAACGTAATAGTATTGAGACCAGAAATAAGAAGAGAGCAACGATACTAAACATATAAGTCTCTCATGCCATAATTTAAAATTGGAAGGTAAGCATTGATTCTATGCTTTTTAGATAGTAAATCTTGAGAATCTAATTCAGTCCACATTAGTGATCCAGTCCTCTTATTTATGTTTTTGTATCATTTAGAGACATGTCAAATAGTTGTTTTTAAACCAGTGGAGATCTTCATAAGAAATATTAAATATTCAAAGAAGCTCGATATAGTCGAATACAAAAAGACTGTATGGGGATGAATTAAGTTTAAGACCCACATTTTCAACAGTGGGAGGTAAGAGATATAATCACCATCTTAATTTAGAGGCTCTACCATATTAGAGAAACAGAAATAGCATTTGTTTTCCTATCTTATTTTTTTTTAAATTATCGTTTATATATTTTCGCAAGCCACAAAATAATAAAGATGGCACCTTCCGGTTAGAGGCCAGTGAAGAATCCGATTAAAAGTATCGATATATAGATTGCGGTGAGTGAAGTTGCATGTCTATTAAAAGGTATGAATGTGGAATAAATGAGGGAAATGGTATACGAGATAGCTGCACGTATATGCACTTTGTTAGTACCTTTGAAGGTCCTTCTTTACCCTATTTAAAATGGAGGTGTAGTGTTAACTGATGTTCTTATATGGATTAAAGTTTTTTGGAAAATTAATTAAAGGCCCAGTTAATCAAGAACTTGCATAGGAAGTGGGCTTATATATATAATAGTTTTTCTTGTACTATTTACAAGAGTTTTTTCCTGACCTAATGTCTTCCTTTTATATGTAGATAACAAATTCACTCATAACTCAAATGAGAAATCCCTAATTGTGAGTCCTGAAGAAGGTGGTTGAGATATCCAAATTTTAAGCCACCGAAACGCGTCGACGCCAACGATATCGAATCCAACCATATGAAGTTCTGTGATAGGAGTTACAATCCTACCGGCCTTTCTGCTCATTAGATGGTGGATCATTATCTGTAACAGCTTTAATGAAACTGTGCTTATAGGGTTTCTTTTGTTTTGTTTTTGTTTTATTATTATTGTGTTTTATTGTATTTCATCGCCAATGTTTTTATTCTGTTTTTAACTATTAGTGTGATATGCATTAGGATTAGAAGTATAAGAAACTTATGAAATCTAATTTTGTATTGTATATGTTTTTTCTAAAAATGAATTTTTAAGAGTTGGAAAATATGCTTCTTATGATTTATAGAATAAAAAAAGTGTAAGCACTACACCTTGATTTTCGTGGGGTATATATTTTGATGCCGATTGTAGAAGAATGGACCTTTATACCATGTATGCGTAGAGAGTACGGTGTGTTAATATTGAGTGGTGTGTGAGTGTGAGAATATTCCTCCAGGGGAAGTTTTATTCACTGCTGATCTTGCCTCTTATCCATTATTATGTCTATCAAGGACCTATTTCACACCTCTGAATGGTTGTCCTTTGTAATTTAGAATAGTGACCATATGTCACCAAAAAGGATAGCAACCAATAATATCTTTGTACAGTGTGTTCACAAGGCCCTAAAATATGTATACTTTTCATTCTCAATGATGAGGGAAGTATGAGGTGGTAATTTGTTAGGAAGGGCAAGTTCAAGGAACTTTAGGCCAAAGGTGTTTGTTGATCAAAGTTTTAACACATCGACTACTGTGTTCAGTTGGATTGTTTATCTCTGATTGTTTCGTGAAACTGTTTCCTCCTAAAGTTAACTTTGCAATGTGTCTATTATGTTATGTTTGATTGGTAATCTTTTTCGTTGGATCTGTTTTAGGTTCCTTCACCATGTCCCCTTCATCTGAACATTACAGAGTTGTGACATTTGCAGGAATGTGGAGTATTTTGAATTACAAAGGGAACATGGGTTGATCCTGGGAAAGACAGATACAGGCTTTGGGTGCACAAATCTTGTACCAAATCAACTTGCACTGTGATTGAATGGAAGATTTGAAGATTATATTAGGCTTGTTCTCTGTCATGTGTTCCCATTAAGGCAATATGTGTGCCATTGTTAGCTCAAATCACATGTGGTAGTGCAGCCAAATCATGCTAATCTCCCTTCACATTGGAAAAATCTTCATTGTGTGTAAAATGTATGTAGCTGTTGATGTGTCTCATTATTGTAGGGCATACTTCTTGTGGCACACCACTGAAACATGGTTGTGACATTCCACCAGATAATGGAACAAAGGATTGGAATAATTCAGTGTCTACAAATGTTATTGATGTGGGATTCCTTATGTGAGCCAGAAGATCTGGCTCCAGCTGTTGACATGAATCAATGATAATTTGCCTATTCAATCCGATTGTTTTGGATATATCCCCTTCTTCCATGTTGGCAAGGTCTAGAACTGGAAATGTGAAAACTGGCCCTGAGAATTAGTTCATGCATGGATTGTTATGTTAGTGAAAAGGTTAACACGCAATTATTGGTCAAATGGAATAAACATAGTGTAGTGTAGTTCCTATTTCCCTAATAGGCTCTGCGCATTGGAATAATATACCCTATAGATTTGACATAGGACAGAGTTACACAGAAAGAATAGATGGGCGTTTCAATAAAAAGGATTTATTGAACAGTCTTGTTTCTCGTGTAAGAGATATGAGCTGTTATGATCACAAGACAGTAAATGTAAATGTAAATCCAGTATTTGTAAAGCGCACAGCTACCTCCGAAGTGGTGTCCCGGCGCTGGGGGCCGTCGGGAAGATTAAGCAAGCTATTGCCCAGAGTCACATGGTGCTGGGCTGACCTGCCGCCGGGGATCGAACCGCGAGCCCCAGATTCCAGCGTCAGTCGCCCTGGCCACAGCGCCACACCTCTTCCCTATGCAAGATATATAATGTACAGCGTAAGCAGTAGAAAGAAATAATACTGCGCTAGCATTATCTTTTAGCATACATTCACATACATAAATAACATGAGCTAAAAATGCGAGTACTCATACGATGCTTCTCTACGCTAGTTCTACCCCAGTGTACCTAACCTAGTTTAGGTGTAGGGCAAGGTAAGAAGTAGGTGAAGTATTCTATAGTATGGTATACTAAGTATGGTATACTAAGAATCTGGTATGCCAAGAGTCCGGTATGCCAAGAGTCTGGTATGCCAAGAGTCCCTCTAGGTTCTAGTCAGCTCCATACCTTGAGAATGAGAGAGGTGGGAATCTCCTTCCGGATCTTTCGAACTCTAACACCCCGCGAAGGGAGTCAGAACACTGGAAGCTGGATTCTCTGCGAGCAGGGATGACAGCGTCTCTTCTCAGTGCGTCAGGCCGGGATACGGGCTCCTCTGAAGTCGAGGTCTCCTCTAACTTGCTTGGGCAAGGGAAGGTATATTTATACCTGGTAGGTGCCTTGGAATGTTAGCATTGACGTGAAGTCGGACAGAGGAAGACATCAGGAATGAACCCTTAAGGAATAGTGGTTCATGCATAATAGATGAGTTCTTGGAGAAATCAATAATCCTGTGCTGGGCTTAGGGTTTGGTTTCTAAGAACTCGTTGTGACATTAGGGTGGACGGATGTCGGTGACCATGCCTGTATTTGGAGTGCATGGCTAATGCCTAAATAAGGACTGGGATCTTATGCCTATATAAGGGCAATGCGAATTGTGCCTATATAAGGACATGTTTCAGGAAAACCTATATACGGACACCTAAAGCGGAATACAACACCCACTCCACTTTCGAATGAACGATAATACTAAATGCTAAACATTAAACTTGAGTACCACATATTGCTAAAAACATTTCTAAAAGCATATTAAAAGAAGTTTTTAAAAGAACTGTTGCTAAAACATGTAATGCAATAGGTACTGTACATTTTAAAGCATTTTTTCATTCTAAGCATATATTGGAAATAAATGCAACATGAATGAATAAACAGAAATATATACATATGATGAAATGGTTGACAAGTTTTCAAAAATCAAAGCCACTGCATATCATGGTACTAAATGAAATTTTAGTAAAATAAGGTGACATTGTGTCCTTGGAAGTAAAGAAGTCCGTTTTATATGAATAGTTCTACTGTAAGCAGATTGAGTTGCCATGTATTTTCAAAAAATAAAGAAAAAGAAAAAGTTCAATTTTAGGAAGAGTTCCAAGTTTTGAAAATATGAAGGCCAAATTCATTGCGTCCCTGGTACACTGTGAGCCGAATCAAAGTCAGTGAATGGGTCTGGTGTAAACATGAAATCATCTATTTCTGTAGCCAAAATATCGTCTACCGATGTTGGCGACATTTGGAACACCTCGTTCAGAAGGTTAATTGCACAGAGATGAGAAGCATCGCCTTCAGCATCAGATGCCTCAGCAATGTTCACGTCTGTTGTTTCCTGTGTGCCTGTTGATCCATCTCGTACCTCAGCAGCAGCAGGAAGCGTCTGTGAGATCTCAATGAATGCCGTCATCAGGATTGGTAGCCTCTGGGGACAACACAGACCATGGGCCGTTATCGGGTCCAGCAGAGTATCAATATCCGTTGGCATGACTGATGGGAGTGTTAGACAGGTGTCTAGCACGCATTCTTCACCGCAAAGCAGGCAGCGTAGAACAGGTAAGATGCAATCTTGCCAGATTGGTCTAAATGACAGGAACCATGTTGTATTAAGTTCCCGTAGACGAGGCATGCCCAAAAGCTGCACTATGCACTCACGGCACTTCCGTTCTAGGAGAGCTTTCTCCACATCGCTCGGAGTGACGTCGGTGGATAGGCTTGCCATAGCGTAATAGTAGGAATAGAAATAGGATTCCTGCAACAAGTGCTAGAATTAATGGCACACCACCAAACACCGAATGTGCGAAGTTTGGGATGATTCCGAGGACTGCCTGGAAGGGTGCTAACAGTCCTGAACAGATGGTCTTAAATACATGTACAATCCCGCTCGTATCAGACATGTTAAAGATACGTCCCATCATTTCTACGAAATATATAGGGCAGTTTGTACGAATTAAAGCCTGTATCTCAGCCGAAGTCCTTGCAATTTGTAAATCATAGATTTCTTTGGCCGAGGTCAAAGGCACGGTCTGTTGCAAAAGCATGGCTTTCATTCTGCTTAAAGTATCAAAATGTATAAAAGAAACATTCAATGAAGGCCATAGAGGTGACTCCCTGACTGTGTCTATTGGGGGAACAATACTTGCATACAACAAGTAACCCTGGAGTTGACCGTTACCAGATATGGGATGCCTGGCAACATGCCACAGCAACTCTGATCATTCAACATGAGGTAACTCCCATTAGAAAGTTGGCCAAACGTTGGATTAATCACAGTAGCCGGTGTACCCTGCTGGTGGCAGGACAAGTTTGCCACAGAACCATTACAAGCCCCGTGTAAAGAAATGTCCTGACATATGAGTGAACCGCTTAATGCCTTTTCACAGTTTGTACCGCTTAGAAACACTTCACGATCCCCACTCCAACATCTGTATTCGTAAGGTAAATCCCAAGATTTCTTAATGTATTCTTTACCCAACCTTTCATATTTGCCTGCTTGCATTTGTTTGAGGCAATACTGAAACTGAAAAGTAGTGACAGGCAGAGTGATTTTGCCATGGATAAGCCATTCTGTAGCTGGTTTTTCTGCTACCGTAAATGGTAATTTTTCCAGTTTTTCAATGCTCAGCACTGTATACTTTGCTCCCCTTTGTGCCAGTTCGATCTGTTTATCTGTTAGATTGTATTCTGCAAACAGAGACAACGTGTTGATAAAACGCCAAGGCACATAGCCCGCACGCAAAGATTGCAGCGCCCAGCCTAGTAACATAATATAACGTAACTGAGATTGGCCTTGTTGTAACATGGCTAAATCTTGTTCCAGTATGTCAATAGCAGAGGATACAATGTTGTCCAATGAATAAATTCTGGATGACAAAGTTGTTAACCCATTGTCGACCACAGAGAGAGTTTTCTCTAAGTTAATACGATCAAGTTCACGTATTCGTTCTGCGGCCTCTGCCTGTGAAACCTTCCATACTTCATTATAAGCAGCATAAATGCCGGCATATATGAAATGTTTTTGACGCGGTTTTCTTGGTCCTAGCAAGAATTCCCTAAGGTCTGCGTCTTCTTTAAGTAAAGATAAGTGTTGTTTCACATCCTCAAGTGTAGATTTTTGTAGCCAGTCGAGGCACAATTTTCCTACACTGTATGTTGTTACTATCCCCGGATGTTGTCGTTGAACATATCGTGGGTCTGGCCTATGGATAGTAAAGCCCTGTCTTCTATTCAGGAATATTTCTTGACAGATGTTTGTGTCTGTGGGCCAGAGTAACCATTTTTTCCAATCAGGATCTGTTCTGTTGGTTTGTGGTATTGTGTGTACTGTGACCACTCCCTGTGTAGTGTTATTACTTGCAGGTGTTGGTACAGAAGGTGTTTTCATGTCTTTGATCTTAGCTAAACCAAGGCAAGACGTTTGTTGCACAGTGTCATTCAAAAACATTATTTGCTGAGGGATGATACATGCTCTAAACAAAGCTTCTATCCCCTGTACTTGCCAATCTTTAGAACCCCAGACAGATTTTGTGTCTATTGTGTCTTTCCAAAAGTCAAATCCATGTCTAGACAGTTGGGTAATAAAGGCTGCAGAGTAAATCTGTTTTGTATTAGTTAACATAATTTTCTGTCCTGTTTTGTTTACATTTTTATAATAAAACGTTCCTGGATCAGAAGTATTGTACCCTGAAAAATAGGGAAACTTTTTAGCAAACGTTTTTGAACTACCTTTTGGTGGTGTAGGACAATGTTCCCATTGGTTAAACATAAACACATTTCTAGGTGTTGCAGATTTATGCAAGAAATGATGACCATAGTGGTTGTAACAATAAAGCTGTTCGTCGTCTGATGAACCCTCTAAGTATTCATTGTTAGAGAATGCAGCATACTTTTCCAGATCAGACATCATATCTTTTACAGTCTCAAAGTCCCAATCATCAGAATAGGTACTGGAGGAAATAAAATCACTTAATGAAATTTTAAATAAATGTGGAATGTTCAAAAGTTCCGTCGGGCCTAATATATCGAAATCGGTTTTGTCCCACACTATACCATCCTGTATAGGAACGGCTGTGATGTTCACTGCTGACAAGTCTCTTGATTCACGATGGGATGATTTGTATGGTTTTAAAAGTAAGTTCACATTTTTACTTTCTGTGTCCATATGGATGTATCTGTCATTTATAAGCACGCTGATAGTCATAACCAAAGCTAGCCAAAGCAGAAAGAAAAATATTCCAGAAATTATCCATAGTTCAATCCATGGTGAAACCAGATAAGTCTCTTGTTGTTTGAAAGTTTTTAGGGCTGGCGTCGTTTCAGGTTCACTCGGATCCTCAGAAAACGTATCAAAGTTAATAAAATAGCCAGAAGCAGTTCTGTCAATTGTTGAAATTGCATCAGGATTTGTTGAAATCGCTGGAACCAGTTGATCACTTGTTACGTTGGTGTAGACAGGTGTATCTGGACGAACCGTTACTTGAGTTTCAAGAGGGACGAGTTCCATAGCATTGTCGCTTAGTCCTTCATCTGTTACTGCTGAATTCTCGATAGTTATGAGTCTTTCAGTCTGAACCTCTTGGATAGTAGCGAGAGGAGTGCATCTGCTACTACGTCAGAGTCCACGAGGCCTACTATTTAGTATTGGCCGCATACTGTGGTTTGATGAGGTCGATTGACACAAATCTTTTCTCCTTTTTTCCAGCAAGGGGCGGCAGAAGTACTGTTCTTGTTCCGTGGACAGCTAGGACAGGTACTGGTTGTCTGTAGGAAGGTCCAAATTCCTTCTTGTCCGCAATCTTTTCTCTGACTAGATCCCCAACTTTTGGGACCCAGACAGGCCTTGCTGGGACTGCCGGTTTTTCCCAGGGGTGGTTGGCTTCAGGAACACGTTGCTTTGCTTCGATCTTAGTTCATTTAGATCCTGTAAAACAGCCAAACGATCTTTGATATCAAAGGGTTTATTTTCCACCACTGTGCCTTTACATTCGAGATCAGGAACCCACATTCTTGTCCCAAATAGGACCTCATATGGAGTGACCCCCCTAGAGAACTTCTTGGCAAATTATTTAATGAGCGTTGGACCCCATAAAGATGTTTGACCCACCCATCACCCGAACCTAATACTCTAGCTGTTATAGACTGCTTTATGTCCCGGTTTTTCCTTTCCACAACAGAATTTCCCTCAGGATGAAACGGAGAGGAGTACCGCAATGCTATGCCCAAACTGGTCATGGCTTCTTTCTAAGCCCGAGAGCTAAACGCAGGGCCCTGGTCAGAATGTAGTGTGCCAATTGAGTATGTGCCGATAAAGACTCGCAAATCTTTTATAACAGTTTGAGCATCAGCCGAGCGCTGAGGCCATATCCATAGGAACCTTGAGCACGAATCCACTGTGACCATTATATATTTATAGTTACCGTCCCTTTGCAAGGGACCGCAGTGGTCCAGGTAAACACAAGCTAATGGTTTGTCTGAAATCAACAGGGGTGTCTGCGCAGGACGTTTCACTGTGGAGACTTTCATCTGTTGGCATATTTCACATTCCAAAACATAGTTCTTGGTCTGTTTCCTAATGCCAGGCCACCAATATCTTTGTTTAAGTAAAGATACTGTTGCAGAAACACCTGCATGGGCAGAAGCTATCCCTTCATGTGCTGCCAGGATTAGTCCTAATCTTCGTTCCATGTTTGGAATTACCCTATCCTCCACTCCAGGGATTCGAGCAAAAGGAACGTTGTTTGCATCAATTACATAAGAGTTCTTGAGTGGAAATTTCTTTGGTAACGCTGCACCACTGCCTTTGCTTGAAGCATTGACAGCCAGCAATATCTCACTGTCTATTCTCCTTTTTGAACGAGTGATCGCAGCTACGGAAGCTGTCTGAACAACCCCCTTTGCGGCTTCGTCAGCCAATGAATTCCCTGCAACGTGAACGCCATCACGTTGATGACTCAGCGTGTGTATCACGTGAGCCTTTGGTAGTTCGTTTCTCAACTGAACTACTTGTTCCCAAAGCGTTTTATGCTTTATTGTGCCACCTTTTGCATCTTTGAACCCGTTTTCAAGCCAGTTCTGTATATATTCATTATACGACTGAACACAGTAAAAAGAATCGCACACTATGAGTGTGGGGAATTCACGATCTGTACTTTCAAGTGCCAGTTTGAATGCTTGTGGTTCAGCTCGCTGAGCTGTGCAATCTCCTAGAGATTGAGTTTTAGTGACCATTGGTCTGAAGTTACCATCTTGCATGCGACCTTTAACGATTGCGCACGCTGCACTGTAACCTTGCTTACTCCCTGTAGCGGGTTGTGCGGATCCGTCAGTGTAAATTATAAATTCATACTGATCTAGAGGCAGAATTTCAGTGGGCAGACATTCATGTTCATATTGCAGGAACGCTTGTGCTTTTAAATCAGGATCAAAAACATATTCAACATCTGTTGCAGCAAGAGAATTAACCCATTGTATCCATCTAGGATGTAAAGCTTTTGCATTTGGAATGCTCGCTTTTGTAACCGCCTCTAAGGCTGGTACTGGAGTTACGACAATAATGCGTTTCCCTTGGGCTAGAGCTCTTTCTTTTGCTACAGCGGTTTGAACTGCTGTCAGTATTTTTTCTGTTGAAGTGAAGCGCATTTCTGCTTGTGTATCCAAATGTGATTTGTATGCTATTGGTACTTTTTCACCCTCATTAAATGTTAAATAGGTGAATCCGCATTGTCCCGAAATTATTCGGATCACTAAATTGCGTGTATTTACGCGTGTTTGTAAGTGATTTGTTGCTAACATGTTAGCTTGGAGTGAACGCAAGATTTTTGTGTGTTCTTGTGTCCAATGTTTGATTGAAAAATCAGGTTTGATTAATTCGTAGAGAGGTTTAACTCTTTCTGCGTAATTTAGAATGTAAGTTCTTCCAAAATTCAGGAAACCCAAGATGGATTGTACATTTTTCAGCGTTTTTGGAGGTTGGAGCAGCGCGCACTTTTCTAAAAAGTTGGCTGCCAGGCTCTTGCCTTCACTTGAAAGCTCATATCCTAGGAAAAGGACATTGAGATGGGCAATTCTAGATTTTTTAAATTGAATTTATAGCCCTCAGAGGCGAAGCCCAATATAATGGTACTCACCCTGTTCAAGTGCCTATCTAGGCCATCGTCTGTCAGATAGATGTCATCGACATATGACAATGCCTCATTATCATAAATTTGTAGTAACTCTGTTACTCTTGCTGAGAATAACCCTGTGGGAGTCTACAAAATTGACGCTGGGTCCCCATTATTGAGAAAGCTGTTAAGTACCTGCTTTCAGGTGCTATGTTTTGACAAAAGAAACCATTTGAAATGTCCAATGTGGTTTTATATTTTTTACGCACAATGTTATTCATTAATGCTGTACTATGTGCATTTTGCACTGCAAATGTTTTTGAACAAGTGTTCAAGTGTCTGTAATCCAAAACTAGACGATATGTATTGTCTGGTTTGGATACAGGAAACAAAGGATTGTTCATTGAGGAGGTGCATGTTTCAATCACCCCTTGGTATTCAAGTTGATCTAAGATCTCCCTGACCTGTTTTTTAGCTTCTTGCTTTATTGGGTACTGCATTTGTGCAGTAGGTTCATTTTTTAACTGTATTTTATGGTGAGGTGAGTCCTCATCCCATCCTACATGATTTTTGTATAATGCTGGGGCCTGGGCAACTGCCCATTTCCTGGCATAAGTATATTTTATGTTAATTGGAATATGGTTGGAGAAGGCAGGCATAATGATGTCCTCACCAAGTGGGCACTCCCTGACAAATTGTGGTGGCCAGTCTTTTTCTGCTAGAAGTATATCATAACCCCTTGAAAGTTTCTCCCAAAAGAGCGTTTTCACCTTTCTTGGTATGTCTCCCTCCATTCGGAGTGTTATTTCATATAACTTTTGTGGAGTACTAACCCTGGTGTCTACAGTCTCTACTGTGATGTACTCATTCATGTCCACTATCTCCAGAAGTTCCTTCAGGTTCTGGCGAGCTAATGTGACTTCTGCTGCACTGTCCAGGATTATCTGAGCCCATTCTCCGTTCTTGAGCTGTGCTCTCAGTATTCTCGGCATGTCTCATCTTCAGACCTGCTACCTTCTTTTTTGTGTATTGAGGTTTTGATTTATTTTTCTGAACGTGTATGTCGTTTTTGGATTTCATGCGATCTTCTCTATGTTCTGACTATCCTCTTCTTTCCGATGTCTGTGACGATATCTGAAAGGTACGAGAGGAACGTGTATCAGTATCTTGATACCTGTCAGGTTTTCTTAAATTATCCCTATTCCTGAGGTTATACCTCCTTTCAGAGGGCTCCTTTTGAGGAGACCTACCTCGAGATTGAGAACGTGTCTCTTTTGAATTTTGTTTATTAGTTTCCCACTTCTTTTTAGAAGATATAGGAGTTTGTTTAATAGAGTCCTTCTCAGGACTTTCAGATAGTTTTGGCTTCAAAGGTTTACCACCCAAACTATCTCTGCCTAATTCTGCATAAGATTGTTCTATTATTCTGGGTAGTTCATTTTGATGTTCTGTAACATCAAATTCCCTTAAGCGTTGGCGGATCGCCACTGATGCTGCCTCGCCTTTAATATTAGATAATATTATTGTTGAGACCTGGTCGAAGTTTTTCAGTAATTTCATACCTAAATTCAGAGCAGGTTCTGCCCCATATTCGTTTTGAATTTGTTTCAGGACATCTGGTATTACTGCAATTGATGGAACACCATGAGTTTTAGTATAGATGGCAGCAAAGACTGAGCCCCAAGTGGTGCAGTCTTTCAGTTGTGGTGTGATCCCCATTGGTAAACAGATTGTTAGGATTCTGTGTTTCTCATAAGGGCTAGTATTTGGAAATACTGCTTCAATTTGAGTAATTTTTTGAGCTATCCAGAATGGAATTTGCTCACGTTTTGTGGGCATTTTACCCATGACTGCGTATAAAGTCTGTGGAGTAATTTTTAGTGTATTCCCCTGTTGAGGGTTTGATTTGGAATGGTCATTGGTGGTTGGACTGTGAGAGTCCACATCACATATTGGACTAAATGTCTGTAAATTTGTATTAACTCTTGTAGTTGAGTAAGTAATTCCTCGTCTGACATTACATCGATGTCAGGATGAGGTGTGTAGCCGGCTAGAATCGGCCATGTTGCTCCTGGTCTACCTAGTGGACCGAGCTTGGTAATGTTTTTGTGATATTTTAGGGCGCCTTTAAACCAGAGATGATGCTCCTGGTATGTGAGTGGAATCTCAATATCCTCGAAAGGAATATATGGTGGTTCGTCTTCTTTAAAGAAGTGAAACACTCTTGTTACTGGATTTGATTCTGGGAATACTATCCATGAATAGAATACCTCTGTCTGAGAGGATTCGTGTGCCTCTATCACGAAAACTGCTCTACCACCTCTTGGTGATAGGCCGTGTTTTATAAGTTTTAGAGTGATGGCTCTCCTTAAGTTTGGAGGGATGTTTATAATACCCTCATCGGCTTCATTGAAACCGGTAAAGTTAAAAGCTGTTACGACTGGGTCAGCCGTATTTACACCATTCTCGGTGCCATTGTCCCCGTGTTCGGACATTTGTTTTTTGAAAAATGTAGAACAAGTTTCAAGGAAACAAACGATAAGGTGCACAATATTTTGGAACACTGTATCCTTCAACGTTGAACAAACCAAAATAGCTAATCTATAGGTTTTTTTGTCCTATTTAGCTTTGGCGGATATTTAACCCTACCCACTCCAGACGTCTTATGGAGTATGTGAGTAGGGGTCTCTGAGAGAAAAGCACGACTGAGTTACTCAGTATCTAGCTTTAAATTCGTGCCTTACCAAACCTTTGGGCACCATGTAGTGTAGTTCCTATTTCCCTAATAGGCTCTGCGCATTGGAATAATATACCCTATAGGTTTGACATAGGACTGAGGTCAGTATGTCCCTATCGAGTATATTAAACTTAACTACTTTGTGCCAGCTAACTCAGAGGCCACTAGAAACTCCTTGTAAACAAGAAGGGAGTAGTTTCTGGCAACCGCATGAAACATGACAACTTTGTTTCCCTTTAGAATCGGAACACTCTCAGAATCGTGGAAACAATAGATAACAGTTTCACTCAGATAATCGTGCATGCTTAGTTTCCTCAGAGTTACACAGAAAGAATAGGCGGGTATTTCAATAAAAAGGATTTATTGAACAGTCTTGTTTCTCGTGTAAGCGATATGAGCTGTTATGATCACAAGACAGTATGCAAGATATATAATGTACAGCGTAAGCAGTAGAAAGAAATAATACTGTGCTAGCATTATCTTTTAGCATATATTCACATACATAAATAACATGAGCTAAAAATGCGAGTACTCATACGATGCTTTTCTACGCTAGTTCTACCCTAGTGTACCTAACCTAGTCTAGGTGTAGGGCAAGGTAAGAAGTAGGTGAAGTATTCTATAGTATGGTATACTGAGTATGGTATACTAAGAGTCTGGTATGCCAAGAGTCCGGTATGCCAAGAGTCCGGTATGCCAAGAGTCCCTCTAGGTTCTAGTCAGCTCCATACCTTGAGAATGAGAGAGGTGGAAATCTCCTTCCGGATCTTTCGAACTCTAACACCCCTTGAAGGGAGTCAGAACACTGGAAGCTGGATTCTCTGCGAGCAGGGATGACAGCGTCTCTTCTCAGTGCGTCAGGCCGGGATATGAGCTCCTCTGAAGTCGAGGTCTCCTCTAACTTGCTTGGGCAAGGGAAGGTATATTTATACCTGGTAGGTGCCTTGGAATGTTAGCATTGACGTGAAGTCGGACAGAGGAAGACGTCAGGAATGAACCCTTAAGGAATCGTGGTTCATGCATAATACATGAGTTCTTGGAGAAATCAATAATCCTGTGCTGGGCTTAGGGTTTGGTTTCTAAGAACTCGTTGTGATGTTAGGGTGGACGGATGTCGGTGACCATGCCTGTATTTGGAGTGCATGGATAATGCCTAAATAAGGACTGGGATCTTATGCCTATATAAGGGCAATGCGAATTGTGCCTATATAAGGACATGTTTCAGGAAAACCTATATACGGACACCTAAAGCGGAATACAACAATAGTAGTAGATGATTTAATCGTATAAATTTTGGGGAGTCATGTTTGTGAACTTGAGGAAAACATTGCCTACTTGCAAATTATCTGTGCTTACATAATGATTTGAATTTTGTCATTGTAAAGTTATGATGGAAGGAAATAAATGCATTGATAGAGTTGAGATATACAACACCAGTCTATGGGTTTTTGAGTTGTGAATTTATTGAACTAAATGTGAAAAAATTAAACAGGGTGAAAATGTAAAAGCAAACCAAAAAGTGAATAAGTCAGTCATGGTGAATAAAACCATAGTTGAAGAGCCAAAATTGCTTGAAGTCTAACGTCTAAAATACGACAGAAAGGTAAATGTGTCCAGAAATAGTCCACAGAGTGTTTGGTAATCACTCACTGGAGGAAATTAAGGTCAGGGTTTCTTACTGGTGGTGGGAGAGGTCTTGCCATCCTCACCTCGTGATAATCTGGGTGGACATCCCCTCCAGGAAGTGGGAATCCACAGTTCCAGGGCCTGGGGTGGCTGGAGGTAGTTCTTCCCGTGGCAGGGCCTCCCTTACTTTGGCAGAAGTAGATGGGCCAGATTTTGTAGGACCACAGGAAGGGATAGATGGTGCTCGGAAAGCCCTGCACATATGGGTATAAATGGCCTGCAGCACCCCAGTCAAGGAGCCCATTTTGGAGTTGTGAGCCTTTATCTGATAACTAAGCTCCCTCTGCAACTGCTTGTTTCCCGAAGCTCGGTGAGTACCTGGCCCATCATGTCTTGGGACTAATGATAGGCTCCAAAGGCTTGGTCAATGGTGGTCTGGGTGAGAGTAACCTCAGTGGCCTCACTATGCTGGCCCACAGAATCACTCCCACAACCTCAACCCTCACTACTGTGTGCCCTGGGCACAGTGTGCCCTATCCCACTGGGTCCCGGCTGAGCTGGAGCTGGTGGTGCTGTGGTTTCAACATTAGCCATGACTGGGGGCACATGATCAGTGTTACAGTGGTTGGAACACAGGAAGTGGAGGCTTTGGTTAGCGGAGGTGTTGCAGCTGGGGTGGGAGGTGTTGGTGTGGGCCTAGTGAGACTCACTGGAGCCGTGTGCCCACGCTGACCAGAGGCCATACTACATGAATTGCCCCGGGGGTGCAACGGGCATTTGCGCCCGCTTTGCGCACCCCCGGGGCACTTTGACATTAAAGACGGGCCGCAGACGCTTGTGCGGCCCCTTCTGTAATACCGATAGTGCTGGTGCACATAAAGCGCCAGCGCTATCTTCAGGGGGCGTTCCTTCATTTGCATGGGGGCCTGCCCCATGCAAATGATGGAATCCCTTTGTCTCTCTGCCCGCGCCCTATTACAGACGCAGGTGCAGAGGCAAAGAAGCTCTCAGGATGCACTGTCAGTGCATCCCCTGATGGCAACCCTCTGGAGGGGAGAAAGAGGGGTCTCATGGATCCCCCAGACATCCCCTTTAAAAGTGGAGGCGGGTGCTACCTGCACTGTGAAAACATGGAGCAGCTTAAAAGCAGCCACTCCGTTTTTCACATGAATGCGCTGCCACCTAGGCAGCACGAGTTTGTGGCTGCCCTGGGGCAGTGCATTCTATGTAATAGGTCACACTTTCCCTGCTTGCACCTGGCACACCTGTTTTAAGGTGCACCAAGGTTCAAACAGGGAAAGTGCGCCCTATACATAATTGGGCCCCAGGTGGACCAGGATCCTCATTGTTATCCAGATTACCAGGAGTGTTGTCCTCACTGAAAGGTTGATCCTGGGCTGGAGCGGAGGTCTCTTCGGTGGCAGATTCCTGGCCCTGTGCTCTGGTAGTTGGCCCTATTGAGAAATTGATAACTTCGTTATTAGTAAAAGTGGGGATTATATATCCAAATCTTTTGAGACAAACAATGTAGACACGTAGATGAAAAAAGTTATAGATGTTTGTGATTATAGCTTTCAGTGGTATTGAATATATTACCCTAACCTTCCGCAATCTCAAACAGAGCAACTTCAAATAAACAGGTAATAAGATGTCCTGAAATGTTTATAAAGTGATTAGAAAATATACCTAACATCTCCCAACCACAGTGAAGTTGTGAAATGTGTAATTAACAATTCCAAGGCCTAGCTGACTTCACAAAAGACATTTACACAATGTGGATGGATGTTTGGATTTAGTCATCATGTGAACAGTGCAGAGTCAACTTTTGCAATTAACACTTATACTCAGCATAGTAATTTTCATACCTTACAATTTTTGAGTCAGCACAGTTTGATTTATGGAATTCATGACATCAATTCAATTAGTTGAGAAGAACAAGACAACATTCAGAAATCATCACAAACCATTTTCAGAAGAGAGCATTGAATTCTGATTGATCACTACATGACACTTTAACATATGTGGAAATATGTTAGACAAGAGAGAATGAGCAATATGACATAGCAATACTATTTTGCCAAAACAGAAACAGGGCATCATGGTAGCTGTAGTCATTTCAAAGACAACTTCCCAACACTTGCAAAATGGTTAGTAGAACATACCTGTGGAAAATATACAGTTGAAATGGGATAGACACTTACAATATGACACACATATGAGTAATGGGTTATTTAGTGTTCTAACACTTACAGGCACCATGTCATTATGTGATAGTTAATGGAGATTGATACCTGTAATCTTAGATGTAACACAGTACATTCACAAAAACAATCCAAATTATCTGATACTGATACTTTGAGGTTTCTATGTTAGGAAAATATGTGCAGAACACATTGGCAACAGCTGAGTTGAGAACACACAGAACGTTGAGATTTAGTGAGACTTTGTAAAGTGTAACTTACCAGAGACCGCTCCACCAGGTATTCCTGTCAAGCTTTCAGGGTGTAGGATCTGCAAGGCCTTCTCCTACCGGGGATAAAATTGTATTGGGGGCCTGGGAGAACCACCACCAATCCTCTGGGCCTCCAGGTGATGCATGGTGGCCAGGGTATGCACCCTCACCCACAGGTCGTTCCACCTCTTCCTAATTTGCTCCTGTGTGTGCAGGTTGTTTGCTACAGCGTTCACTCTGTAGAGTATTCTGACCCACACGTTCTGAGATAGGGAAATATTTTGGACTTGGGCT